>CP139508.1:9837218-10421366 GCA_021014915.2 Artemisia tridentata subsp. tridentata | reverse complement strand
TTTCTGCATTTCTTCCATTTGTTGAGACAACTTCTTGACTAAGTCTTCCATTTCAGCCAATTTAGTTGTAGCTTGGTTGTCTCGTTGAGCTTGTGCTCTCTTTACAGCCTTTTTGAGTCTCTTTGCTGCAGGAGATACAACTTCAACTTTTGTAACTTGGACGATTCTTCTCTTGCTCTTTCCTTTGAAAGCCTTACGAATATCTTCAGAAACCGTTGCTTTTGTTTTAGATTTTGGTGATGAAGATCGTGAAGATGATGGAGTGAGAGAGGGAATTGGTTCATCAGATTTAGTAGTTGATTCTTCTTGAGGTGAGGGGGGAGGTGTTGGATTCTTCGGTGGTGACCCAGGAGGTGTCTTTGGTGAAGAAGCAGATGAGGGCTGAACTGATGATTGTTCATGATGCTGTTGTGGTTTATAAACAACCATAGTCAGTGCGGATTTGGCTAAGTCCTTTGGAGGGGAAGGAGGAGGTGTTGGAGTGTCAGAACGAAGGTAGCTATCTGCTTCCAGATTAGCTTGAGCCTCCTCCTTACGTTTTCTTTCTTCCTCTTGTTTAGCCGCTTCTTCAAGATCTTTGGCTGCTTCAGTTGTTTTGTCTCCAAGAATATCTTTTTCTTCTTCTAAGTTCCATTCGTCATTATCATCATTGCGTATTTGTTCTTCTGGATTATCATCAAACATAGAATCCGAAATATCTTTGTCAGATAAAACAATGTTGCTGTCCTGATCTTTTTCTTGTTCCTCCTGAGTTGATGCTCCCAAGTCGGGTTGATTAACCGAACTTGTTTGCTGTGAAGATACCTTTGTTGATTCAGCTCCAGACCCTCCGGGTTGATTAACCGGATCGTCTTGAGTCGAAGCTGGTTTAGGAACATTTTGTGATCCTCCAACCCCATGTGTTCTTTCATACTCTCTCTGTTGTTCCAATACTTTCTTTGCTCTACGCTCTTCATCTGCTCTTAATGTTTTGAGACTTTGTTTTTGTGCATTCTCCTTAGAGATCTGATTGTGAAGTTCAGCTTCTTCTTCAGTCATAAAAACATGTTCTTCTTCAGATTCAGTAGTTATCGAGTTAGATCTCAAACACACACTCGTTTAGAACAAGATACGCACACTACTATCTATATTAATAAGCTACGTATGAAAATAAACAATAAGCTAATAAGCTAAACTAGAGAAGAGAACTAAGAAGAGAAGAATAAGAATGGTAGGCTTTTCACTTGATCAAACTTTACATGAGCATAGCTTCCGCACAAATACATGAAAAACCGACAATAAGAGTGATGCCCTTGCCTTCTATTTATAGGCAACTCGTAGGGCGTCCTCAACATGAATGTTTCTAGAATGTGTGGCCGGTCCATGGGCTACTAATGGACCGGTCACTTAATTACAAACTAAATAGCCCAAAATGCAACATTCTATCGCAATTGATCTAGACTTGAAATATTAATAAAACGTGTTTCTAACAGGTACACATCAAGGTTACATAATAAATTCGTTTAATAATAATAAGTTAAGTGCTCTAAGCTACGGATTCGAGATCGGGCCTTGGATCCTTATTTTCGGAAGGCGTTTAGGTCTTGGCTACCCTCTTGCACCGGCCCTTGGACCTCTAGTTCAGGAATGTGTGAGCTCTTGGTCCAGCCACCTTGGATCCTCATTTCAGGAATGTCTAGAGTCTTGGAACACTCCGTTGTAACGGCCCTTGGATCCTTTATTCCGGAAGGTGTAAGGTCTTGGAACTAAACCGTGAAGCTCCGTCGTTTAGGGTACGCAAGTGAAAAGTTAGTGATACAAAAAAAAAATGTTGATGAATGAAAAAGAGAAAAAAAATGCAAAAGTCAAAAATATAAATAAAAACCTTGATGTGGACCTCATTTTCAAAGCAACGGTTCTAGAGAGAAGATTGAAAACTACTTAGCGTCTTAATTTAGTATCTTTATCGGACTAAAAATTATCGAAACGAGAAAATATGAAGCAATTCATTTCTCACCAAAAATAAAATAAATATAGGCAAATTAGGAAAATGGGAGCAATAGGCAATTACACAATTAACTTCTATGGTTAGTGTTGGCATCTAACTTGTAAATAGACAATTATTTCATTTTTAAGCTTAGTTTGGGGGCTTGTGAAAAATCAGGAACGACGAATTTTATCCGTATGGTCACTTCTTTATGAGTCGTGTTTCCTACTCGTTGAACCCTAAAAGTTATTGAAAGATAATGATTGTCAACAAAACCGTCACATGATCATAAGAAAAAAAAATACAAAAATAGAATAAAAGGAAAAATGAGGAGTTTTTAAAACTTTAAGATTTCGTAATCTCTTTTGAAAATTTTGCTACTTTTCAAAGTTAGTAAAAAGAGATTGGAAATTTTTGGTTTCAAATACGTGTTTTTATAACATTGCGTGAGGACACTGCAATATCTTAGTCTGGGGGATTTTGGTATGTGCTTATTCACATACCTTTATTTGACCAAAATCAGACCAAAACGACCAAAAACTAACCAAAATGCCAAAGATATTTGTGTTTTTGTGTTTGTTTACATGCAGGAACGGATATCAAGAAAAAGGACAAAATCAAAGCAAAATCCGGCAAAAACGAGCACGAGATATGGATAGAGGATTAAAGAGCCGAAACCGGGGAAGAATTCGTCAAAGTAAAAATATATTTGAAGAAAAGCCCTTGGATCATGCCAATATTACAAAATCAGTCTCTGGAAAATACTTTCAACGCTTGGCAAATTTGGTCCCTAGAGTTAAATCTATTTTAAAACTAATCCTAAACTCTAAACCTTATAATAAAAACCAACCCATAAAAATTACCCAACCCATCCCACTAGCCCACAACACTAGCCCACCCCTTTTAATTAAACCCGGATCCACCCTATAACCCCTATACCCGGTCAAATAACCCACAACCAGTCAAACTGTCATTAAACAATAAAAATTAAAAACGCGCCTCTTCTTACCACTGTTCTTCTTCTTCATTTTACCCCGTACAACAAATTTCACCCCACCTTGGATTCTTAGGAGACTCTAGAACGATGCTGACAAGGAAAATTCGTCCCACAGGGCACCAAGAAGCTCCCTGATTAGTTAAGACACCTCAAAGGAATGATCTAACGGCTGTAGATGGATTGGATGACAAGATGGATGATCAAGGGCTGTGATTGGAGAGTCTAGGAGCTTCCCAGAAAACCTAATCAAGACCCAAGCTCAACTAAAAATAGCTCATCCTCACCTCACATTTGGATGGTTAGATAATTTAGGGTTAGGATTAGGGTTATTTTAGGAGTAGCTTAATTTAGAGTAGTTAAAATTCAGCTTATTGTAGTCCTGGCTTATTGTAATTTCCATTCTTAGTTTCACAAGTATTGTACTCGAATTCTAGTTTTTCATTAAAGTCAATGTAAGTCAACTGCTTATTCATGTGCTTATTTACTTTTTCTTTGGTGCTTATCTGATCTCATTGATGTTATTTGGATTTAGATTAATGCCTTTTATTAGTTTATTCTCAGTTTTGCTTAAAAAGTCAAATAGTCAACATAAGTCTACAAATGCTTAATCAGCTTTCGCCAGTGCTTAATTCGGTTAGCTTTTGCTTTTTAGTCCTTATTATAGCTTAATCCATCTCTGTCTTTCCTAGCTTGAGCTTAAAACTTACATTTCTTACCTTAATATTGAAACAGTCAACATGTAAGGACTGTTTGGAATAGCATTAAACATGGGTCAATCTGGTTGTTACTATTCCTGTGCACTTTGGTAAAACTTAAATCTAGCTTAAATTGAGTAAGATAAGCTGTTTGTAATAAGTTTTGAGCTGCTTTGAAGGATTTGGTAGAGTTAAGTTTGAATCCTTGAATCAAGGGTGCAACCTGCTCTGATCAGCTTATTATAGGAATAATCTATTTAGGTATCTGATTTTGCTTATTTTAAGTTCATCCTGAGGTTTAGAGTGATTTCTGTAAGTTTGGTCTTAAAATAGTTAGGGTTTGATAGGATTAGCTCATTTTCTCCAAAGTCTGCACATCAGTAGTTTCTTTTCATGCTTGTTCTGTCCCAGCTTTCATAGATCATATTTAAGTGCTTAATTGTGGTTATATATGTTTGATTTTCATTTTCTAAGCTTAGTCCTTGTTCTAGCATGATAATTCATAGGAATCATTATCTTTCTGAACTTATTTCAGCTTAAAAAGAAGCCCAAGTATAGCCTCTCAAGCCAATTGAACACTGATAACTCAGTGGTCATTTGACCTCAGCAGCCTCTACTTGAGCTTGTTCATAAGCCATAAATAAGTGCTTTTAGGTCTAGAAATTGTCCTTAGTGCTAATGGTTGTTCTAGTTTTTTGTACTTTCTGTCTTTTGGACTTAACTTTTTCCCTAGGTGCTTATTTTGAGCTTGTAATTTACCTTAGAAACCCATTTTGATCCTGCATCAGTCCACTATATTGCTTGTTTGGATCCTTAGTGTAGTAATTGCTTAATTGTGTTGCTAATTCTGTTTCACCCAGCTTATTTAGATTATTCTCAGTCTTCTTTAGCTTATTTAAGTCTGCTGTTTAGCTTTAGTTAGTTTTTTTTTTTTTTTTTTTTTTTTAGCTTAACTGCCTTTTGCCTAGTTCTAGTTAATGCATAGCAGTCTGATTCAGCTTATTTTGAGCTTATCTCTTAGTTATAAAAATAGTTGTTTTATAAAAGTAGATTATAATCTTGTGCTTATTTAGTTTGTAAAAAAAAAAAAAAAAAAAATGTTTTGCAAAAAGTGCAAGACCAGGGATTCGAACCCTGGTCTGCACCAACACTACACCCCACAAACAAACACTTACACCGGCTGTCCTAGGGTCTTTTATCATTAGGATTTCATACTATTTATTACTTAACAGCCCTTTTTCCCCCTTAGCTTAATTCTACTGTTTTGCTTATTTTCTGCTTATTTTAAACTGTTTTCCCCCTCCTCTTATTTTTCCTAGATTATTTATAGCTTAGTTGATTTTCCTGCAAAGTTTCATATTTTTCCTAAATCGTTTATTAATTTTCTTGATTTCATTTCTTTTAAATAGTTTTTTAATCATAATAAATAAAATTTTAATCCGAAAAATAAAATTCTTTTTCCTAAAATTTCTTTTTTCATTTAGAATGTAGGAAAATCGTTTTCATGCCCGTAGGATTAGTATTGCTCTAATTTCACTTTCATAATTGCGCTCGTACGTAGTTTTTGATTAATTCGCGCGTTTTTAGTTTTAATTACGTGTTAGCTTAATTGTCCTTTACGTTATTATTTCATATGCTTTATTTGTTGATTTCTAGTGTTGATTTACTTTACGTAGTGATAATTACCCAATATCTCACTTTTATCACCATTCACTACACGTTTCACGATTCCGAAATCACAATTCCATTCATCCTTCGTCGGGACAACGAACTTCGGGGTTTTTACATACTTCCTAGTGTGTAAATTCCTTTGGGATATAAATTGTTAAATCAAATTTTTGGCGCCGCTTCCGGGGAGGGTTGAAGTGAATTCGTGATTCCGTGTATTGATTCGTGTTTTGTAAACCCTTCCTCGTGGAGTTATCGTTTTCATTTGTAAATATTTTTATCTAAAAACCCAAAAAGATTTTCTTCTCCAAATTATTTTTCCTTTTTTGATTTTCAATGTTTCTAAAATTTAAAAATCCAAAAATATTATTCTTAATCATCTTATTCGTTTAATTTTTATCTCCTTATCCCCCTATTCGTTTAATTCTTCTTCTTCATGTCTTCATCCTACCTGTACTCTTGTGAATGGTGTGGGGGTCCTCATAATGGTGGGAATTGTCCCGGTTGTAGCATGGTGGAATCTGGAAACTGGTTTGTCTATGACCAAAATCCTTATTCTTACCATGAAACAACCGACTTTTTCAACCAGCCACCACACCATGAGATGGAAACATATTCTTGTGAATATTGTGGAGGTCCACACCCGAGTTTTGATTGTCAAGCAAGGAATACGTTTGTCTATGAACTAGTTCCATGTAATCAAAACTTTGGGTATGACCATTTTCCATATAATTCACCGAATCAGTCACAACAATCATATTGTTGTGAGTACTGTGGAGGTCCTCACTATAACTCTGATTGTCAAACGAGGAATCCGCTTGTCTATGAGCATGTTCCTTGTAACAATTATGACTATTCTTATCACCACCAACCTCCACAGTATGAAATGATTCAAACACCATCTCAAACACTCAATCAAGAAGTTCTCCATGAACTAGAGTCAACAAAAAAAAATAACCATGAACTTCTTGAGTTAACAAAATATTTGGAGGCTTTGGTTATTGAACTTACCCAAGAAGAACCTCATCAGAAAACTTATGGAGAACTTCTAGCTGAAGAACAAGCAGCTAGAGTAAGCTCCCAATATCATCAAACTTTTGTTTACGATGACGATGATGATGAGGATTCTATGTGGGGAGTTTATGAGAGTTCGTCAGTTGCTATCACTCCCGTCAAAAAGCAGGAAGACAAACGAAGCATGGAAGAATTATTAGCAGAGGAGCGTATGCAACTTATCAGAGCTTTATATTCTAAACATAGGGTCGAAGACGATTATGACAAGGAGTGTGCCCCCGAAGTTCTTGAAATTTCAAATGAACCTCCGAGTGGCAATCCCACTCCGTTTTCAGATCCTATCATTTCCGACTCTTCCTCTTCCCTCACTCCGATTGAGGGAAATGACCCTGCCTTGGAAGAGATCGATGCTTGACTCAAAGATGATTCAATTTCACCAGAAATTGATGATTCTAATCTTGATCCGAAGGGAGATATTCTTTGTATTGAGCAATTATTGAACCAAGAACCATCTAGTTCTCTCCCTCCGAAGGAAGTTGAAATCAATCCTTCAAAAGTATTTGATGAGCTTGTTTCCGAAACATTCAAAACAACTATCACCAATCCTCTATTTGATTTCGGATCTGACTTTACTTTCATTTCAGATAACCCACTTTTTGATAGTCAGATGGAGGAGAGTGATGAGTCCATGACGAAACATGAGCTCACAGATTCGCATCATATGATTGATTCTCTTCACGAGGAGTTCTCCGGTGAACTCACTCGTATCATATCTCCTCCAGAATATGATTACTTTAATTTTGAGGATGATCCTGACCCGGGGGGAGATGTACTCTATCATGAGAATTTGCTTATTGATGACATCATCCCAACCCTCCCTCCCGTGGTTTTTATTGATGGTAACCATAAGAGCTTCAATGATGATATACAAGATCAGAAAAATGGTAATTTTGAGGATGAAGAATGGATCCTCATTGTGATAAAGATCCTTCTCCCTTTCTTCACCTATCCGATGACTTCTCCTTTCTTTCATTCCTTCAGGAGTGAAGATACCATCTTTGACCCCGGCATCTCTCCTTCTTTTAAGCCGCGGGTATCTCATCGGAGTGGAACTTTCGTATGCTTCAATGTTTACCCAAACCTCTTGAACGAAAGTCCGATGGATATTTTCTTTTCCACATGCTCCCCCAAGAACAAATAAATTCAGGGACGAGTCAAGCTACGTGACTCGTTAACAAAAACAAAGCGCTTCGTGGGAGGCACCCCATGCTTATCCATCTATTTTCTTAATAAAAGGGAGGAGGGCTGCCTCTTCCATATCTTGTGTTTCGTGGTTTTCTGTGATGTGTCCAGGATTTGCCCGAATAATGAAGACTCTCGTGCTCATGGTTTGCTTCTCTCCACTCGAGTTTCATCATTCGTTGCTTATCCGATATCTTTAATCTTATCGTTTTACATCTATCTTTGGCATAATTAATAAACGGCCTTAGATTTATGTAGGAGAACCCTTACCTTTAAGACATTGAGGACAATGTCTCGTTTTAGTCTGGGGGGTAATCTTTCGATTTGATTTGTGCCTTGCATTTTTGCCGTTTACTCATGCAACCCCGTTTTTCCTCCAAAATTGAAAAAATCCAAAAAATGAGAAAAATTTAAAAATTTTTGCAAAAATAGAATACATTTTGACATTTTGTTGACTTTCCGCTGGTGAGAGTAGGAATAAAATTCTGACTTGATCGGGCGTGTTGAGCCCTAGCTTGTCCCCTTAACCTTTCTTGGCCAAGCATTCGCGGATCTTATTATTTAAGATTTTAAATTTGCGAAGAACGAGAAATGATAGAGTTTATTTAGAAGTTAGATGCTAAGCGTGGAGTAGTTGGTTCTCTTTAGAGCTCATCGAAGTTACTTGTGGCCTTTTGCTCCCACAAAATTGTTTCACAATATATAATTGTAAGAATAATTAAAGATGTTAGGTTTTGCCGATGATTAGTTCTTGGTCTTCTTAAAAGAATCTTTGTTTTAAAAATTGGGTACACATCATGGTTACATAATAAATTCGTTTAATAATAATAAGTTAAGTGCTCTAAGCTACGGATTCGAGATCGGGCCTTGGATCCTTATTTCCGGAAGGCGTTTAGGTCTTGGCTACCCTCTTGCACCGGCCCTTGGACCTCTAGTTCAGGAATGTGTGAGGTCTTGGTCCAGCCACCTTGGATCCTCATTTCAGGAATGTCTAGAGTCTTGGATGTTAGGAATATGAATATTCAGCTGAAGACTCGGTCACCCCGAGTGCTTATTAGCACATCATAGCTCGTAGGATTATCAGTAATATTATTATTAGCTTAGTTATTATTAATAGTATTGTGGAGTGGGTCGGGTCTTTACCCTCTGTCAGCTCACTCTACAGCCCGCTAGGGGCATAATATATTGTACTATAAATACTCCCTTCCCACCCATGGGAAGGGTTGGACCTTTCTCATTAACCTAATATCATTTGTTTCTCTCTCTAAAAAGGCTCCCAACCTCTTTCTTTATCTCTCTAAGTTCTTGATAAATCGATCCATAAACAAGCCTCTAACTAGTGTTTCTTGCATAGTGAATACCCTACAATTGGTATCAAGAGCCATGGTTAGGTCCATGAGAGTTGGTATTCACGGATTTGTGTAGTTTTGAGGTTTTATTTGGTTCGATTTATAGTTTTAAGTTTTTTTTGATTCGGTTTGAGTAGTAGCATAAATTTCATTTTGTGCTTTGGTTAGTGATTAGAAGTTGTTTTACCTTGTATTTGTGTAGCTCTTTAGGTTTTTTCTTGGTTAGATTTGTGGTTTTTAAGTTTTTTTTTCCTTTTCGGTTTGAGTAGTAGCATATATTTCATTTTGTACTTTGTTTAGTGATTAGAAGTTGTTTTACTTTGTACTTTCTTGCTTAAGAATAGTATTAGAGTGGTATTTAGTGTTTGGATTCACAGATCTAAGAACGGTGTGGTGATTTTGGGGAAATTCGTGGGTATTAGTTGAGTTATTCTTGGCAGCGGTTTGTCTACTTGGGACGAATTTTGGACTCGGTTTGTGTCAATTCTTGGATACGGTTTGTCCTATTACTCGTTTAGGCAAAAAGACAAAAGGTAGTGAAAGCGACGTGCTTGGGAGTTTGTGTCTACTCGGTTTGTCCCAGCTGCGTATACTCGGTTTGTGTAGACTCGGTTTGTCTCTGAGAAATCTACTCGGTTTGTACCTACTCGGTTTGTCCCAGCTGCGTGTACTCGGTTTGTGTAGACTCGGTTTGTCTCTGAAGAATTTACTCGGTTTGTGTAAATTTACTCGGGTTGTGTCTACTCGGTTTGTCCCAGCTGCGTGTACTCGGTTTGTGTAGACTCGGTTTGTCTCCGAAGAATTTACTCGGTTTGTGTCTACTCGGTTTGTCTCTGAGGAGTATACTCGGTTTGTGTCTACTCGGTTTGTGTCTACTCGGTTTGTCTAGGCGGTTTGTATCCAAAGTTGACTTTTTACGTCAAAACTTCAAACGGCCATAACTTTTGAACCGTAACTCCGTTTTCAGCGAAACACCTGTCAAAACGACCGTGAGACCGAGGAGAAGGACACGTTGAATTAATTTATTCATTCAACCCAACTTTCGAGGCCTGAAAACGCTCCAAAATGAAGTTATTGAGGTTTTAAGTTTCCAGACCAAAATTCCACCGTAACAACTCGCATCAACCAAACCAAATCACTACTTAACAATAGTGCAACAATCCAACAGTCATCATAACACATATCAAGCATCATTCCACGGTTTATTCTTGATTTTGTAAAACCCCGCGAAAGAATCTATTTCTCGGTTTAAATCATAGAATTGTAAAATCCCGTGCACGTTAATATCATGTCAAATACTTCAGATTCTGCTATATCAGAGATACTCAGTTTGTACAACATGATAGACAAACAAAAGATTCCCAAAGATGTTCGACAGATAAACGTGTTTGACTATGTTGGTGCCAATAGAGACTTTGTGTGCCCGAATTCTCAAGAGAAAGAGCTTTATCAGCCACAGACAAACGTTGTTGAGTTATATACTGTTAGGAACATCGTGCAACATGAGAAACACAACGAAGCATCGGCTGAACCTAATGGGGTATCTTCTGTCATTAATAATGATAATGTGTTGCATGAACAAAAGATTCCCGACAAAGTACAACAGACAAACGTTGTTAAGTCAGATATTGCTAATATGGGAAATAACAATGTTTTCCCATATGAACAATATGTGAATCACAACGAAGCGTCTGTTGTACCTAGTTGTGCATCTTCTGTTCTAAATGATGATTATGTGCTGCATGAGAACACTGTATTTGTCCCAGATGATAACTTGATCACTAGACTAAACATTTATAAAGAACAAGTGGCTATGTATGAACAGCGTGCTAAGTTTGAGCTTAATGAACGTGAGCAGAAATTAGAAGGTCAAATGAGTACACTTATTAAAGAGTCTAGAGTGAGAGAAGAAACATTAAAATTAGAGTTGAGTTCTTTGAAAAGTCAGCTAGAACAGTCTGTCAAACAGAAACAGGAAGCACAAAAGTGTGTAACTACACTTAAGCAAGAATTCAAACAAAAAGAAACAACTCTTTTAAATGATTTCTCTAGACTCAAGACGTTAAAAAATAAGCTTGAAGATAAGTTGTACACACAAAATCAAACCATACAAACTGCTCAAATGATTCATAAGCACAGAAAGTTGAGTGATAAGCATAGTAAAATCATGATAGGTGAATCCAAGTCAACCATCCTTAGGGACATGAAAGTACTTCAACCAGCCCTATATGATGGTAATGTGATGCTTATGCCTATTCATGACCAACCTGAGCATATCTACACTAATGAAGAGGATGAGATAAGTGATAGAACGAAGGAAAAAATGAATGAGAAAATGAGGGATCCCGAGTGCATAGCCAGACGAATAATAATCAAACCCCATGATTATTATGAGGAGAATCGTTTGACTGTGTTTGCTCCTCAAAAGAAGTTAACACCTGAACAAATATTTTGGAAACAAGATAATGAAAAACTTAAGGAAGAAAAACTTAAGGCCAACACCCCCCTCATTAGAAAAGTTGCGTCCATAACGGTGTATCCTCCCAATACACCTAGGAATTTGGTGCCTTTGTCTCTTCCCACTGAATGCAAAACCTTTATTAGCTTATATGTGCTTTGGCAACTGTTTGCTGATTTCGATAAAACATGTAAGAAGAGAATCACACCCACTGGCATTACTGAGGGGGAAAGGTGTTTTGAACATGCAAAAAGGTGTTACTTAACTGAGGTCATGCCATTCTTTAAACTACTTAAAGAACACTTTGAAGGGTTGCAAACTGCCCTTAAAGCCGAAATTAAAGAAATGGAAGTAGTGTTTAAAGATATGGAAAGTGAGGTGAATGAATATGCAATAGAACTTAAGAGTCGAGAGATTGAAAGAAAAAACATACTCATTACTAACGACAACTTGATTGCTAAATGTATTGCACAAGATGTATTTTACACTGTCACTGATTCTGCATTGTCTGCGTGTCAATTTAATGAGTATGCTATTGCGTTAAATGTCACCCAGAATCGTGTTGTTGAGCTTGAGGGGAGAAATTTAAAATTGCTTGAAAAAATTCAAAATGATGACCATGATAATATGGTTAAACGTTTTTCAAAATTGGAAGTTGAATATCTTAATTTGCAATTGAAATATCAACATTTAAATGAAAAACATAAAATATCAAATGACAAGACATCCTTGGATGCTCCTGAATTTGATACTTATTTTGAATTAAGCAAACGAGATGAGACAATTCAAGCTCACACGAACACGATTCGACTGCTGAGGGCCCAAATTGCCCAATTGAAATCCAACAAGTGTGAGGTATATGGCACCAATAAACCTTCATCTTCAGATTCTCAGAATTTTCAATATCAAAACACCATAAATAAGTTACATTATGAAAATGAGTGTTATCGAGAAGAAAATTCAAAGGTTAAACAACATTTCAAAGAGTTATATGATTCTATTAAAGTTACAAGAAGCAATCACAATGATCAAATAACCTCTTTGACAAATGAAATTGAGAATCTGAAGGCTCGGGTGAAAGGTAAAATGCCATGCACCACTTGTAATTGTGATGCACCAAAGGCTGCTGCTAGTAAAAAGTATGATGTTGATGTTGGGCCTATTCCATTTCCCATGAGACACAACAGACCTGCCCATCAAATGTACCTCTGTCACCTTAGGGATGGACTTGACACTCTTCGTGAGGTTGTGGAAGAGGACAGAATAGGAAAACCACTCGATAAGGCAATAGGTTATGCCTGCGTCCTCACAAAAAGGATCCAGGAACAGTTAGAATATGCCATTGGCACGGGTCCCAAGTCTAGCAACCAAAGAGATAGATTAGGTGCATCATCATCCACTACCAAGAATAAGCATGTAACCTTTGAGGTACCTTTGGAAACTTCAGATCCCAGCACATCAAAACATGCTCAGCAACCAGAAGTGAAAAAGACTATGATTCCCATCAGTTCCTCTACAGGAGTTAATAGTGACACTAAAGCTAGCAAGTCAAAACCTAGGATAAACTTTAAGAATTCTAGGACTTCACCAGCTAAAAGTGTTCCTATAAAGAAAGTAGAAGACCACATGAGGAACAAAAAGTCAGAATTGAGCAAAAAGAATCATAATTCAAACCCTAATTCACTTTGCAAGACATGTAATGAATGCTTAATTTCGCGTAATCATGATAAATGTGTTGAGAAATTTCTGAAGTTGTCCAACAAACCCCCAATTAAGAAAGTTTGGAGAGCTAGAGAAATTAAGCAAACTTGGAAAGCAACAAGATATAGGTTTGCTAAAGTTGGGTACCAATGGAAGCCCACTGGAAGGAAATTCACTTTAGGAGAACAGTGCCCTTTAACTAGGATAACTAAATCTAAAGTAATGCCTGTACGTCAATGGAAGCCAACTGGAAGGAAATTTCCTGTAGGAGAACAGTGCCCTTTAATTAGGTCTACTTCCACTAGCATTCCAACTCCTACTAAGACTCGGGCGAATGATGCTTCTGTTTCCACTAACCAACTGGACCCCAACTTAAACTGGGGATCCGGCACTCCAAACTCTCCATTTTTGTCTGTTTTCAAATGCAGGTCGTACGGATTGTCCTTTGACATTTGGACTCAGGCTGCTCACAACATATGAGGGGAATTGGCGATGACGTCTGTTCAAATCAGTTCAGGCCTCGTTCTTCAATGACTATGACGTTTGAACACTGCAGTTCAAGCCTCGGGTCTCAATGTTTTCATAATGGCGTCTGCTGACATTTCTTCAGGCCCCGTTCATCAAAGAAAAGAAAGGCGTACGCTTGAGTGCGCTTTATCTTCGGAAGAAGAGGAATCTTCTTATTCATGACCATTCTCATCTAGCTTCGTGGTCTTCAAATGCTCATTCAGTCATCAAGGGGATAAACGTATATTGAAGTATATTCTTATTCACCCGGTCTATCAAAAATGGCAGTTGGTCGTCACATGCAATTTTTGAGGGGGAGAAGGGTGAATAAACTGCATGGTGATTGAGATTTGAGTAATGGTCAGACGAATACTCTTGTTTCTGACTACTCTCATCAAAAGGCTTCATACTTGCTCCATGCTCATTCAGATATCAAGTGGATCTACTTCCATTCGATTGGACGTTTAGTCACTCAATCAAAAATGGCATCCTCGTATGCTATCTTTGAGGGGGAGAAGTGTGAACAGTGGATCAACCTCATATGCACTTGTTCAATCAAAGATGGCATCCTCGTATGCAATCTTTGAGGGGGAGAAGTGTGAACAAGTGATTCGTTGTACATTTGGTTGTTGGTTCACTCACTTGAGCTGGGCATCTAATTGTGACCATGGAGTTGATCAGGTATCACTTATTCGAGTTTGAAGTTGACTTCCTCAAAGGCGTGATCTTATCCTATCTTGAAGTCGGGGTTGGTTGGATGCATGACTTTCTATGATAACTTGCTCGTGCTTAAGATTTAAGTTGAAGTCTTAGATTATCTAGTTACCAGCAGTCGGGGTAACTATCACTTTAAGGAGTTACGTGGTAGTACTCAGTGTCACACGCCGTTGTCGTTGTGGATAATCGTAAGAGGTGTTAATGTCTCATACCTTGGTTGGGTATTGAGTACTTAGAGATTTTCTTGGAGCACTAATTCTCTACACCGTTCTTCCAACATTAGTGCAAGCGTAAGTCACAAGAATGGGGAATTCTATCTTCAGGCTCAAGTTTGGTATATCGGGTTTGCTCCATCAGTTATCTCATCATAAGGCCTACTTGAGGGTTGATAAAGATAGTCAGAGACGGTTTCGGCAGCGGTTAATTCTCACTTGATCTACTTGAGTCTAAGTTGTTCTTCTCACAAGATTTCAAGAATATGTTCGTAAAATGTGTTGCTGATTCTGAGGTATCAAAACCAGTAAGGGGGAAGGAGACATACATCTGAATGCAGAATGAGTACACATGATGGGCTTTATACTTCTTCTCAATTGAAGATTATTCCGGGAAAACAAATGTCATAACCGCAGAGAAAATCAGTGTTCTAACTCGTTCCTTCAGGTGTATCATTCCAACTACGTGGGGGAAGAGAATGTCAGTTTCTGATGATAAAAGAGGTACACAATTGTATGATGGTTCCTATGGTTAGTCGGTATCCTACTGAAGGAAATGTGTACATCCAGTACTCAGTAGCTGTTATGGTACTGTCTTGGTGTTATCATGTCGACTACATACGGGATAAATTGTATGATGGTTCCTATGGTTAGTCGGTATCCTACTGAAGGAAATGTGTACATCCAGTACTCAGTAGCTGTTATGGCACTGTCTTGGTGTTATCATGTCGACTACATATGGGATAAATTGCTTACACTCGGGACTTAGCTGAATTTGGTGTAACAGTTCTCATCTGCAATGTCCTGAAAGGAGATAAGGGGATTTTCGGGTCTTAATTGATCTTGATGATGCTTTGTCGACTTCATTAATGGGATTGAGTGTGTACTTCGGGTTTTTGGGCTTCATATATCGAGACTGATTGCATCACTTCAACTACTTGGGGGAAGTGGTCTCTGGATACTCTTGGCATGCATTACTTCAGACTTCAGCGGGAAGAAATGTGAGAAGGTTAATTTAAGTGTGAGATGATTCGTTGCTTATTTATGTGATGGTCCCCCGATCGGAGAATCTCGATGGTTATTCTTAAAAGGAGCAGCAATACTTAATGGGGTTTGATACGGTTTTCGCTGTACGCTTACCTTATGTAAGCTTGAAAGAGAGCTTAGAATCTGCTCAGTATGAAGATTGTCGGTTTGGGGGGAAGCTATCAAAGCTGTACATTGGGAAGGCTCAAGTTCCGTCGTCTGTTCAGGAGCCTCGAAAGCTTTGGTGGTGAAAGTTTAAGAGATGATTGACCACAGATTTCTACAACATACTGAACGTATCCTCATTTCGGTATTCATTTCATCATCGTCTTAAACTGAATAATATAGTTTGTACATATCTTAAAACATACTGTAAATAGAAAATTATAGAACCAGAAAATTGTATATAGAGAATATTAAAACCAGAAAAACCATAAAAATTGAAAAATAGAAAATACCAAAAATAGTTTCACCTAGGCATGTCTTCTGTTTATCGATAACATTTACGGACTTAGAAATGTCATTCAATAATGGCACGGGTCTTTAAATGAAGCTCGAGCAGAAGTTAAAATGGATGGTTAAAACATGTCTAAATGGCTTGCTATTACTTTAGATAGCAACCCGCGCTTCATATTGGGGAAAGCACGTCGCCAAAAAGACGGCTGTTCCTCCAACTGGGTGATGTTCACCTGGGCATGGATTACTTCATATCCATGTTTCCTGATTTGATGTACGTTTCAGTGCATCATTTCTTGTAAAAGAAGAGAAATCTTCTTAGTATAACAAATAGTTTTCATTCTATGATTCTTCTGAAAATTATTTGTGAGACACTTGGTGAATATGTGCTGTATGAAATGTGTTTATACTTGGATTATGCATAAAATTTGTCACTCAATCAACGACTACAAAACCTCACGACAGTTCTTGTTTGATGAGTTGTGGGGTTAAGCGTGATTTTAGTTGAGGTTCAACTAGAATACGGGTCATTGATTGAGGGGGAGAGTGAATTTAAATTTTATATCATCAAACGGATTTATTGGTTAAATCATACTTGTTAGAAATGGTTTTGTAGTTAATGGGGAATTAGTTGAAGAGGATCTTGCTTAAATATATCAAATGACCAAGTGTGTTAGTTGCTAGAAAGTTTAGGACATTATGTGCAATTTGCTTATAGTTTCCTAGCTTTATGTATCTAGAAGGTTCATTTGTGTTACTTTGGAATCCTCGTATAATCCCCAAAATGCTTTAAGACTCAAAACCTAAAAGAAGTTAGAAAACCAGTTGTGTTTGATGTTTTTGAATTCTCCACTGGCATTTGTATGATCTAAATGAATGCGTTTCAAATGTTGTTTGTCTCTGCTGCTTAATGGTTGTTGATATTGTGCATATGTTCTCAGGATTCGCTTAGGTAGATTGCTATTATGTTAGAATCATGTTCCTAAGATCCTGAATTGAATATTGAAATCTGTGTGAATTGCCATGTTCATGATTGCTAATTGCTCTTCATGATAGATAGTGGTTTGACGTAGTTCCTGATTGGGGTTTGATTATAAGATGAACTTGGTATTATAATGTGGCAAGCTGCTGAAGGGTAGCTATTAAGGAATAGTGTATCTGTATGCATGTATATCTGTGTTGATATTCTTATGCAGATTCCATAGCCAAAATGAATGTGCCAGTTCCCATTCTAACCATTTGATCAGACGTTCAAACTCTATTGATTGGCTCGGAATTCACCTCAACAACAATGTCGGCAACAACAACAACAACACTTTCACCACCACCACCACCATTCACTTACTCGGATCTCGCCAAGAGGGGATCGACAATACTTGAGAAGATTTGTTGGTGGATGGATAATCGATGTTGACTACTAACTCAGAAAAGCGGATAATTACATCGTCTGCACAAAAAGGTCAATATCATATGTGTCATAATAATCAAATGTGCAAAATAAGCAGTGAATCTCCCTCTTAGATTAAGGGGGAGCATAGTATGTTCTCATCATCAGAATATATTAAATCGGACACATTTTCTCCCACATTTTCTAACTTATTTAAATCAATTGGGATCACAAATCTCAAAAGGTTTGAAATTTTTGATCGGGGGAGAGAATGTGATTTAAATATGAAACCTGATGAAAATGTGATGTTTTGGACTTAAATGTTAGGCTCTCCCATATGTGCTAAACTCTTTCGTATATCGATGCACATATTGAGGGGGAGCAAATGAACAAAAAGGATTTGGCATCTCATGTGACCGTGACTCAGAATTAACCAATGAATTGACGAAACTTGAACTGTCATCAATCGAAAGGATTCGTCTTGGCCGGGTAATAATTTCAAGCTGGTCTAACCAGTGATGTAAGCGTGTCTCGAAAAAGATGAATCTGAGTAGAGTGTACCATTTCGAGAAACTTTCTGTGGACTTGACCAGGCCGGGTAATAATTTCAAGCTAGTCTAACTAGTGATGTAAGCGTGTCTCGAATCGGTCATGTTCACTGAAAGTGGATCAATTCAAAAAGTGCGAGCTCTACCTAACATGTGCAAATTTATAAAACAATCAACCGAGCACATGTTGAGGGGGAGCATTTGAAAAATATAAAACTCTCAAGTGTTTGCAAAAATGTGTTTCAGAATCATGAACACTTTGAGAGATTTTTCAATGATTTGGTTTGGCAATCATGGATGAATATCAAAGACCGACCATGTTTAATTAACGCATGGAGTTATAAGGATGGTTAGGTTAGGCTCAAGTTCCCATGATCCCGCCAGAGCCGGAGGGATCTACCCAGGGATAATCCACTAGTTAGTGTAGAAGTCCTTAGGTATGATTAAAAAGGAGAAATGTGTATAAGGGAAGAGTGCCGACTGAGATGAAGCTAACACTGGAATAAACCCAACAAGGTGTTAGTTATGAAGTCTCGGTAAGCACTGAAGGGGTTGAAGAATGAAAAAGAATTGTAAAGATAAAGGGTGAAAAGAAATAGCCCTCCTTACAACTTAGGCAGAAACCGGGTCAATACATATGCTGTCAGAATCACTTAGTTGATTGCTGGCATTGAAGACAAAGTATCATGGACCCAGTGATACGCTGCACAACCCTCCTTAGCCACTCAAGGTCCCTCAAAGGACTCTTGTTTCAATTGTCACGGAGTTCAATACATTCCTATCGTCTCTCTCACTCCGAGTTAGATGATATTGAATAGGTGGCAGTTCTCTCCAGCCTCCGCTCACTAAATCAAAACGCACAATAGAGTCTAGAGCCACGAGATGCATAATAAGATCTCATAGGAACACGGATAATCTCTACTCCGGTTGTTCATCATTAAGGACATCAGTTGTAAACTTAAGAGTCCTATGCAGATCTTGGCAATCTGCCAGAACATTTATGAGAGAGTTTACAAATGTAATTCTCAATGATTGAATGGAAATTCCTGCCAGGGTCAACATCAAGCAGCCCTGAAAGCAGGTCACTTCGGTAATTCCTTGTGGATTACGCTTAGTGGTCGCGACGGTTTCAACCGGTCTACAGTCGTGGAGTGATCTCCAGCGACTCACCTAATCGTTGATTTACTACGGTAAAATCTTAAAAGGCCCTCTGTGGGTCTTCGATTAGGAACGGTCTTGGTAAGGATTAGAGAGAGTTTTCACAATATGCTGTTGACTATCTCGAAGTCCAAACTTGTAAGTACCGGTCAAATTATTGCTAACTGTCGTATGCAGGAACCTCTGGCGATTGTAGCTGTGGAATGCTGTAGCTGGTTGCTGTTGTAGCTGGTTGCAGAAAAGATGCCAATCCATCACCACATGCTCACACCACATCATCATCAAAGAAGTCATGATCACCCTAAAAGACCTTCAACACAGCTTCTGCTAACTCTGATGCTGAAGATCGTGACTCCATATCGTGTGAGCATGTCGACTCTAAGTATATTTCATCACATGGAGATTTACTACTGAAAGATGACTTGGAGAATCAAGTGGGATGATAACTCCAAAGAATCAACAAAGATCATCCAAGACAAAAAGAAAAAGTCATCTTAAGATTTGCTGCTGCACAATGATCAAGGAAAATGAAGAATCAATGAGTACGAGCTATGAAATCAAGATCCAAGGATGAAGTGCTAGAATTCAGAACATGACTTCCGGGGTGACCTCCCTTAGGGGGAGATTGTTAGGAATATGAATATTCAGCTGAAGACTCGGTCACCCCGAGTGCTTATTAGCACATCATAGCTCGTAGGATTATCAGTAATATTATTATTAGCTTAGTTATTATTAATAGTATTGTGGAGTGGGTCGGGTCTTTACCCTCTGTCAGCTCACTCTACAGCCCGCTAGGGGCATAATATATTGTACTATAAATACTCCCTTCCCACACATGGGAAGGGTTGGACCTTTCTCACTAATCTAATATCATTTGTTTCTCTCTCTACAAAGGCTCCCAATCTCTTTCTTTATCTCTCTAAGTTCTTGATAAATCGATCCATAAACAAGCCTCTAACTAGTGTTTCTTGCATAGTGAATACCCTACATTGGAACACTCCGTTGTAACGGCCCTTGGATCCTTTATTCCGGAAGGTGTAAGGTCTTGGAACTAAACCGTGAAGCTCCGTCGTTTAGGGTACGCAAGTGAAAAGTTAGTGATACAAAAAAAAAATGTTGATGAATGAAAAAGAGAAAAAAAATGCAAAAGTCAAAAATATAAATAAAAACCTTGATGTGGACCTCATTTTCAAAGCAACGGTTCTAGAGAGAAGATTGAAAACTACTTAGCGTCTTAATTTAGTATCTTTATCGGACTAAAAATTATCGAAACGAGAAAATATGAAGCAATTCATTTCTCACCAAAAATAAAATAAATATAGGCAAATTAGGAAAATGGGAGCAATAGGCAATTACACAATTAACTTGGGAAATTTGGAAAATTTGGTCCCTAGAGTTAAATCTATTTCAAAACTAATCCTAAACTCTAAACCTTATAATAAAAACCAACCCATAAAAATTACCCAACCCATCCCACTAGCCCACAATACTAGCCCACCCCTTTTAATTAAACCCGGATCCACCCTATAACCCCTATACCCGGTCAAATAACCCACAGCCAGTCAAACTATCATTAAACAATAAAAATTAAAAACGCACCTCTTCTTACCACTGTTCTTCTTCTTCATTTTACCCCGTACAACAAATTTCACCCCACCTTGGATTCTTAGGAGACTCTAGAACGATGCTGACAAGGCAAATTCGTCCCACAGGGCACCAAGAAGCTCCCTGATTGGTTAAGAGACCTCAAAGGAATGATCTAACGGTTGTAGATGGATTGGATGACAAGATGGATGATCAAGGGCTGTGATTGGAGAGTCTAGGAGCTTCCCAGAAACCCTAATCAAGACCCAAGCTCAGCTACAAATAGCTCATCCTCACCTCACATTTGGACGGTTAGATAATTTAGGGTTAGGATTAGGGTTATTTTAGGAGTAGCTTAATTTAGAGTAGTTAAAATTCAGCTTATTGTAGTCCTGGCTTATTGTAATTTCCATTCTCAGTTTCACAAGTATTGTACTCGAATTCTAGTTTTTCATTAAAGTCAATGTAAGTCAACTGCTTATTCATGTGCTTATTTACTTTTTCTTTGGTGCTTATCTGATCTCATTGATGTTATTTGGATTTAGATTAATGCCTTTTATTAGTTTATTCTCAGTTTTGCTTAAAAAGTCAAATAGTCAACATAAGTCTACAAATGCTTAATCAGCTTTCTCCAGTGCTTAATTCAGTTAGCTTTTGCTTTTTAGTCCTTAATATAGCTTAATCCATCTCTGTCTTTCCTAGCTTGAGCTTAAAACTTACATTTCTTACCTTAATATTGAAACAGTCAACATGTAAGGACTGTTTGGAATAGCATTAAACATGGGTCAATCTGGTTGTTACTATTCATGTGAACTTTGGTAAAACTTAAATCTAGCTTAAATTGAGTAAGATAAGCTGTTTGTAATAAGTTTTGAGCTGCTTTGAAGGATTTGGTAGAGTTAAGTTGGAATCCTTGAATCAAGGGTGCAACCTGCTCTGATCAGCTTATTATAGGAATAATATATTTAGGTCTTTGATTTTGTTTATTTTAAGTTCATCCTGAGTTTTAGAGTGATTTCTGTATGTTTGGTCTTAAAATAGTTAGGGTTTGATAGGATTAGCTCATTTTCTCCAAAGTCTGCACATCAGTAGTTTCTTTTCATGCCTGTTCTGTCCCAGCTTTCATAGATCATATTTAAGTGCTTAATTGTGGTTATATATGTTTGATTTTCATTTTCTAAACTTAGTCCTTGTTCTAGCATGATAATTCATAGGAATCATTATCTTTCTAAACTTATTTCAGCTTAAAAAGAAGCCCAAGTATAGCCTCTCAAGCCAATTGAACACTGATAACTCAGTGGTCATTTGACCTCAGCAACCTCTACTTGAGCTTGTTTATAAGCCATAAATAAGTGCTTTTAGGTCTGGAAATTGTTCTAAGTGCTAATGGTTGTTCTAGTTTTTTGTACCTTCTGTCTTTTGGACTTAGCTTATTCCCTAGGTGCTTATTTTGAGCTTGTAATTTACCTTAGAAACCCATTTTGATCCTGCATCAGTCCACTATATTGCTTATTTGGATCCTTAGTGTAGTAATTGCTTAATTGTGTTGCTAATTCTGTTTCACACCAGCTTATTTAGATTATTCTCAGTCTTCTTTAGCTTATTTAAGTCTGTTGTTTAGCTTTAGTTAGGTTTCTTTTTTCTTTTTCTTTTTTTAGCTTAACTGCCTTTTGCCTAGTTCTAGTTAATGCATAGCAGTCTGATTCAGCTTATTTTGAGCTTATCTCTTAGTTATAAAAATAGTTGTTTTATAAAAGTAGATTATAATCTTGTGCTTATTTAGTTTGTAAAAAAAAAAAAAAAAAAAGTTTTGCAAAAAGTGCAAGACCAGGGATTCGAACCCTGGTCTGCACCAACACTACACCCCACAAACAAACACTTACACCGGCTGTCCTAGGGTCTTTTATCATTAGGATTTCATACTATTTATTACTTAACAGCCCTTTTTCCCCCTTAGCTTAATTCCACTGTTTTGCTTATTTTCTGCTTATTTTAAACTATTTTCCCCCTCCTCTTATTTTTCCTAGATTACTCATAGCTTAGTTGATTTTCCTGCAAAGTTTCATATTTTTTCTAAATTGTTTATTAATTTTCTTGATTTCAATTCTTTTAAATAGTTTTTTAATCATAATAAATAAAATTTTAATCAGAAAAGTATAATTCTTTTTCCTAAAATTTTATTTTATCATTTAGAATGTAGAAAAATTGTTTTCATGCCCGTAGGATTAGTATTGCTCTAATTTCACTTTTATAATTGCGCTCGTACGTAGTTTTTGATTAATTCGCGCGTTTTTAGTTTTAATTACGAGTTAGCTTAATTGTCCTTTACGTTATTATTTCATATGTTTTATTTGTTGATTTCTAGTGTTGATTTACTTTACGTAGTGATAATTACCCAATATCTCACTTTTATCACCATTCACTACTCGTTTCACGATTCCGAAATCACAATTCCATTCATCCTTCGTCGGGACAACGAACTTCGGGGTTACATACTTCCTAGTGTGTAAATTCCTTTGGGATATAAATTGTTAAATCACAAATGCCGCTTAGTTGGTCTTGACTGATATCGGGAGCATAGATACGTGGCAAATACAACATCCGGTCTGCTAGCTGTGAGATACATGATTGACCCAATGATACTACGATATTTTGTAGGATCAATGGGTGTCCCATTCATGTCAGCATCTAGCTTCGGGGAAGAGGAGGACATAGGTGTATTATAGGTGTCACAGCTGGTCATACCATGCTTTTTCAGGATTTCCTGAGCATACTTGGACTGACTAAGGAATATACCACGGGGTGATTGATGAACTTGCAGTCCCTAAGAAGAACTTCAGTTCACCCATCATGGACATCTCAAAGTTATTTTTTATTAGTTTTGCGAAAGCATTTGAATATTTTTTATGTGTTGATCCAAAAATTATATCATCGACATAAATTTGTACGATGAGAATGTCCTCCCCGTGTTTTTGTATAAACAAAGTCGGGTCCACAGTTCCTTTGGTAAAGTGATTGGCAAGTAAAAACGCAGATAACTTGTCGTACCAGGCCCTTGGGGCTTGTTTAAGGCCATAAAGGGCTTTCTTTAGCCGATATACGTGATTCGGATGTTCTTGGTCCACGAAGCCTTCTGGTTGAGAAACGTACACCTCTTCCCGGAGTTGGCCGTTGAGAAATGCAGTCTTCACATCCATTTGGTAGACAGTAATGTTCTTGTGAGCCGCGTAAGCCAGGAACATGCGAACAGCCTCAAGCCTTGCGACTGGAGCAAATGATTATTCGAAGTCGATTCCCTCTTGTTGACTGAATCCTTTTGCGACTAGCCGGGACTTGTTACGAATGACAGTACCATCTGCATCTAACTTGTTTTTCCAGATCCATTTCAATCCAACAACATAAACCCCATCTGGTCTCTCTACCAGTTCCCAAACTTCTAACCGCTTGAATTGTTCCAACTCCTCTTGCATGGATTCAATCCAGTTGTCATAAGTGAGGGCTTCCTTGATGTTTTTGGGTTCGGCTTGACAAACAGTGAGTGCATAAATGCAGGTTTCACCGTCTGTATGGAGTCTTTGTCTTGTCATGACTGGATTTTCTGGATTACCAATGATGTTTACTAAGGGATGGTCCTTGGTCCATTTATGGGTGGATGGATAGTGTTGATAATTGTGGTGCAGGTTTGACGGTTCCAAATTGCGTATAGAAGATTCTGTAATATCAGGAATGGTTGGTGCAGGTGCAAATGGATTAAAGAATGCATCTCCGTCATAACCTGATGGTGTGGGTACTTCAGCAGAGTTGTGGGGGGAATCTTTAGCTATGGGTGTAGAATTAGAAGGTGTTTGATCTACTGACGATGATGGTTCTGGTTGAGGTGCGTCGTCAGCCACTACTGTGGAAGTAGTTGCAGGTGTATCAGTTACTTGATTGGTTACGGTTTGAGCAGCGGAATTGGTGGATACAGCAGAGGCACGATTAACTAGAGAGTCATCGAACAAAGGAGCAAACAAGTCTTCTATATCCTTTCTGTTGAACGGTAATGGTTCAGCTGAAGATTCAGGAAAGTTGAGACTGTTGTGTGCGGGTTCTAAGCTGTTTTGTTCAGAAGCCATTTCCATGAGCTCATCAAAATTAGCATCGATTATCTCTTGAATTTCCCAAGTACGACGATTCCAAATTATGAATCCTTTCGAATTCTCACAATAGCCAACAAATACTCCTATGTCTTCTTTGGCTTTCAGTTTACCAAGATCATCATGATCATTCTTTGGATAACAAAGAGCTCCAAAGACATGAAAGTAATTGATATTTGGTTTTCGACCATGAATAAGCTCATATGGTGTTTTGTCATGGCGTTTGGTGATCATGCATCGGTTCTGGTTATAACAAGCAGTTGAGACAGCTTCAGCCCATAGGTAGTCTGGTAATTGGGCATTAATCAACATAGTTCTTGCTGCCTCCACTAACGTATGGTTGCGTCTTTCGGCTACTCCATTTTGTTCAGGGGTGCGAGCAATTGACGTTTGATGAACAATACCATTTTTCTCAGTGAACTCCCGAAGAGTTTGATTCTTGAATTCAGTACCATTGTCTGTTCTGATGATTCTGACGGTGTTACGAACCTGAACTTGAATCTTCGTGAGAAAAGTAATGATCATCGAAGGGGCTTGGTCTTTGGTACGAAGAAAGTAAACCCAAGTCCACCTCGAGTAATCATCCACTATTACCAAGATGTACCGTTTCCTGTTGATGGTTTGAACAAGCATATGACCACACAAATCCATATGAAGTAGTTGTAGGACATGATCTGTGTTGTGATATGCTTTTGGAGGAAAGTGAGCACGATGACTCTTTCCTTGTTCGCAAGCAGGACACAAGTGATCTTTGGCATATCTGAATTTGGGAAGACCGTCGGCCAACTTTTTTCTAGCAAGATCGGTCATCGTCTTGAAGTTCAAATGAGACATTCGTTTGTGCCATAGCCAGGCCTTTGTGGGATGTGCCTTTGAAAGTAAGCATATGGGAGAGGAAGCTGTCATGCCTTCAAAAGAAATGGTATATAGACTGGTGCCACGTTTTCCTTTCAACAGATCATTTCCTTGAAGATCCCGAATAAAACAAGTTTTCTCTCTGAATGCCACCTCCAAATCACCATCACAAAATTGTCCTACTGAGAAGAGGTTGTGACCTAGGCCCTCGACATAATAAACCCTTCTAATTTCGATGTTCCCATTTACGTAGTCTCCATTACCCATAATAGCAGCGAAGTGATCATTCCCGAATCTGACCGTTCCAATGAACTTTGCAACAAAGTTTACAAGAAGCTTGAGATTGCCGGTCATATGTCAGGAACAACCGCTATCAACAATCCAGAGAACAATTTGGATCACCTGCATCACCAGAAGTTGACACAAAGGCAAGTTTGGTAACGGTGGAATCCGTTAGGTTAGTAACACATGAGTTAATCATTTTTGGTACCCATTTAAAGCTATGTTTTTTTGTAACCAACGCTGCCACGTCCAACTAGTCTCAGCCATTCTCCTAATAAATGCACTTGGTGATTTGTTTGTCCTAGATGCAGCTATGGGTTTGTCAACTGATTCTTCAGAAACTACTAGTGGTGGTTTTCCTAATATGGACTTGGCAGCAGTAGTGATCCTAGAGGAAATGCCACTAGATCGTTTCTTTTTGTGAGTCAACAGAGTCTTAGCAACACATTTCTCATGATTTCCAGATAATATACTAGCATGACAAAATACACAACTAGCATCAACCATAATATCATTCATAACATTCAACGATTTAGCATTCATTACATCATCTATAGAACTAGACTTAGACAAGTGTGATTCTACTTTTGACATATCATGCTTTTTATTCAAACTGCTAATATTAACTACTACTTCTTCAGTCTTAGATAGTCCACTCTTAGGGCGCCATATACTAAACTTCCTTGGTCTCTTGGTGTTTCTTGATCTGCTAGCCTTAGAGGTGTTTCCTAGTCCTTTGGAAGTGGAAGTATTCTCATTAGTGGTTTGATTTGATGCTTGCTTAGTTGGCTTGTCTACTGAGTACATTCCTGGGGCAATCACAGCTTTTCCTTTTTCTAAAACTCTGAGTTTCTTTTTCAAATCAACAATGATGTGTTGGAGTTCTTGATTTTTTGAATCCAAAATTCTGTTTAACCGGACAGTGTCATTTCTGTTTTGAGAAACTTCATCTATGTCTTTCTCATATTCAAACAGTTTATGTCACAAGACATCAATTTCTTTTTTATTCTGACTTTCTGAAGCATGACTGTTTTGGAATGACAAAGATTCTTTTAGATTTTTGTACTTTAACTCAAATTCAACACTTTGATTTTGACATCATTCCTGTCTTTTGTTAAGTTTGAAAATTTCTTTTTCACACTTGTTTTCCACATCAAAGTTGATCTGTCTAAGACTCTCATTCTCTTTTACCAAATTATCAATCTCAATTTGCAACATTTCAACATTCACAGCATGATCATCCACAAGCAAGGCATGACAAGATTCAAAGATAGAATTCATAATCACTGAAATCACATCATCACACAAAACACGTTCCAAGAGTCGATCAACCTCTTTTTCTAAAGCTTTCTTTTGACACTTTTGTTTCGCAATTTTATCATCTTTAGCTTTAAAAATACTCATCATTGATCCAACTTCAGTCTGTAGTTCCTGTTCCCACATTGTTGCACAAAGTCTCAGGTGCTTAACATGTGGTAAGAATTGTTTCTGAAAAATTTCTCTCTTTTCTTTCTCAGCAGGAGAAAATAACGAAGAGATTTTGATTTCAGAATTAAATTCAATCACTTGTTCCAAAAGTTTAATGTCATCCATAAATGTCTTAAAATATCGAAGAATTCGACATTGTTGAGGCATTTGTGGATCAACAGTAGCTTTTGGACCATCGATTTGTGTAACAGGAGTGGTAACAGGAGCAACTTCAGAAGAGGGATGTTTTTCAGTTATAGACAGTGTTTGTTCTGGTTTGTCCTTTGGAGGAACAAAAGAATTACTGATGTGAGGTCTTGCTGAATAATCATATGGAACTCTTGAAAAATCTTTGTCTGACTTTGATCGACTCTCAATCTTATGTTCAAGATATTCAGTTTCTTCATCATTACTAAACACAACAACTCGTTGAAAAGTATCATCAAATAGAAATTCTGCATTGTATAACTTAGGATTATCTTTGAGTGCTTTTTGTAAAAAACGTGGTTGGTCACAGCCAATTGCAAATCCAAATCCTTTAGGACTCGGTTTCACAGTTAGTTTTTGAATTTGTGTCACTGAATTACCCGTTTTATATACAACATTCTGAAATTCTTTGAGCTTGGATTCCAAGTCCACAATCTCCTCAAGATATGAGTCAACTCGTTTCCTAGTGGCTTGCTTTTCTTCAAGAAGATCCTTCTGAGATGTTGAAAGCTCTGATTGAGTTTTTAACAACTCAGAATTTAAAGTATCAATTTGTTTTTTGAATTCAAATTGCTCCTTTTCTTTTTGAGAAAACAAATCAGCTTTAGAAACTGTTAGCTCACGAACTTGATGCTCTAAATCCTTGACCTGAACGTATGTCTTTTGGAATGCAACCTCAAAGCCTTTCTCACGTTGTGCTTGTTTTTCATAACTTGAAAGTTGTGTTTTATAGCACTCATTATCCTTTGTTAACATTGCAATTTTAGCTTTTAAGTTCTGGTTAATCTCATTGCATTTGTCAATCTGTGACTTTTGTGCATTCAATTGTGTTTGGGTGGTCAGCAATAAGGTCATAAGCTCTGGATCTTGATTAGGCATAAGATCATCTTGTTCAATAGGATCATGATTTTCATCATCAACAGGATCATCAAATGAAACATTGGTGTTATCATCATCGAATGAAACAACAGTGTTTATTTGATCATCTCCTTGAGACGAGAATGATGAATCATTTTGAACAAGATTTTCTTGTGAAGATGAAGATGCAGATGGTGAAGCAATCTCATGAATAAGGCATTCTGATTCAAGTACCTGAGATAAGCCATCGGTATCATATACCGGGCCTGTCTCGTTCACATTCATCTCCTGCATATTGGCCGTTAGCATTACTGCAGCATTGGCCTCCAAGTCTTCCATCTCATTATCGGAGTAAGCGTTAGCCATAAAGCTTTGCTCGTTCTGAGTCAACATTCCTGCAGCCTTTTCATCTTTGAGAGCCATTAGAAGAGCTTCTTTATGAAATGCACTACCCTGAGTCCTAGGCTTAGGGCAAGCATTTTCCATATGACCACTGCCTCCACAGTTGTAACAAGTGATTGACGTATTTGCAATTCCTCTTCTTTCAGTACCAACATTCTGAATTCCCCTCTGTGCATTCCTTATATTGTTTTTACTTCCCCCAGCTGTGTTGAGCCTCTGTCCCCCTGAGTTAAACCTTGTACCATAATTTCCCATGTTTCCTGACCCAAATCTACCAGAAGACCGATTCTGAATCTCAACTCGTCCATCATTAACGACTACTTGGTTCCTGGTGTTTGATGACGAACGAAGACGGTTGTTTGACTTGTTAGAGAACTTGTTGAATGCTCTTGCAATTAATGCAAATCCTTCATTGAGAGAGTTAAACACATCATCTTCTTCATCATAATCAGCATTGGAATAGAACATGGAGTCGGTATTGTTGTATGGGACCAGTTGGTGATCAGAATTTTGAGATGGTGCTTCATAAGGAACAATCTGATTGTTTGGTTGTGGTTGGAAACTTGGTTGAGATGGTGTTGGAACAAATTCTTGATTTGAGGGTGGAAAGTGTGACTGAGCTATCAGAGCAAGAGAGTTTGGAGTTGGTGCTGGTGAGTAACCTCCTCTTGCTGCAATGTCCTTGTCTACCTCAGATTGATGTTGCTTGAGATAATCATACAAAAGCCCATATGAAACTTGATTAATCTTTTTGGCTTGCCTCACGAATGTTACATATTTCTGCCAGTCTGGTCCAAGACATCCTAGAAATTTGGAGTTGATAGCAATCTTTGGTAGAGGTATGTTATGACGTTCCAAATCATTGACAACATTGGTGAAGTGGTGATAGTATGATTCTAAGGATTCCCCTGGTTCCATCATGAAGTTATTGTATTCCATGTAAAGTTTGGATTCCAGATCCTCTTTGTTCAATTATGTGCCTTCCATCAAAAGATGTACATGCTCCCACATGTCCTTCGCTGTTTTCTGAGCATCAATACTCCTGAAGATTGGGTTAGGAATTCCCTAGAGTATATAAGCCATGGCCATCTCATTGGCTTCTTGCTGAAGAGTTTGTTCAGTGGAATATTGAGATACTGGAATGGGAGTTGTAGTGTCATCCCGTGGAGGTATAGCAGTTGGATCACCCGGAACCAATGTTGAAGGAAGTGGATAAGGTCCTTCCATTATGACCTTTTTGAGATATTGATCATGAGGTTTCCTTAGTTCAACAAATCGAAGAAACGGGCTAGACCATTGCACATAGTTTCCTGGTGTCAGCATTGGTGGAGTTTCAAATGATCCTGCTTCATGTCTAGATTGCTGACTACTGATAGCTTCACACATCTTTGTAAACCAGTGAGGTTCTCTTGATGAAGGTTGGTAATTTTGCATCTGCATTTGAGTTTGTGGAAGGATTTGTTGCTGAGGTACTGATTGTTGAGGGAAAAACTGATGTTGTTGCACAAAAGCATGTTGTTGTGGATATTGAGGATGAAATTGTTGTTGTTGCTGATGATATTGTTGCTGTGGATATTGCTGTAGCTGGTAGTAGTAATTGAAGTGTGGTGGTTGAGACATGTTTGGATCATGAAGATAATTAAGATTTGCGTTATGAGTTATGTGAAGTTGGTTTTGGTTGACTTAAGATTTTGTCCAATTTCGATAACTACTGTTCACCCAATTGCGATAAGTACTGTTCACCCAATTGCGATAGTTACTGTTCACCCAATTGCGATAAAAATGGAAATTGCGATAAAACTTAAAATTGCGATAAAATATGACAATTTTAATAAGTTATCTTAAATTGCGATAGAAAAGGCAATTTTCGATAATTTATCAGAATTGCGATAGATATGGCAATTTCGATAATTTTATCTAAATTTCAATTTCAATAATTTCTCAACTCTTGTACAAGAGATGAGAATAAGCAACCAAGTCGAAGTATTTTCACTTTCTTATACAAGGAAGCAAAATACTGAGTCCCAATTTCGATAATTCCAAGATCTGCCAATTGCGATAAACCCTAACTTGTCGGAATTGATTTGCGATAAACCCTAACTTGTCGGAATTCACCCAGAAGCAAAATACTCACTTTTCATCAACAATCCCAATACGCTAATTAAGCGGATTTCACTAAACCGAATAGAAAATCAATGGAAACCGATTGTGTTTGATTTCTAACGATTAGTAACCACAAAATACGAAGAAATTTAAGAGTGATAACGTACGAAATGAAGATTTGATGAGATTTTTGAGTTTTTTACGAGATAAAACTACCAACAAAAGAGTATATCGATCGAACTTTTGAACAAGAAAAACCGTACTTAAGCTAAAACCTATCATAGATAACTATTAAAGCAACTCAAAAACACGATCCTAACTACCTTTTTGGCAATTGATACCACTTGACGGTCCTCTTTGACTCAAACACACACACGTAACAACGCTAATAAACACGAACTACTACTAATCAATAAGCTACAAATGAGAGATAAGCTAATAAGGTGAAAATAGAGAATAAGAGAAGAAGAGAAAGATGGAAGGAATTCATTCATACATTACTCAGACATAGCTTACGCACAATATAATGAAAACCAACAAGGGAAATGTTGCCTCATGCCTTCTATTTATAGGCTCAACACTAGGGCAACATTTCCTTACAATTTTCTAGAAGGAATAATACATAAGAGGCCGGCCCATGGACTCCTAATGGACCGGACCTTTAAACACTAATATAAAGTCCATATTGAGCAACATATTATCGATATGAACAAGACTTGAAATATTAATAAAACGTGTTCCTAACACTATGATTAAATCTTCCTATCTACAAACATTAAATGTATAAAGATGATTAATTGTCATACCTGTTTTCATATAAATGAAATATGACAATAGGATATCAAAACACTTTTCTTGTTGATTACCTTTGCGATGACGATGAGTAATCAAAAGGGTTTATGAAACCATATAATCTTTATTATGTGTACAAGATAAAACAATCCATGTGTGGATTAGATCATGCATCTAGGAGCAAAGATCTCGAGTTAATTATAAAATCATTAATTTGATTTTGATTAACAAGATTACACCTAAGTACATGGTATGTGCTTATTCAAAAGCAAGTTGGAGCACTGTATTTATTTTCTTAAATCTCATATGTCATTAACATATTAGAAACAATATTCCATCTACGCTAGACTTTAATCCTTGGCTTGGAATGAAGTTTCTCTTGAGGGATTTATAAAATAAGACATACAACCTTGTTATATATATATATATATATATATATATATGTTTATTAGAATAAGCATAAGCGGTTATTAAGTCTAAACACAATATGACACGTTATTGAGGGGAGTCTCAATTATCAATCTCACTTGATGAGATTGAACACATGAATGAAAATCTTAAGTTCGACTAAAGGATTCATCATGTAAGTCATATTACGCATTGGACTATATTGATCATTTGCATGAATGCAAGATGAGTTGATAACAACAAATATCTAAGTGAAAGTCATTAGATAATTATTAAACAAACATTATAATGGAACTACAAAGGACCAAAGATATGTTCAAACGTTTACGGATATTTGAAGAAGTCTGTTTTGTTTGCATTCGTTGATGCTTATTTAACTGAGATGATACTCAAACCTAGTCGCGGTAGGATGTCATCATGAATGATGACATTGCTGACTAGATGTGCTCGACTGAGAGCATTAATGCGTTATACATTAAAAGAATAAGAATACTTTACAGTTTAAGAAACTGTTCAGATGACTGTCTAATGTAGGTGTTTTGCTGGCTTCAAACACCCTATGGAATGTATTGTTGCAATACTCGTCTTGTACTTCAATGCACACATACAAAGGACAATCATCATTCAAACCTTTCATGAGTTTTGAAACAAGTATTCTCAAAGTTTACTCGGATGACTACTTGTTGTCTTGTACAACATAATTTGATCATGGTGGGAACATCGGATTTTGACCTATGAGTAGTCTTATGCATATCCGTTTTTTGTGTTTGGATAATGGAACTGTAAGCAGTCGTATCATATAATGAATTGATATACCTAGTATGATCGTCTTCATTTATACTACTGTGTTCTATATTTGCATGTTTAATCCATGAATAATTTATTTATTCTAAAATTGTCCATTGCCAGTTGACGATACGGGAGTATCATCAAATTAAGGCAAATGTGAGCGTGTTGGTGATTATTTACCAAACTCACATGTTGTTCATTGTGATGAACATTGGATTGACCCAACCTACGAGCTTTCACTACATGGATCATCGTCAATAGTAAATCTCGCAAATGGTTATGTCTCTTATCCTTAGACTTGAGATGCAAGTAGGTCTTGCATGTGTGGAATTTCATTCCTTGATATGGTTAAACACTGTCCTGAATAAGGTAGTTATAAAGACCATCTTCAGGAGTGATATGAAGCACATGAATGACACGTGCAGTCAAAATAGGATTTGTTCCTCCACATGTTATGGAGTTAGATACTATTGGGCCCCTCGATGAATTGGACAGATGTTTGTATGGCCGTATCCAAATGAGATTAAGATGAATCTTGATCCACTTGGTAATCTTGTTCAATATCTATATCGAGAAACATAATAGTTGAACCATTAGAATGACATTTGATCCATGTCTAATGTTCAACATGGTATCTGTAACAAAATGATAGATGACATATAATCCATCTAAAATGAGACGTTTAAGAATCTAACCTCACATATTTCTAGGGGCATTGACGTATTGCTAGACGCTAACCATTGCTTGTATAATTACTTGATTATTTATGACGTCGCAAGTGGGAGCTGTTGGAGTATGCTCGTGTCATAATAACTAATTATATGGCTAGACATATGTGAGCCTATGGGGTCACACACATATACATCGAGGTACCACTTTATATGTCGTGTTTATTGTATTTACAATATATAAATAACCGTACGTAACTAGGAATCATTGTTGGGCTTCTAATGACTAAGTAATGGACTTAATTTATTGGACTTGCAAAAACAAATGGTGAGCCCATTTGAGCCCAAGGGTGGCCGGCCTAGGAGGAGCAAAAAGAAGGTATAAATACTTCTATCAGTTAACAAAAATTCCTCTCTCTCTCTCTCTCCCTCTAACTCACGGAACAAAGAAAAAAAACCACCTAGGGTTTTATTTTTTCCATCTTTCACTTTTGCCTCTTGCTTATTCAAGGGTGTTTGATCGGTTACGGGTTAAAGGACTAGCATCCATTGGTATACGGTGACGTGTAGTGTGTTTCACACTTAGAGGAGATCAACCTTATTGGTCTCTTGGGTTTCTTATACAAGTCGAGGGGTATAGCTTGTGTTGGTGACTCCCGGATCACGCTACAAAGGTATATATCTTGTATTTAATTTTATGATTGATCATATGGCTATATGGATCCATTTTTGGTGATGTTTTTCCGCTGCGTTTACATTGTTAATTGTTAATTCATATTTTACATCACTTATATGAAGAAAAAATGTTCTAGTCATGATAGGATAAGTGTTTAACATACATTGTTAAAATACTTGAGATTTGGTTGTTTCGGATATGAATTTTAATGACTACAATCGTAAGTCAAATATACTTGAGTATTTTGGACGAAATGCTTAAGTTGTCAATCCTACTTTGAGAAAAGGATAACAAGACTTGATAATTACATATATAACCTAAGTGTGAGTTATGACTCGATGTAAATCTTAATTGTCTTGAAAGATGACATGTTAACCAAGCCAGGCAACATATGTGAATAATGGACAATATCTATAGTCAACAATTAGACTTGTGAACTATGATATTTTTGCCAATAGTGAGTTCAAACTTGTTAGGAAGTTGTCAATTTACAAATCAAGCTAATGGATGAGTAAAGGAGGCGAGGAAGATGCAATAAGTGTGAGTAATGAACACAAATACTTAGTGGTTCACTAAAAAGATACTTTGGAGCAAATTCATGAAATTTGAAACTGTGATTGGATATGATTATCCTATTTGGTGTAAGTGAGATGTCCTAATCCTAATTTGAGTGAACATCAGTGAACATAATTCTAGTGATACAAGTGAGTGATCTTAAGTGAAGGATTAAAACTAAAATTTGAAAAACTAGCTGTTAGTTCTGGCGGATCCAAATCACAATACTTGCGGAACCCTCTTTTTGGTTTCGCGGAATCCGTGAGTTCAAGACTGGTGGATCCAAAGAATACACATAGCGGATCCAAAATGAGGGATCCGCCAGGTCTGTCGTCCAAATGTGCTAAAAAAACAGAGAGATATACAAATTTCTCGTTTTCCGTTCAAATCCTGAAAATTCTCTTGAAACATATGTAATAGCTAATATATAATAAAAAACTACTAAATATATAGGTTCTAACATACATATACAGATAGACTGATCCGTTCATCATACCTTACCTTAAATGGAGTTAAGCCAAACAGTGGCTTAAGCATGGAAAATCGATAATATCGAGTGTTATCATCCTGCATTGTTATGTTAGTTCACATAAAAGTATAATACCAACATGATTTCCTAATACCACAAAAAGTCATCACATCATTATTTGAAATTATCTTATACCAAACACTCTTTCACAGATACTACATGTTTACACATTTAACACTTGAATTTAAGTGAAGGTTGCAAGACAATACATTTTAAGACACTAAACTAGTTTCACTCAGTTCACATTTCTAAGTAAGTTATGCAAAGTCTTTCACATAATATATGCAAAAAAAATATCTAAGTCTATAAGTGAAACAAACATAGTTTATCAACTTAGTGCACAAGATCTAGCAAAAGTCCTATTGTGCATCAAACAAGCAATAGATAGACAAGCAAATAATTGTCATGGCAAAACACTTATGTATTATCTGTCAACAAATGCAATCACAATTACCAACAGGTAAACAACATGTATGCAAATAGCTTAGAACAGGTAGTCACATAGCATAGCATAAATGAAAAGATACTTTTCGTCACTTTTTGTTTAAAATATTACGATGTATGCCAAGCTTGATTTGTTTCATTTATATAAATAAATATCGCCAAATTCTTTAGTTTCAAAAGAAATCATATCAATGTTCAAAGGATACCAACTTACATTGCCCGACTCAAAAGTTTAAGTTATTGTGTCAAAATAAAACTTAATATTTTGGACAGGTTGTAGCTTTTGATTTATTTTACCTATTTCAATTTAGATTCAGGCTATTATATTATTTTTAAATGAAAGTAGACTTAATTCCCTTCAAAATGATAGGTGGCATGACTCCTACGGACTTACGGTTAATTAGTTATGATTTTTTGAAGTTTGACAAAAACTGCATACTGAACAGACGGATCTGGCGGATCCTTTTTGAGGGATCCGCCCTTTGTAACAAAGGGATCCGTGGGTGTCTGTGACAGATTCTCCTAAACTCGTATTTTGACATAAAGAAAACGTGTAGGACATGCTAGACTTAATATTAAACATATATTACACATATTTAACAACATTTCTAATTATATGACTTATCTAAACATTTACAAAGAGATTTTTCAACTAAATTAATAGCTATTCCAAACGCTCCTTTAAAACCCGTGTTTTTCGTAAATTAGCTTTACGCACACAATTTGACACTTAATCTTTTTAAGAAATATTTTCTTTTGATTTTCCAAAGACATCTTCAAGCTTGTATACAAAGTAATATTTAACAACAAAATTTCTAAGTATACTTAGCGAAACATTTTTCATATTATATTCCGCTTCAAAGGTAATTTGATACATGGATCGCACTCTATATTAAAAACCATTTGTTTTGAAAATAAGAGCTACGAGGCTCTGATAACAATTGTGAAAATGTAGAGGGGGGATGAATACGTTCCCGTTTTAATTCTTTAAAACTTGTTGTATCAAATGTACGATTAAGCTTGTTGTAATATGAAATATGTTACGTGTAGTTTAAGACTAGCATATCCTTAAGCAAGTTGTCAAACAAGTATCACAACACAAACAAACATATAATGCAAACATAAAAGTAAAGTGGTAAGTAAAAGAAAGCGCAAACCGAACACGATGATTTATCGTGGTTCGGTCACGGAGCTCCTCTCCGCCCTACTCCACTCCTCGAGTACCCAACTCGAGAGTTACTTCACTAGATCAACAAGCTCCTTTCTTGGCAGAGAAAACCTTACAATCGTCGCTTACACTTTTTCCGGTACTAAGCTAAACACCGGGTTCTTTGCAAGGGTTCAACCACTCCCATCGTCGCTTATACAATTTTCGACACTAAGCTAGATGTCGAGTTCTTTACAAAGGTATAACCACTCTCGTTGGTTCTTTTACAAGGGTTCAACCACTCCCGCTATGTTTTATGGCCCAACATAGAAACCTTTTGTTTTATGGCACAAACACGTAAACCACCTAATCTAGTATGGTGTTTACAATGATGATTACAATGATCAATGATGATCCATGACATAAGTGTATCATGGATATGAATGACTATTCTAAATGAACTTCCATGGAAAGAAAGCCTTCAATGGATGAAGATCACAAGCTCCCCAAACTTGTTGTGACGGATCTTCATGTATGCAAGTGAGATCTACATGAACTTCTTGAATGAGAGGTCTTCAATCATTGAGGATGTCAAGTGCCCTTGAATCTTCATATGTTGGAATGCTATGGTAGATAACGACTTCAAGATCTTCTAACCTTCTTGGTGGATCAGGAAGTATGCTATGGATTATGACTCATGATCTTGAGCTTGCTTCACAGGATCATAACGAATGTATGCTTACATCATTATGAAAGTTAGTAACATTATGATCATTATGTAATGGGTGATTAATGTATGAATCTACATGGTTAGCTACTGATCTAAGTGTATTCAAAGGGTAAAGGGAATGTATGTTCTAGTGGCTTGAACAATGGGTAAACAACGGGCTACTATTTATAGGCAAAATGTATAAACAGCTCACTGATTTGGCAGATCCTGAATTTGGATCCGTCCTTTATACCAAAGGGATCCGCCCTTTATACCAAAGGGATCCGCCAATGTCTGACAAAAAATCTCCCAAAATCTTTTCAAATCTTGCCAAGATCTTACCATATCTTCAAAAGTCAACTTGTTAACTTAAAGATTTATGCAAAATATATTACAAATCTTCCAAGATATGTAAGTGATGCATGCCATGTTGTTATGTTAAATATTTCTAATTTAAGAAATAAATATAAACATGTAAATGTATATATGTATGTAATATGTATCCTAGTGATCATGTAGCATGTATATACTAGCTTAATTAATATATGTTTACCAAGATGTATCATGTTAATTTGACACCTAGAGTGTAGTTATCTTATTAAACTTAGGAAACATGATGTACAAGTAAAAGTACTTATATATGCAAAATGTCAAATGAGGTTCTAAGTAGAATGGTTAGTCTTTTTAAAATACTTAATGACCTAGCCGTATTTTAAATATTCTAAATGGTTTGTTAAGGGTTTGATCATAATGCCACATAACAAACATGTACGAACCTGTGTTGTATCATACGAGGACTTGAGAGGTGTTGAATGTATGTTGAGACAAGATATGATTACAAGCAACTTGTACATTTTACGTTACGTATCAAGTTACATGTTTGTCATCAATCAAAACAAACGAGACTACTTGCACTAACAATCTCCCCAACGAGACTGTTTGAACTAACAATACTCATTCATTTGTACATCACTAACCCATATCATTCATTCATTCTTAGTGATCTTTCCTTTTGTAGCAAAAGAGATCAAGCAACAAGGTTCAACACAGAGGTGTAAACCTTTAGTATAGTCACTGTGTGATTTGTTAGTGTTCACACATCATTGTTTGTACCATTCATTCAGTAGAGTTTGGTTAGTGTTTTAGTCCTTAAAACACAAAGAGTGTCGGGAGTGGTTGTATCCTTGTTAAAGAACCAATGGGAGTGGTTGTATCCTTGTAAAGAACTCGGTGTTTAGCTTAATACCGGATAAAGAGTAAGCGACGCGTAAAGGTTTTCTCCGCTTAGAAGGGAGCTAGTTTCTTAGTGAAGAAAAACTCTCCAGTTAGAGGCTCGAGGAGTGGAGTAGGGCAAGGAAGAGAGTCCTTGTAGCCGAACCACTATAAATATCCGTGCTGTGTGGTTTGATCATTCCTTTCCTTACTTGTTTTATATATTACTTGATTATTTGTTTTACTTTGAAATCACATATATACAAAGCGAATAAATTTTAAAACGGTAAAAACTATTACCCCCCTTCTAGTTTTCCACAGTTCACGTGTGCCGTATCTTTAAAAGATGACCAACTTGTTCGTCTGGATATGTCATTCACTTCATTAACACTATCGTCACCATTTAGCTCAGTTGTCTTAGTAGAATGCACTTCTTCTAGCCAAAATGTATGGGTGCTTCACTTGAGTGTCTTATTGTCAGATGAGGGCAATAACCAGCTTCATTTTACCATTCCTTGTCTTAACATATGGTTATTTTTGTCAGACTGGAGTAAACTTATTGACCATATTAATTCCTGCACACAACTTCCAAATAATGAACCAAAAAAATCAGCTTTAGATCCAGTTGGTAGTCCAGAAACGTGTCTCCATCTATCATCATGTCAAGCTATGTTTCGTCACAAGACACAATGGAGCATCCGTTTTCGCTATTTGTGAAGTCGGATCATATAGGCCTAAAAGTTTGTGTTCCTGTGCAAGTTTCTAGAGAAGCATTAAGATATTTTGGGGCACACCACAAATTGGAGTGCTAAATTCGTCGGATGACTATAGTTTTCTCTTTATTTGTTTACAAAGTAGGTTCACCGAGATGAATATTAATGGTCAAAAAGTAAATCTGAAGTCTAATATTGGGAAAACAACGGGAACAGCTGAAATATGTCAGGACAAGAATGTCCATTCCTGGCCCCTTTTTCAATTGTTGCAGGTTGATATGCAAGCTGATGTGGGTAATGATGAAATGGAGCACATGGATTTGAAGGCAGATGTTAACTGTGATAATTTAGATATTTGGCTTTCACATGATATCTTTTACTTCTTGCGAACTATGCAATTTATGTTTCCTGAGAAGTCAGAGTCTCCTCATGCTCCAGTGTTCAGTATAAATTTCAGATTTTACCTACAAAAGCTTTCCATTCTTTTGACCGATCAAAAGGTACGTTTCCAGATGTTTGATTGACAAATGTTTTATTTAAGCTAGACATAAGACGGTTTTAGATTTTTTTCTAATGACTCTCTTTTTGTGGGTAACTGTGGACTAGTAATCTCGACATTGCTCCGTAACATGAAGGATCGATAACGTTAGTTAGATATTTAGTAACCGCTTGGTAGTTATGACGGTTAAGTTAGTTAAGTTAGTTATTCGGTTAGTTAGCTAAAGTTAGTTAAAATTCGGTTACAAAACCAAGGGACACAATGGTTAGTTTGTACCGATTCATGTACTATAAATATGTACAAATCGTGTGATGTAAAATGTTGATCCCAGACGAAATAATTATTAAGTGAAATTTGCAACTCATAATTCGACTCACATATTGGGACAACAATTGGCATCAGAGCAAGCGTTCATCACACGCTCGTTGGATACCAAAAATTTGAACAAGTACATCATATAGCACGTATGCTGGGAACAGAAGAGAACCAGTGGGAAAGTGTTGTGTTCAAAGCAGAAATACAACGCCTGGATAATTAGGAATGCAAGGGAGATAGTGCACGATCAAACTTGTGTGGAGTTGCAAACGTATACATCAAACGAGATTGGTGGGAGTTTGTTGTGATCTTTGGTACGCGACAACAAACAAGAACAAGTATACAATATTGTATAGGAATTGTTGGTAACTGTATATACGCAACAACAAGGAAGAAAAGATACTCTTGACGTTTGAAAGGATAGCGTGGAAAAAGAGAGGAGTTGCTGTTAAACACAACAAGGAAAAGACACGACGTCTTGTGGACACGGTTGGAAGAAGACCAAGAAGAACATTAAAGAACATTTGTTGAGAACGTTTTTGGAAGAACACGAAGCAACAAAAACAACACAAAAAACAGTGATGCAAAACTCAAGTAAGTACATTTTATTATCATCATTTATCCTATTTATTTAACTTGTTTTATTATATTATATATGAGAATTGATACGTTAATGTTTACTTTTGTAATTCTCAGGTAAAAACAAGTATTATGTGAAACTTGGCGATTTTGGCCTAATTATGGAGCAAAACAAGCAAGATGTTAAGAGTCTACTCAAATGTACAAGATCAAGATTATTCTGCTCCAGATACGCCGCAACATACTTAGTACATACGGCGCATCACTATCAAGATTTCACAAGTAACAATCCAAGACGGCAAAGGACATGCGCCGCATAGAGAAATGGAGTTGCGCCGCATCTTAAGGCGGTGTACGAATATTCCTGAATATATTAATCTTGGACCCCACGCGAAGTTAAGTCAATGCGCCGCATCTACTTATTCTATGCGCCGCATCTAACCCTCAGACAGAAACTATAAATACCCCAAAGTCAGACGAATTTCGGAGTTCGATTCTACACACTAACCTTTCGAAGACAGAAACCCTAGGAGACGAATTCAGACGTGTTAGCAGCACAAGACACACCTTGAACGAAGATACAAGAGCTGTAAGAAGGTCCTACATGTATTCAATTCATTAAGTAGTTTTGCTTTATTGTATTAGTACACTTTAATTCATCAGGATTGATGGGCCGATTCCATGTGACTACGGAAAACCATGGGCACCCCTTAAAATTGCTTTCCCATTAATTAAAGTTTATATGTTGATGTCTTTGGTGACTTTTATTAGTGCATTGATAACCTCTGTGTCTAGCTGAGCATTGCTTGGGTCGCCATGCCCCTTCCTCGCCTATTTAAGAGACGCTAAATAAATAGGATAAACATAAGTAATCATTAAGGGTTTACTCGCCGATAAGATTAGAGCCAACGAGAAAGGGTTAATTACATACACTTCATATAAAACTAGCAATAAAACAAGTGACAAGCTACTTAATCATCAGGCCAGGTCTTCTTATTGTCTCAAGTATCTATCTGTGTACGTGTGTGCTAATCGCTGATTCATGCTCATTAGTTTAGTTTATTATTTAATCATAACCAAACCGTGCCAGTCTCTCAGGCTGAACCCCCTTGCGTTAGATTAGGTTGTATAGCTAACTTAAGATATTAAAATACTGATTAGAATAACTAGATAATACGTTCCACTCTTAGTGATCGACACTCTACTTACCATTATATTCATACTGACCGGGTACACTGCTCGTTAAAGTGTGTGTTTTATTGATAAGTCGGCTAAATATAAATTTAAAACTTGAATACTGCTAAAACCACAACGACACACCGTGGATATAAAAATCAGAGCAATAAACGCACGCACATCAAACATACAAATCGTTGGGTTTTTAAAGGGAATACCGTGGAGCAGTGTTGCAAAAATCGGCCGTATCGGCCGATTAATCGCCGATATATCGTTAATCGGCTGCCGACCTTGTAGAATTTTGAAAATCGGTCAAAAAATCGATCTGGGCAAAAAACGGCCAAAAATCAGCCGTGTCGGCCGTATCAGCCAGCTTTAAAAAAAATAAAAATTTAGGCATTCTACTTAATTTGGGGATCGTTTATTTCACTTCTAACACACAATGAGCCTCATAATCAAAATTGGATCTTTTTGTTGAGGTTTGGAAACATAGTAGGCTTGGAATCAGTTACGATCTTAAGTTTGGTCTCCAGAAATACCCAAAGCATGCAAAAAATGCCAATCCGATTAATCGCCGATTAATCCCGCCTTGGCCGATTAGTCGCTGCAGGGTGGTCGACCGCCACGCTACCGATTCACGATTTTTGCAACATTGCCGAGGAGTATTCAAAGGTGTGTTATGGATACGGTGAAAGATAGAACAAAGAAAGAACAAGTGAAGTTCGAGGGTTGCTTGTGGTAAAGCGTTTGGGGCGACAAGGTAAAAACAAACAAACGCTCGTTTGTTTTTGGTGAAGAATACCAAGTGGTATTATTTTTCTGTAGACTTGGGGTTCAAAGAAAGAACAAACACGACAACGAAAAATATTTGGGTTCGGTTGAAAGGATACCGAGGAAAAGAAGGGTTCTAGGGCACGCTGTCTTGGAACAGGTTACAAGTCGTACATAAAGGAAATAGCAACGTGAGGCAAGTGGGAATACCAAGTGAAAAGGGAATTCGTATGGTTTGTTGGAACATAAAGGAATCGAAAAAAAAAACAGAAAGCAATTCGAACTTGTTTTGCTTTGGTGATTCGGTTTGATAAAAACAACAACGAATTCGAAGTTGTTTTGGTTTGGTGAATCGGTTTGAAGAAAAACAACAACAACGACAAGGGAACAACAACGAGGTCACAAGTCACATTTTCTGGATTTCTATTATATTAGATAGTATAGGATTTATTTTTTACTATTAGGAAATCCCGAGAACTATTTTATTGATCCCGTATTACTAGGATTTCCGGATAAACTATTATTATTCCCTGTAGTATTAGGAATTCCCATAAGAGCAAGGATAACCCCGCACGTTAAAAGGTGAAGATCTTAAACACACTTAGGATGTCAGGTGACGATGCAAATGGTACTACGCCACCAAACCCATAACACCAATCGCACAATATCAATGCCCAAAATTGAAAAACATAAACTACACAGTTTGGGCTATACAAATTAAGGTTATATTAGAGGCACATGGTTTATGGGAAGCGATAGAACCTAAGGAAAACACGCAAGTAGATGATAAGAAGGACAAGGCAACGACGGCCTTCCTATATCAAGCGTTGACCGAGGATGTGATTTTACAAGTAGCGGGTTGTAAAACGGCAAAGGAACTATGGGAATCGTTAAAAAGAAGACACGTTAGAGAAGAGAGAGTGCAGCAAGCACGGTTACAATCATTGATGATTGGGTTTCAAACACTTCAAATGAAGGAAGATGACATGGTGGATGCATTTACGGCTAAACTAAACAGATACGCCACTAAGGCAAAAGAATTAGGGAAAACTTTGGATGAATTACTTTTAGTACGAAAACTATTAGATTCCACACCAGATAGGTTCATACACATAGTAGCATCCATAGAACAATCAAATGATCTCGACGATATTACCTTAGATGAGATCACGGGAAAACATAAAGCATTTGAAGAAAGGATAAAACTCCGGAAAGGAGGACAAGTTGAAAGCCAGGAAAACTTACTGTTTGCACATGGTGAACACTCGAGAAAAGGTAGGCGATTTAGTAAACGCGGAGGTAGATCAAATTTTTCATGAGGAAACTGGCAGAGTGATAGAAACAAATATGACTCAAAGGAAGAAAGCTCAACTCACAAAGGAAAGTCAAATAGGAATAAACGTGAGGGAGATATGAGCAAAGTAAAATGTTTCAAGTGTGGAAAACTTGGACATTTTAAGAAAAATTATAGAGGAACATCGACAACTCAGGAACACTCAAACCTTATCTTAGAAGACGAAGAACCATCACTATTAATGGCAACACATGAAACTGAACACGAGGAATTTTTGTTGAATGAAGGACAAATTCAACTCGGAAAATATGCTACAGCAGATGCAAGCATATGGTATTTAGATAATGGTGCAAGTAACCATATGACGGGAACTAAGGGTCATTTTAGAGATATTGACGAAAGTATGACAGGACGCGTTCGTTTTAGAGATCATGAATTCTAATTCACATGATGAGAACGCCACTGTTGGTTGCTTCTGAGTACACCACGTAATAGGTGATTCTCCAAAATAAAATACTATCCCAGTAGTTCCTTTTCCTTGATCGGTGTTGATTCCATAACTACTGTCGCTGTAACCTGTAATCTTGCAGCCGCCTTCTTTCTTGTATATTATGCCATGCTCCTTTGTTCCTTTGATGTATCGGATTACTTGCTTCACTGTCTTAGGTGATGATCCTTTGGGTCTTGCATAAATATGATGAGTAGTTCGACTGAGTAACTAAGATCTGGTCTTGTATGTAGTAAGTACCTGAGACTTCCAATTAAACTTCTATAATAAGTTGCGTCAACTGAGTTTCCATCTTCTGCCTTGACCAACTTAGTACCGGGATCCATTGGTATCTTCATATCATTACTGTCCGTCATACTTGTTTCCTTCAAGATCTTGTTAATATATCATGCCTGCTTGGTTGTAATCTCTCCTCCTGTCTGAGTAACTTCTATCCCAAGGTAATAAGCTAACAATCCTAAGTCGCTCATTTCAAATTTATCTTCCATATGGGATTTGAATAAGTCTATTTCTTTCCTTGGAGTGCTCGTGATTATCAAATTATCTACATAAACTCCAACTATAAGTGTAGAAGTCTTGCTTCTCTTCGTGTAAACTGCTTATTCGAGATTACATTTCTTAAAGTCGAATGACTTCAAGGTTTGATCAAGTTTCACATTCCAAGCTCGCGGTGCTTGTCTTAAGCCGTACAAACCTTTAATGAGCTTGTAGACTTTCCCTGAATTTCCTTGTTGAATAAATCCTTCAGGTTGTGTAACATAGACTTCTTCCTTTAAATCTCCATGTAAAAATGTTGATTTTACATCTAAGTGATGTACTTGCCATCCATGATATGCTGCTAGTGCTAATATCAACCGAACTGTTTCTATCCGAGCAACTGGTGCAAATACTTCATCGAAGTCTATTCCTTGTTCTTGTACATATCCTTTTCCTACTAAACGTGCCTTGTATTTGATGATCTTTCCTTTTGCATCTCTCTTGGTTTTGAAAACCCATTTAAGTCCTATAGCCTTCTGGTTTTTAGGCAAAGTAGTAAGAGTCCATGTGTTATTCTTGTTGATTGAATCCAATTCAATCTCCATGGCCTCAATCCATTTCTTATCCGTTGATGCCTCCTTGTAATTACGTGGTTCTTCTTCCGTAAATTATAAACTTTCAGTTTCAACTTCACGTGCATCCCTATATACTTCCGTTATCCTTTTGAAACCTCGTACTGGTGTATCATCAAATCCTCTTCCTGAGCTCCTAATTGAACTATTAGTAGTTTCTTCTTCTTCCTCTTCTGAGTGTGGGTTGTAAGTGTATGTAGGTGGGGTAATTGGTGAATTTGGATCTGGAGTTAGATCCTGTTCCTGATATATATCTTATCATTGTTTTCTGTGTTGACTGGTGTAGGTTTTTCATTGTCAACTCCTTCTACCACAAAACTTGTCCAAAATGAGTCTTGTGTATCTGTTTCCTCTTCATTCTTATCCCAATCCCACGGTTTTGTTTCCATAAACTTTACATCCCTACTAACATGTTTCTTCTTTCCTATTGGATCATATAAACTACAAGCTTTTGATCCTTCCTCTACTCCTAAGTAAACCATTGGTATGCTTCTATCATCCAGCTTCTTCAATTGAGGTATTGTTATCTTGGCATAAGCTGTGCATCCGAATATTCATAGGTTTTCCATATTCGGGTTTCTGTTGTAGAGTGCCTAATATGGGGTTTTATCTACCAGGGCTCGTGTAGGTACCCTGTTGAGTATATAAATGGCGTGTCTAACTGCTTCCGCCCAAAAAGTTAACAGTAACTTTATTGCTTTCATCATACTCCTCGTAGTTGATAACACTGTTCTATTTCTTCTTTCCAATACTCCATTCTGTTGTGGTGAGTAAGGTGCTGTCAACTGTCATGCTATCCCATTTTCCTTACAGTAATTGGTGAATTCATTAGATGTAAATTCACTTCCCCTATCCGTTCTTAGCATCCTCAACTTCAATCTCATTTCCATTTCAATTTGTTGTCTAAATTTCTTGAAAGTGTCAAAGGCTTGATCTTTCGATGTCAGAAAGTAAGCCCACATAAATCGTGTACATTCGTCTACTAACAAGAAAATATATTTCTTTCCGGAGTGTGTGGCTGGACTTATAGGACCACATAAATCTCCATATACTAAGTCTAATGAGTTCTTTGATCTGAACTTAGCTTGATTTGGAAATGGTGTTCTACTGTGCTTTCCTAATAAACATGCATCACAAATCTGTCCTGCATGATTTATTCTTGCTATTCCTTCCACTAGACCCTTACTTGTCATCTTATTGATATCGTCAAAGTTTAAGTGACCTAGTCTAGCATGCCATAACCATGCTTGGTTATCTATATTTGCTAAGAGGCATATAGGTGTTTCTATTTGCAGTCTAATACTGTAAAGTCTATTCTTTGATCTTTCAATCTTCATCAACAACTTCTTATTCTTATCATACAAGGTCAGTTGGTTTCCATCCATGATGACCTTACAACCTATCTCTGTGAGTTGTCCTAAACTCAGTATGTTGCTCTTTAGGTTTGGTATGTAGTATACATCCGATACTATCTTTTGTTCGTTGTTCTTACAACCTAACAATATAGAGCCTTTTCCATTTATCTTCACATACGATCCATCTCCAAAACGAACGCGTCCTGTCATACTTTCGTCAATATCTCTAAAATGACCCTTAGTTCCCGTCATATGGTTACTTTCACCATTATCTAAATACCATATGCTTACATCTCCTGTAGCATATTTTCCGGGTTGAATTTGTCCTTCATTCAACAAAACTTCCTCGTGTTCAGTTTCGTGTTTTGCCATTAATAGTGATGGTTCTTCGTCTTCTAAGATAAGGTTTGATTGTTCCTGAGTTGTCGATGTTCCTCTACAATTTTTCTTAAAATGTCCAAGTTTTCCACACTTGAAACATTTTACTTTGCTCATATCTCCCTCACGTGGACTACTCAGCAGATTTATGCAAGACCCAAAGGATCATCACCTGAAGGCAGTGAAGCAAGTAATCCGATACATCAAAGGAACAAAGGAGCATGGCATAATATACAAGAAAGAAGGCGGCTGCAAGATTACAGGTTACAGCGACAGTAGTTATGGAATCAACACCGATCAATTAAAAGGAACTACTGGCATAGTATTTTATTTTGGAGAATCACCTATTACCTGGTGTACTCAGAAGCAACCAACAGTGGCGCTCTCGTCATGTGAATCAGAATTCAAGGCAGCTACTGGAGCAGCATGTCAAGCCTTATGGTTAAAACGACTACTTAGTGAATTAGCTGGTTGGGAAGAGAAAAGGATAATGCTGAAGGTCGACAACATTTCTGCAATAGCACTCATCAGGAACCCAGTTTTTCATGGAAGAAGCAAGCACATCGACATTCGCTATCATTTCATTCGTGAATGTGTAGAGAATGGGCACATCAAGGTGAAACACGTCAGTGGAGAATTACAAATAGCAGATATTCTGACTAAAGCTTTACCAAGATTGAAGTTTGTGACTATGCAACAAATGCTCGGAGTTCAAGACTTAGGACGAAGCAACGATCAAGATTAAGGAGGAGAATGTGGACTAGTAATCTCGACATTGCTTCGTAACATGAAGGACCGATAACGTTAGTTAGATAGTTAGTAACCGCTTGGTAGTTATGACGGTTAAGTTAGTTAAAGTTAGTTAAAATTCGGTTACAAAACCAAGGGACACAATGGTTAGTTTGTACCGATTCATGTACTATAAATATGTACAAATCGTGTGATGTAAAAGGTTAGACGAAATAATTATTCTGTGAAATTTGCAACTCATAATTCGACTCACATATTGGGACAACAATAACATCATTGTGGGTAAATGATTAGTGTATCAGGTTTTATGATCTAAAAATACACTTTGGCGAATTTCAACCGTTTTGACTTGTTAGAGTTCATATATTACTTGTATCGAGCTATTCATCTATAACTGGGTCAAATTTGCCACGTTTATATATATCAAAACTTCTGATCGAATTTCATAATATTTTAGTTCGCACAAATAAATCTGTTTACTCAAATAAAAAAGAGGGCGGTGGAACTTGTGGAGCTCCAATGGTCCTCTACATGAAATTCTTATGGGAAGCTTGTTATTTCATGGTATCGTAACAGAAAATGTAATGGAGGGATCAATTGAAAGTTAGCTTCAAGTGAACTACAATAATATTCACAAGGTAAAATATTTGTTGCCGCAGCAAGTGATATTATTCCAACTTGTGTAGTTTATGCAGGATTATAACCTATTTTTCATTATGGCTCCAGGTGTTGTGGGAGCCTTTTCTTGAACCTTGGAAGTTTCAAGTAAGCTTAAGAAGAGAGCATGGGAAGAGCGCCCTCCAGAACAGTCCGATCATGACTAATGTTAATCTTGAGTCAGCAATGAATCTCAATATTGAGGTGTTCTATTATCTTGCTATTTTGTATCTATAATTATCGTCATCACTAAACTGCTTTAGAATCTATTTCACCTTTTTGCAAACTGATTCTTGCGAGACCATTTTTCTTTATCTGAATAAAGAAAAGGTTATTTAAGTTTTATATTGTTAGTTACTGTATTAATTATTTTTTTTCCCCAATTTTTTTTTGAAGGTTGCATTTGATATGATTAAGGATAAGGATGTTTGAGATCTAATGGAGCTGACTGGTCTTTCTGAAAACTCAAGATCGACGGGAACTGGCACCAATAAAAATGCACTTACCAGCAGATATGCCCCATATACGCTTGAAAATTTAACTTCGTTGCCGCTGGTTTTTTATATCTTCAAAGGTTCTAAAACTGCTGATGGTTTCGATATGTCTTCATTAAAAGATGGAAAATATGTGCAGCCAGGTTCTTCATATCCAGTGTATATTGACGATACTACCCCAGATGAACAAATCTTCAACTTCAGGATTAGCCATTCTTCTGACAATCTAGGTGACAGAAAACTTGCTGATGCACAACATCATTATATCATTGTTCAACTTGAGGGAACTTCCACACCGTCAACTCCTGTTTCCATTGATCTCGTTGGTGTGAGCTCTTTTGAGGTGGATTTTTCAAATTCAGCTAATAATATAGGAGTTGATAATGGTGGGGATATGTCAAAAGGCGTTAAAGAATTTGACGGGAACAAGAGATTACACACAAGCAATGGTTATGTAGTACCTGTAATAATTGATGTTTCAGTTCAGCGGTACACAAAGTTAGTGCGGCTGTACTCGACGGTAAAGACAATTCTTTAGTCATGTTCAGCTCTACTTTTAACTGGTTTCTATTTTTGTAAAAGTTTTTTTTTTTTTTTTTTTTTTTTTTTTTTTTTTTTTTTTTTTTCCTCTCAGGTTACACTTGAATGAAACATCAGTGCCATTTGAAGTGCGGTTTGATATTCCGTTTGGCCGTATCGCCTAAGGTAACCATGTGTAGAAAATGCGTTTAGGAAAGTGGCAATTTCAACCATTTACTTATAAATGAATTGATTTAGGATGCTTTTATCTATAAGGGTTTAAATAATAACTTATTAGCTAAATGGTCGAATAGGTTGAAAGTCACTCAAAGTTTTATTGGAATGAATGCAACCTCCCAAAATGTTTTATAGAAGATTGGTTAACATTGTAATAATATTGTTTTTGCACACAATAACTATTAGTAATGTTAAGAAACAACTTTCTCTTTCTCTCCCCTAACTAACATCCCAACAACTTTCCACCATTAAAATACCTCTAAAACCTGAATTTGATCTCCATTTTATACGTATTTTCCAAATCTAATCCGAGCAATCTAATCAGAGTTCAATTCCGCATCGATTGGTATCGTTTTCCCCAAATTTCGCCAAGATTTAAATTTTCCGATTTTTGCGCCAAAACCTAATTTCCAAATTGAATCATCTATTTGGTTGGAGTGTGCAATTTGTTATGTTCTGAGTAGTTTTTAGTGGTCAATTTGTGATTAATCATGTCGACTAGAGGTAGAAACTCTAAACGGAAAACCAAAATACCTAATAAGCTTTTAGATACCGATTATGATGGGACGAAAGTCAAACAGAATAATTCAAAGGCTAAAGGTAGTGAAATAGGGGATGTACATAGTAATAGGTATAAGGATACTATGGGTGCTAGTGTATATACTGAGAATGTTGCTGTGGATGGTACAATGGAGGATATGGGGTGTTTGGATAAGAATGTAAGTGGAACTGATGGGAACAAGGAGTGCTTGGATGCAGTTGATTTCCCTATACTTAGTGAATCTGTTAGGATGAAAGGAAATGGGAAAGATACTGCTGAAAAACAAAGAGATTGTTTGGGTAGGAATGCTGAGAATATTGATGATCGTGTGATACAGCAGGAAGGTGAGAAGTTTAATCATCAAGTACCATTATGCACTGTAAGTCAATCTTCAACATCTGTGAATGTACAGTCTACTGAAACTGTTAAAACTAATGTTGATGGTTGTACTACTGATGTGAATGAACAATCAATGCCTGAATCTGAGCATAATAAGTGTAATGAGAATGATAAGTCAAAGCAGAATGTTATGCATAGTAATGGTGGAAATGATAGTGAAAAACAGAATATGAATACTAAGAAATCCTATGCAAAAGCAACTACATCTAATGCTGTCAAGTATGATAATAAGTTGAGTCATATACCTACTGAAGTTGATAATGAGGGAAATGAATTTGTTATTTTTAATGAAGAAGTTATTGCTGATGGATGTAGGAAATGGGGCTTGACACTATGTGGTTATTTTGTGGGGTATAAAATGAGTGTGGCTGAACTTAGATATAATCTGAATAGAATGTGGGGAAAATATGGGTTTAAGGAGATTCATGATAATGGGAATGGTATTTTTTTGTTTAGATTTAGTAAGAAGGATGGTATGGATTATGTTGAGGAAAATGGACCATGGCTTGTGAACAATAAACCTCTGATTGTGCAAAAATGGGACATTCATATTTGTGTTGCTAAAACTGAGCCAAAAGTGTTACCAATATGGATCAAAATGAATCATATTCCTTTAGAAGCATGGACAAGTAAGGGAATTAGTGCTTTGGCTAGTAGAATTGGGAAGCCTGTGATTATGGATGCTGCTACTGCTAGTATGTGTCAAGTGGGTGTGAGTAGAGGTGGATATGCAAGAGTATTAGTTGAAATTCAAGCTCATAAGGAATTGCCTGCTAAAATTGATGTGCTATACAAGAACAGTGTAAATGAAGTGATTGGTACCAAGATTGTGCAGGTAGCTTATTGTTGGAAGCCTCCATGCTGCAAAGGTTGTGGTGTGTTTGGACATAATGATGAATTTTGTCCTAAAATAGTTGATTCAAATAATGGCTTCAAAGATCTTGGGAGTAAGGTGGAAGCTGAAGGAGAGGTTGAAATTAGGAAAGAAAAGAAACAGAATGGTATTAATAATGGAAACAACAAAGTGCAACAAGGTAATAATATTGATAAGGGGTATTTTGGGAATAAGGGTAATATTAGGAAGAATGATAAAGGTTTTTTTAGACCAAAACAGAATAGCAACCCTAAGGATAAGTGTAATGAGGAAGTGAAGAGTGATGGTTTTAATGATATGAAGAAGAATACTGGTGGGAAAGAGAATGCTAAGGACAAGAATGTAAACAAGAGAAATAGTAATCAATTTGAGGTCCTGGGAAATTTGGATGATGAGACAAAGGAAATTTTGGACATAGAAGCTAGGAGTATTGTGGATGTTTTTGTAAATCAAAAGAGGAAGCCTTCTTCTGATGAGCAAGCTAATTGGAATGAGGATATGTTATGTTACTTCAGAGCTAGGTGGGATGCATTGGTTAGCAATAATAAGATTGATTGTCAAGATAACCAGGGTTGCAATAATGAAGTGGAAGATGTGTTTACTGATAAATCAGGTATTGGAGTAAGTATGGAGAAGAATGAAGTTATTGGCAGTGATGCTAATATTCTTCAGGGATGCTGAAAAAGGCAGTTGTTCATCTTTTTTGAATTCTTATGGATTTAAGAATAGGTATTTGGAATGTGAGAGGAATGGGTACTTCTGATAAACAAAAAGAAGTAGCTAAGCTTATATCGGAAGATAAGCTTCATGTATGTGCAGCTATTGAAACTAGACTCAAAAGTAGTAAACTGGTTAAAGCTTGTGATGCTGCTTTTGGGAGATGGAATTGGCTATCTAATATGCAATTTTGCAGGAAAGGATGTAGAATCAGTATTGGATGGAATAATGATGTGGTCTCTTTAAGGAATATTCACATGACTGATCAAACAGTTTTGTGTATTATTGAAGTTACTAATAGTAATGTTTTCTGTTTTGTTTCATTCATATATGCAGAAAATAGTGGTAGTGATAGGAGGAAGTTATGGGCTGATCTACAAAGGCATAAACAAATTGTGAACAAGCAACCTTGGATGCTTTGTGGAGATTTCAATGTAACCCTATCATGTGCAGAGCACTCTACTGGTGGATCCTTTATGACTAATGACATGCTGGAGTTCAAAGATTGTGTTAATTTGCTTGAAGTTGAGGACTTATGTAACTCTGGTTTTTTTTCACATGGACAAAGAATCTTCACAAGGCTAAAACAGGGAAAGATACTGGTGTGTTAAAGAAGCTTGATAGAGCTATGATCAATGAGAGCTTTTTGAACAAATTCAGTAATGCTCATGCTGAGTTCAAACCTTATATTATCTCTGATCATAGTCCTATTGTGGTGGTATTACCTGATAGCATTGCTAAGAGGAGGAAGGCTTTTAAGTTTGCTAATTACATTGCTGAAAAAGAAGATTTCATTCCTACAGTAATGCTTGAATGGGGGAAACAGTTTTGTGGTTTCAGCATGTTCAAGCTTTACAGAAAGATGAAGAATCTAAAACAGCCTCTGAAGAAACTTAATTGGAGGAATGGTAATTTGTTTGAGAATGTGGAGAAGTTAAGGAACAAGTTAAAAGAGGTTCAAGGCTTTATTGATAAAGATCCTTATGATAAAAATCTGAGAACTCTTGAGGAAAAGCTAATACATTAGTATTCTATAGCTGTTGATGATGAAGAAAAGTTCTTATTTCAGAAAAGCAAGATAAATTGGCTGAGTTTGGGTGATAGAAACAATGCATTTTTTCATAAATCATTAAAGAGCAGGTATCAAAGGAACAGAATAGTAAGTGTCCAAGATGTGAATGGAAATTGTTTTGAAGGTAGTGATGTTGCTGAACAATTTGTTGCCCATTTTCAAAGTTTTCTGGGCAATAGTACTCCTGTGGAAGAAATTGAGGAACCTGATTCATTATTTCCTACAAAATTATCAAGAGAGGAAGCAAGTCAAATGATCAGTGATGTTACTAATAAAGAGATTAAAGAAGCTTTGTTTGGAATTGGTGAAAATAAGGCTCCTGGGCCTGATGGATTCACAGTTGTGTTTTTCAAGAAAGCTTGGAGTATAGTGGGGGATGACTTATGCAATGCAGTAAAAGAATTCTTTCACACTGGTAAACTTCTAACTAACATTAACTCTACTGTCATTTCTCTTGTTCCTAAGAACCAAAGCCCTACAAAAGTCACTGATTATAGACCCATTGCTTGCTGCAATGTGGTCTATAAATGTATAAGCAAAATCATTACAGGAAGGATCAAAAAAGTCTTGGGTAAACTGGTTAGTTTAAACCAAAGTGCATTTGTGGCTGGTAGACAAATTCAGGACAACATTTTGCTGACTCAAGAACTGTTGAAAGGATATGATAGAAAGGGAGGTCCAAAAAGAGTTTCATTCAAAATAGATATTCAAAAAGCTTATGATACTGTCAATTGGAATTTTTTGGAGTTTGTTCTGGGAAAGTTTGGATTCCATGAGAGAATGGTTCATTGGGTTATGACTTGTGTGAAAACTGCTAGTTTTACCATCAATGTAAATGGAGAAAATTTTGGTCATTTCAAAGGTGGAAGAGGGTTGAGACAGGGAGATCCAATGTCACCATACTTGTTTACTTTGATCATGGAATGCTTTACTCTTATGATGGCTAGAAATGTGAATAGATGCCCTGAATTTCAATATCATTTGGTTGTAAAAGCCTCAAAATCACTCATGTGTGCTTTGCTGATGACTTGCTTGTCATGTGCTATGGGAATGTTCAATCAGTCCAAGTTATTAGAGATACACTTGATGAGTTTGGTAGATGCTCTGGATTACTTCCTAACTTTAGCAAAAGTACTGTTTTCTTTGGGGGAATTAATGAGGAATTGCAAGCCCAGATTCTGTCCATATTACCATTTGGAAAAGGAAGTTTGCCTATGAAATATTTAGGTGTGCCATTGCTGACTAAAAGATTGGGAATCAAAGATTGTAAATGTCTAGTGGACAAAGTCAGAAGCAGAATTTCAAACTGGAAGAATAAGTGCTTGTCATATGCAGGAAGATTACAACTTACTGCATCTATTTTGGAGTCAATCCAAGTTTATTGGTGTACTGTGTTCTTACTTCCAAAAACAATTATTGATGAAATTAATAGATTGTTGAAGGGTTTCTTATGGTGCCAAGGTGAGCTTACTAGAGGAAAAGCAAAAGTTTCATGGAAGAAGATATGTAAACCAAAGTCTCAAGGTGGATTAGGTTTGAAAGACTTGGAAACATGGAACAGAGCACTATTGGTGAAGCATATTTGGAATATTGCAAGCAAAAAGGACACTCTATGGGTAAAATGGATTACTACTGTTAAATTGAAAGGTGAAAGTTTTTGGGATGCTAGTGCTGAAGTGAATGATAGTTGGGGGTGGAAAAACCTGCTGGATTTAAGGAAATTTGTTCAAAAGAGTGTTTGGCATTGTATTGGTAATGGTAATAATATTTATGTATGGTATGATTTGTGGTGTGAGATTGGCCCTCTTTTCAATTTTATCACTAATAGGAGCAGATATGATGCAAGACTTCCAAGGGATTTGGTTATAAAGGACATGGTGAGTAATGGGGTATGGAATTGGCCAAGTGAATGGCACAGTGAGTATCCCAATGTTGTTAACCTACCAGTTCCAAAGATTGATGTGAACAAAAGTGACAAAATTGTCTGGAGGAACAAGAACAATAAAGAATGTAAGTTCAGTGTGAAAGAAGTTTACAAGGATTTGAGGAATGATTCAGATGAGGTTAAATGGGCAAAAGTTATCTGGTTTTCACAAAACATACCTAAACATTCATTCATACTTTGGTTAGCTGCTCAGAATAAGCTTATGACTCATGATAGAATTGCTAAATGGGGTAACTATAATATGAATGTTTGTGCTCTCTGTTTGAATGGGGAAGAATCTCATAATCATCTATTTTTTAATTGTCCTTTCTCTAAGATTATTTGGGACAAGTTACAAAATATGATGAATATGCAGATTTTATCTAATGACTGGAATGAGATCATCAATGAAATGGCAGAAAAACCATGTAATAATAGTATTTGGAGCATTGTTAGAAAATTATGCTTTGCTGCTGCTGTATATGGTATTTGGAAAGAAAGAAACAGTAGAATTTTCAGAAATGAGAGCAGTAATGGGAATAATGTTTTTGAGAGAACATGTGAGCATGTCAGGAGTAGATTACTGAGTTTGAAAGCTAAAAACACATCTGCAATTTGTCAAGTGGAGCAAATTTGGAATGTCAAGATTTGGAAAGTGGGGAAGATTTCAGAATGATATTGAGGTATTCACTGTTATGTTTTGACTAGAGCTTAATAGTCAAAATATGCTATCAAACCATAACAATAGGCTGTTACTAGTACATTGGAGTTCAATTGGTATGACTGTACTTACTTGAACCTCAAAGTTTTACTATGTTTGGCCTAGGGAGGGAACTGGTAGGCTTTGATTGTTCAGTAAGAGGTCTAATTCAATTGAATGTACCATAATGTAGGGCACCTATTGTGAAGGGTATATGGTTTTGGAGGACAATGTATGTTGAAAGGAATAGCAAGGAGTGAAAGATGAACCTGCTTGGTCCTTTCAATACATTGTCATAGGAGGAATGGTTGGCATCATGGAGGGTGTGTGTTCCCAAGTAACTGAGGCCTTTCATTGAGAGGGAAATGTAGGTTATTTTGGTAGAGCCCCCCCATGGATGGGTATGGTTCCTAGTGATGCCTTTCTTCATTTTCACTTAGACTACTGTGGTGGAAGGTTGAGTGGTTAAGTGGAATGAAGAAGGGAAATGTAGCTAGATGGTGGGTGCAAAGAATGTGAATTAAGTGTGTGGATATGGATACATGAGCTGAAGTGTTGCCTACTCTGGTTCAGGATTGTTACAGTTAGTAGTAATATCAGATATGTTGGTTATTGTCTGATATCATGTATGTTTTGAATGTATCTGTTTTGTTATTGAATCTGATATGGGGTCTGTCCATGATCAGTGTTTATGCCTTTGATGTAAAGTGGTTTGAAATTAATATAATTCACATTTGCACCAAAAAAAATAACTATTAGTAATGTTGAAAATGGACAAGTAGTGTTGTGGGTCAACCCAATTGCTTGCTGGTGTGTCGATTTGGTTTGTGTTTTTTTCAAAACAGGTCAAAAAATACTTTTAGCTAAAGGGGCAATGGGTCTAACGGGTTTTCATAGTAATTTACACATTAAATATTATATATTTATAAAAGAATTGACAAGAAAAGTGTTCATGGGTCAACTAGATCCGACCTGGTGTGTTTTAATCCGTTCCGAAGTGACCTAATTTTCACCTGTTGCCCGCTCTCCCATTTCGTCATCTCTAGCTTATAATTTTTTAATATTTTCTGTAATGATATTTTTCCTTCATGTCCAGTATATCCTGGTCATGAGTTTCCTCTTCCCCTACATTTAGCTGAAACAGGGCGCATAAGATGGCGTCCCCTTGGCAGCACTTACCTTTGGAGTGAAGCTCATAGTATCTCTAATATTCTTTCTAATGAAATTAAGATCGGATATTTGCGTTCATTCGCCTGCTATCCTTCTCTTCCGAGTAGTGATCCTTTTAGATGCTGTGTATCAGTGCATGACATGTGTTTGCCATCTATTGGTAGGATAAACAAAGGATCATCTCATTATATTCATAACGCTTCAATGAAATCAGATGAGAACTGCAAAGGTGACAAGATAGGGAACCAGGATCACTCAAATAAACGTTGCATTCACCTGGTTACATTGAGTAATCCTTTAATTGTGAAAAACTACTTACCAATCACAGTATCTTTGATGATTGAAAATGGTGGAGCAACACGTAGCATGCTGCTTTCAGAGGTTGGTAGCTTGTTAAAAGACATTCACGTTCTTGTTATGTACTTTATCTTTTCATATGATTTAATCTCTTAACTGGTAAAACTTAACAAAAATGTTCTTTTTATATTTAGGGAATTAAGTATGCAAATAAAGACATATTTTTAAGTTTTATGAACATAAAGGACCTTCAAAAAAAAACTTTGTTGAGTTTTATAAGTGAAGGATTTCAACAACAACAATACCCAATCCCGCCAGGGCAAGGTATAGGGTTATAAGTGAAGGATTTGATTGCGCAAAATGAAAGTCCAGGGATTTCAGACTTGTGTATGAGTTCAGCAAAAGTATATTGTGTTTTTTTTTTTTTTGTCCTCTTTTGAGGTGCATAGAATTTATCATGACTACTATTTATTCCAACATCTGCAGGTTGAAACTTCATTCTATCATTGATTCGTCACATGATCTTTCTTTGACTTTCAATATACCTGGGTTTAGACCATCTGTTCTGAAGTTCCCCCGCGCAGAGAAGTTTAGTGAAATTGCTAAATTTAGTGGAACAAAGTTTTCTTCATCAGAATCTGTAAACTTTAGTGCTGATACTTCCAAAGGTGATGCATGCGTGATCTTTATTTCATCACATGCACACACATGAACACACACACTCGCAAAAGCTGATTAGTTTGGCTGCTTGTTATTGTTTAGGTCCATTATATGTGACAATGGAAAAGGTGATGGATGCGTCCTCTGGGGCTCGTCAAATCTGCATATTCGTTCCGTTCTTATTGTACAATTGCTGTGGCTTTCCCCTCATCATTGCCAACTCTAGTAATGAACTTACAAAACATGGCTGCATCGTGCCATCCTGTTATGATTTGGATGAGCAGGACGCATATTTAGGCAAACAAGACGGCCTTAGCCTTTTGTCTTCCGATCAACTTTTGCGTAATGATGGTATGAAGAAGTTTCCCTTGAATGATAATCTAGTTTCCACGAGAAAGAGCTTGGACACATATCATGGTAAGTTTCTGAAGGAACCAGTCAGTTCATCTGGTCCATCTGTTACGACTCACGGAGCTTCAGACGAGATGAATATTGATAAGGAAAAAGGTTCAGTCTCGAGAAGTCGGTCAAATTTCAAGCTGATTGATTTTGATGAGACAAATCGCAAAAAGGTCAATTTTTGCATGTATTCTCCTGATCCTAATATTTCTTCGAGTGAGATCATGGTTAATGTTAGTAGGTGCCAATCTGATATGGGTGTTGAAAGTACCTTAGATCATGCATGGTCGAATCAATTTTTTCTTGTTCCACCTACTGGTTCTGCGACTTCTTGTTCCCCAATCATCCACCAATGCTTCATATGTGCTATCTGTTGCATCCAGTGCTGTTGCTGGGCCATTTTCCGGAAGGACAAGGATTATTAATTTCCAGCCCAGGTATCTTGTTTTGAGTTTTTGACATCTTTGTTATTGGGTTTGGGTCAAAACAGGTTTGACTTTGGTACGGGTTAAAGCAGGTCAGGTTGACCCTTAAAAGTTTTGTGTTCAATATCTTCAAGTTAATGTAATCAATTAGTGTGTCAAATACTCAGATTATAATAGTCACATCATTCAGATAATGATCCAGTTTTAATTGTTAAAAACTGATATTGGAGGTTTTATGCATTAAAAATAAATTTTGGCCATTTCTTTCTATCAATTTTTAAATTTACCCATTAACAGTCGGAAACATAACCCTAGCGACCCATTCTAATGAAGTAGGTCAATATCGCAAACCTCCGTTGGTAATAGAAACAGTGTTTTTTCTCTCCTTGTTACTCCCTTATCCATTTTTTTCTCTTATACTCCAGATATGTAATTAGCAATGCATCCAGTAAGGACTTGTGCTATAGACAGAAAGGGTCCGACTTCATTTATCATTTGAAGGCGGGACAGCACTCTCATATTCATTGGAAAGACATAACAAGGTAGAGTAATTTTCTCTTACATGCTGTTGTTATGACAAGAATTCAGTTGCTACTCTCATGATAGACTTTCATCTTGAGCTTGAGCAAGATGTCATCTTGGGTCTGTTTGACTTTTTTAAGAGAGTATCATCAAGGTTCCATAGCAGAGCAATGCAACATTTGGATTCAGCTCTTCATCCTCTGTCCTCAAACTTCAGCGTAAATATCACAAGTAAAGTTTCTGATGTCTATCAGACTGGAAAGACAAATGGGAATCCTACGTTTGTTGACCTTCAAAGACAAAGCCTCCCTTTGCTACCATTAATAGTGCCAATTGGAGCACCTTGGCAGAAAATCTATCTCCTTGCACGAAAACAGAAGAGAATATATGTTGAAGTGCTTGAAGTAGCCCCTGTCACTTTAACTCTAAGGTGAAACATTCATTGATTTTTGACATTTATTTTTTAATATGTTGATCCTATATTACAACACACATTCACGCTAATAAAGGGCATAAATGTTAACTTTTGGGCTGAATTTATATTTTGCAGCTTTTCAAGCAGTCCTTGGATGCTTAGGAATGGAATACTTACTTCAGGAGAATATCTTATTCATGTGAGGGTGACTACAACTTTGATGTGTTTCTTACTCAATTTGAATTTAGAGCCGGGAATATGTTCATAAGATCAGATAATAACAGCTACTACTTATTTGGATACTTGTATACAGAGAGGTCTTATGGCTCTTGCGGATGTAGAGGGAGCACGGATTCATCTTAGGCGACTGACGATTTCTCATCAGTTGGCTAGTTTGGAATCTATTCGAGAGATCTTGATCATACATTATACACGCCAACTTCTTCATGAGATGTATAAGGTTGGAGTTCAGATTCCTTAAGCTTGTGATATTTCTATATTTGATTATTTTCGATGTCCAACTACTTATCTGCTTTGCTGTGGCAATATATGTGTTAAACCAATGCTTATAAAACAATTGCAATATGGGTTCAGGTTTTTGGTTCTGCTGGAGTTATAGGCAATCCCTTGGGTTTCGCAAGGAGTGTAGGACTTGGCATTAAAGATTTCCTGTCAGTTCCAGCCAAGAACTTTATGAAGGTAAATATCATTTTGCTTTCTAGACCTAGCCAAATGTCCAGGGTTCTTATATGTGGCAAAAATGGGCTGTAGTCATGACGGACCTTTTTTGGTTCGAGTTGGGTTGGACCTGAAACTCTTCTTATCCTATGCATTCAGTTTTGATTTTAAATTAACAACTATTTTTACAGAGCCCAGCCGGACTTATCACAGGCATGGCACAAGGAACTACTAGCCTTATCAGTAATACAGTTTATGCCGTAAGTGATGCTGCAACTCAAGTCAGTAGAGCAGCACACAAGGTATTATTTACCGATTTAAATTACTACAGTAGTTACCTTTACCTTTTGAATTCTATCAAGCCAATTACTCCCATCACCAAGTTCGTCTTTTGGCATCAAACTTTCTGTTAACCCCGTGCCACTTTGCTCACCTTCAAAGGTACCGCTGAACTCGCCATCTGAATTTGCAAATGAATCGAAACTGTCACTAGTGTTGCTACAACTATTCTCTCTTTGTAGTTCATCACGTGTACGTTGAATGTTGATCTCTTGTGGTGGTTCGATCATCTCCTTCGGATTATTCTTGTTGTTGTAAAGACGACATAGAACCCAATCATCCAGCTACAATCATCAAAACATACCAATAAAAGATGAGAAGTTAACAAATTGACAGTATGACCAATTGGGATTACCCTGAAAAACACACCTTAGGTGTAGTGGCATTGGTGTGCTCATTAGAAGTTGCACAATTCGACATTGGAAGTCTATATTCATGCATTATCCAATTCGTCTTGATTCCTTTTATCCCTTTTCCTGCGTAAAAAACCAACGCTTTCTTTATCCCAACTATCACATTCGGGTCGGATTTTGACTTAACAGGTTTATCCACTCCGGTAGCTTTCCAGTACCCGTTTCTTGTCTCCCGGTTTGGCCTAGAGCCATTAGGATATTTCCTGTCTGTTGGTGTAAAAAAGTACCATTCCTTTGTTCCAAACAGAGCCATTTCTAAACAAATTTAGATGAAAACTAATTAATCATAACTCGACTAAATTACGAAGTGACACTTGTGCAATGAACCGAGTTGGAGAAAACGTACCAGGAATCCGCAATGATCGATGGTGGTTGAGCTATATTAACAATGTTCAACTCTGGACAGGCTTTAAGAGAAAGGTAATGAACAATTAGCTCCTCGTCTGTCGGGTGAAACCGGAAACCAGGAGGCAAATTTAACTCAGCTTCAGCATCTCCAACTCTTGTCACTGATGTTGATCTCATGTTATACTGCATACTAAAAATAGCTAAAGTTGAGTTAAACAGTTAAATATCTATATGATAACTTTGAAGTGTGAATATATATGGAAATTTTATGAACCACGTAGGAGTGTTTATATATATACATGGGTTTGAATTAATATTGGATTCAAAAATGGTGTTTTTTGTTATAGAATATTGAAGGTGACACTTTAATTTGGCTTACACAATCTGACAATCATTATCAATACGACATGAAGATATCTACTTTATGTCATGTTACCTTGTGTCAACTATGTATGACTAACTATTATAATAACACATCAACTTTCATGATCTCTCCTTTTTCAAGTTTCCAAATTATTTATCCGCATTTTATTTTTAAGTTGTTTCAAGTTAATTGTCCATTACTGATCGTGTATAGTATCCCCGGACCCCAGCATACTGGGCCGGGCACGACTAACATCTTCAACCACGGCAGATCTCAATCCCACAATCCGGACAAGAACATCCCCGGTCTCTCAAGGCTGGGGATGGAATCCGATGTCGACAGCTATCAAGCCGCGACTACCTAAAGCCAGATCTTGTGGGATTGTGTCTTCCACTTGATCTGACATTTACCTACTAAGGTAAGGCGCAACCATGCGCTGATCTGACATTTACCTGCTAAGGTAAGGCGCAACCATGCGCTGCTCTGACACTTACCTACTCGGTAATTAATGCGCAGTGTCCCAAGGTAGCCACAGTAAGTATATGAGTAGTATAAATACCCCCATCTCATTTATTACCACACCTAACTGCATTTACTACACATAGTCCGCACTTAAACTATCTCTCTCAACAGATATACTTACTCTCACACCCGAGGCTAACCGCGGAACCCCCCTTCCGCGGTAAGACTAACGGTGCTACTTTTCTCTTAGCGGTTTACACGAAATATTCGGTGCAAGATCTACCCTCCAAGAGCTAGTCTAACCTAGGTCTAGGAGTGTGCCCAAGATTGTTACCAACAAGTTGGCGCCATCCGTGGGACTCTTTACATAAACTGCGTCTCAAAAGGAAGAAAAATCTACCATGAGCAATCAAGGAAACAACCCTTCTCCCTCTCTGGAACCTTCTACCGTGCGTAACACTCGTGACATGGGAAAAGAGAAGGAGGAGGAACACCATGTGGAATCCCTCCCGGATGAAGCAATCAGGGAGTTTTGCGATCAGCACTACGACCGATTGCTGCCACTGATGTCCGAGAAGGTCCGTGCGGAAAAGCTGAATCAAGTAAGGACACGCCTTGATTTCGAGGATGAGTCGCGGGAAAACCCTTCCCCGCAAGGACTGTCCAAAAACTCTCAGTCAAGATCCCTATGGGAAAGAAAGAGCGAAAAGAGGCGGAAATCCAGTCCTAGTTACAGATCAGGGCCCTCTGAAAGCTCTTACTCCCGAAGCGTTTTCTCTAGACTTAGCAAAGAGCCTAGGGGCGGCGACAAAGAAACGGAATACCCCCGATCTACCGTTTTTACCCGTTTGGGAGAAAGGAGGGGGGATGTTAAGTCACGCCTAGGAGAGAAGAAGGCAGACGTATTCTCTAGACTTAGAACAAAAAGCCGTACTAGAAGAGAGCGCAGAGATGAAGCAAAGCGTTATAGACAAGGTGGGCGTCCTCTTGAGGAAAGACACCCAGAAAGCAGCAGGAGAAGGTCACCCAGCCCAACCCTCAGCCGCGTCCCTCGTTCCAGGGAGCATGGAACCGGAAGCAGGTCCATATACTCCGGCCATGAACGACCTCGGAAGCGGACACCTGTAGAAAGCGAGGACAGTGCGGGGGAATACTGGGAGGCAAAGTCTGGAAAGAGCAAAGGGGGGGAGGATGATCTTTATCATCCCTATGATGTTGAAGACGCTAATCCATTCACATTAAGGATTAGAGGTTTCAAATTCCCAAAAAGAACCAGAATGCCTAATAATGTCAAGACTTACGACGGGACCGGAGATCCGGAGGACCACATGAAAAGCTTCTGCACCGCGGCCAAAGTAGAGCGATGGGCCATGCCCACATGGTGTCATATGTTTAACTCCACCCTCATGGGGCATGCTCGAATGTGGTTTGACGACTTGCCGGCAGAAAACATTGACAACTTTGAGGATCTCAAGAAATACTTCATGTCTTACTTTCTCCAACAAAAGAAGTATACTAAAGACCCGGTAGAGCTCCATCACATCAAACAAAAAGAAGGGGAAACAACAACGGCATTCGTTGATCGTTTCAAGGCAGAAAGCATGCAAGTAAAGGGTACCCCGGAATGCATGAGAGTCTCAGGGTTCATGCACGGAATTAACAACCCAGAGTTAATCAGGAGACTTAATGATAGAATCCCAAAGACCATGGACGAAATGTGGAAGATTACCACTGCTTTCGTCCGAGGGGAAACTGCCGCGGCAAACCTATCTAGGAAAAAACATGACCGTTCCTCGTGGAAGTCCGGCGAAGGAGGATCCCGGGCAATCAATAGCCAGCCTTTTGATAGAAAGACAGAATTCAAACAACGCTCCAGGGCAGACCGAAAGCGGGGTGATAGATTTACGCCCCTCACAAAAACACCAAAAGAGATTCTCGCAATGGATTCAGTCAAGTTCACGGCCCCACCGCCAATGTCAAGTCCGGCCGAGTCCAGAAACAAGGACAAATACTGTGATTTTCACAGAGAAAGAGGCCACCACACGGACGAATGTTTTCAATTGAGAAAACAAATTGAAGAAGCAGTCAGATCAGGACAACTGGCACATCTAGTGAAAGAGATTAAGAACGGGAGCCAAAAAGGCGGGACCTCCAAGAGCGGCAAGAAGGAAACAGCGGCTAAAGATAAAGCCCCGGCCATATTCATGATACAGGCCTTGCCACGGAATGTGAAGCAGAAAACAACCTCTAGCGCCTACACCAATATGGAAATATCTTTCCCTCCTATAAGGGAGGATGACTGGGACAATCATCCGCTGGTGATAAAGGCAGAAGTAGGCGGATACCTTGTGCACCGGATGTATGTAGACAATGGAAGCGCCTTGGAGGTTTTGTACGAACATTGTTTCAATCGCTTGAGCCCGAAAATTAAGAGAAGAATGATCCCGACTACGACCCCCCTGCTCGGATTCAGTGGAGAGTTGTCATGGCCTTTGGGACAGATTCTATTGGAAGTAACCCTAGGAGATGAAGAGAACTCCTCAAGTGCCTGGATGAACTTCATGATTGTCAGATCACCCTCCCAATATAATGGCATCATAGGCCGACCGAGGATAAGACAGCTTAAACTCATTCCCTCCACGGCCCACGGCATGATTAAATTCCCCACCCAAGGAGAGGTAGTCACAATACATAGTGACAAAATCACGCCCATGGAATGCCAGATGGTAGCGGAACCCTCATCACAACAAAGTTTCGAAGAAGTCACGGCCAAAGAAGGCGTAAAAGTTGCGATACATCCCAAGTTCGCGGACCAAACAGTCACCCTGGGGGGAAGCCTGACGAACCAAGGAAAGAAAGACCTATGTGATTTGCTGAAGAATAACTTGGACATTTTTGCTTGGCAACCGTCGGATATGACGAGTGTGCCGCGGAACACAGCAGAACATAGGCTTAATATCCGGGAAGGGTACGCGCCAGTAAGGCAAAAGAAGCGCGGACAAGCTCCTGAAAGAAACAAGGCCATCAACGAAGACGTGGCAAAGTTGGTAGAGGCGGATATAATGCGAGAAGTCCATTATCACGACTGGGTGTCAAATCCGGTCTTGGTCAAAAAAAGCGATGGAACTTGGAGAATGTGTGTAGACTTCAAAGACTTGAACAAGGCGTGCCCAAAAGACTGCTACCCTCTACCGGAGATTGACTACAAAGTTGAATCTCTCTGCGGCTACACCTTCAAATGCTTCTTGGACGCATACAAGGGGTATCACCAAATACAAATGGCCGCGGAAGACGAGGAAAAAACCGCCTTTCACACAAACCAAGGAATATTTTGTTATAAAAAGATGCCTTTCGGATTGAAGAATGCCGGAGCCACTTATCAACGACTGGTGGATAAGGCTTTCAAAAAACAGATTGGGAGGAATCTCGAAGTATATGTGGATGACTTGGTCATTAAAAGCCATTCGGAGACGGAGATGTTAAGAGACGTAGAAGAAACCTTCAAAACATTGAGGAAAATTAACATGAAGTTAAACCCGAAAAAGTGCACCTTTGGGGCAGAGGAAGGAATGTTTTTAGGCCATCTGATCAACAAAAACGGAATTGGGGCGTGCCCGGATAAATCCGCGGTGGTTGCTCAGTTGCCCTCTTCTCGCACACTTAAGGAAGTGCGGAGCCTAAATGGGAAATTGGCAAGTCTCAACCGTTTCCTATCAAAGTCAGCAGAAAAATCCATGCCGTTCTACAAGTCATTAAAGAAATGCATCAAGAAAAGTGACTTTCATTGGACACCAGAAGCAGAGCAAGCATTCAAGGAAATGAAGAACCACATAGCCAACCTTCCTACCCTGACGGCTCCGCGACCACGGGAGGAACTACTAATGTACCTATCCGCGGCACAGGAAGCCATTAGTGCAGTCTTGCTGGTGGAGAGAGGTCCAATCCAGCAACCCATCTACTTCATCAGCCGAACATTGCAACCCCCGGAAGTGAATTATGCCCCAATGGAAAAGTTGGTTCTGGCACTGATCCATGCGGCCAGGAGATTGAAGAGATACTTCCAGGCACATCCAGTGATTGTCATCACGGATCAGCCCATCAAACAAATGCTCGCGAAAACAGAAAAAACTGGGAGATTGGCTAAGTGGGCCATTGAACTGGGAGAACATGATATCGGTTTCAGGCCGCGGACCTCAATAAGGGGACAGGTGTTAGCTCACTTCATTGCGGAAATCCCGGAAGAAAAGACTCCGGCAACCAGTGAAAACGCGGAAGAATGTCCATATGTTGAGCCCTGGAGTTTGTACACTGACGGATCATCCTGCCAAGAAGGATCAGGAGCAGGCCTGATTCTCACAAACCCTGAAGGTGCGGAATTTACTTACGCGTTAAGATTTGAGTTTGATGCATCTAACAATGAAGCGGAGTATGAAGCACTAATAGCAGGTTTAAGAATAGCTGAGCAAATGGGAGTCCAACACCTCTCCGCGAATGTTGATTCCCGGCTGGTCGCAAACCAAATTAATGGGGTCTACGAAGCCAAGGAAGAAAGTATGGCATCGTACCTGGATAAAGCCAAAGCCTTGATACAAAGCTTTCGCACATTCTCCATCAGACAAGTACCGCGCAGCCAGAACAAACAGGCAGATGCTCTAAGCAAGATAGCCTCTACCAGTTTCGCTCATTTGTCAAAGCAAGTTCTTGTCGAAACATTGAAGGTAAAATCAATAGAAGAGAAGGAAGTAATGGCTGTGGTAGAGGAGGAAGAGGAGAGTTGGATGACTCCCCTCATAGCCTACATAAAGGACGAAATACTTCTAGCATATCAGAAAGAGGCTAGAAAGTTGAAAATCAAGGCACAACAATACTCCGTTATTGATGAGGTATTATTCCGCAAGTCCTTTCTAGAACCATGGTTGCGATATGTAGGCCCGGCACAGGCGAACTACGTAATCAGAGAGATCCATGAGGGCTCATGTAGCATGCACTCAGGACCGCGGTCAATTGTTGCCAAGGCAATCAGATCCGGATACTACTGGCCTACAATGCATAGGGACGAAAGGGAAATCATAAACAAATTGGCATTTCGGACTCCACATTCTGAGACTCGTTAACATCCGTATGGGGAGTCTCAGAATTCCCCTCAGACCGCTCTTGAGTAGGTTTGTGGGAAGAAGAAGAGAGAAAAGTTGCATTCTTCATAATCCCCTCATCTGTATGAGGACCGGAACGGTTCAAGTCAGAACCTGACTCATCTTGAAGATCAACAGTATCGGGACCTTCCGCGGAAGGACCACCTGAAAAACAAAAACGTGTAAGTACGGATATATATAAAAAAAAGAAGAGAACAACACACAAGGATATAGTAAGCAACTCATACCAGATCCAGCCGCAGCATCCTTGCGGACCAGTCTCTTCTTCTTTTTTGGCGGCTCGGGCACATCAATAACCACCCTCTTCTTTCCGGCTTTCCTACCCTCCTTAGCCGCAGCAATCTCATCATGCACAGTATGTTGGACCACCTTTACCACACCCTCGCGCGGTTGAAGAACACGCGCAGCAGTCTCAGCCCTTAAAGACTTCTCATCCTTTTCCAAGGTGCGTTCCCCGACCTTCACCTTGAATACGTCAGGCTGTTGGATATAAGAAAACAAGTCCATCTCTGCAAAGCAAAGCAAATAAGATTAGACGCGGAAGCAAACAAATAGAAAACGGAAATACAAGCGAGTCTATTCAACCCACCCGTTTCATCCGGCCGTAGAAAAGTCGGACGGGCACTATCGTCATCCCAAGTTTGGCTCAAACCTATGACGTTCAGAAATTCCTCCGGATACTTTTTAAACGGAGCCCTATTAGTGTCAAGAAGCCGCAACAATTCTAGATCCACACCCTCATCAGAAGGAGGAGGGTCGCGGTCTACAGACGTCCCCTCATACCATGGAATATCCAAGGGGAAGATGGTCTTCTTAACAAAAAAGAAATGGTCCTTCCAGTTCTTGACCGAATCTATAGCGCTAGTATAACAGACGGGGACAACTAAAGATTTTGGGTCTTTCCTCTTCACTAACGTCATCCAACCATTGTTAACACCCGCATAATAGAATTTCCTAAAAAAATCTATAGTAGGAACACCACCATGGACGCGGCAAAGTATCTCAAAGTGACTAACCCTACAAGCCGCTAACACTGATAGCTGCGATAAATGAATCTGGAAATACTCTAGTACACGGAGCAAAAACAATGAAAGGGGAACCCTAAAGTTACCAAACTCAAAAAATCTAGTATAAACACCTATCATTCCTCATGGAGCATTCCTAATAGTATCCCTAGGTCCGGGCGCTATAGGTAAAAGATTGCCTGGGATCTTATATTTATCACAAAATTTGTTAACATCTTCCTGAGAGAGTTTGGAGGTTACTGTACTTATATGCGCCATTCTAAACGATTAATGAAGAACAAGTATGAAAGAAGTCTAACCTGAAAAAACTAAAGTCCGGAAATAAAGGAAGCAAGAGGAGCAAAGGCGGGAGGAATTCTTGTTTTCTAGAGAGAAGGAAAAGTTTTAACTGTGTGTAAAAAGCTTAAAAGTGGTGTAAATCTTAGTATTTATAGCCACACACGCACGTGCTATCACTTCAATCGAAAGGCCACAAAACTGACACGTCCCCGGATACTTATTGGACGGTCACAGATCTAGCCAGGTGAACCACCAAGATGATCGCAGAAAATGAACGGTCAGCCGCCGAAAACGTCACTTTTAACACAATTAACACAATACTCTTGCTCGAAATGATTATTACAAACATTAAAAGAAACAACTTTAAGTTCAATTCCTGCTAGGTGCAAACAACTTTAAGTGGTCACGCCAACTTTCTGAAAAGGGAGGGTTTTACCAGTTTTGAATCTGTGTGGCGGTGGATTCAGAACCCGTGAATTAATCGGCCACAAGGTCGGAACTCATGGTTGCAAAAGAAAAAAAAAATCAATTAGTTAAGTGTAATATTGTTATACTTTAAACCGTGTAATTTTGTTTAGAAAAAATTACACGGATGGTCCTTGTGGTTTACACGAATTTCAAGTTTGGGAGCTATTTCATTTTAATTACGCCACAGATACCTATTTTGGGAAACGTTGCACACGTTTGGTCGCTAAGTTAGATGGACGATAGTCCCTCCATTAGTTTTGTTTGCATCGTTATTCCCTTCGTTAGTTTTGTTAGCATCGTTAGTCCCACCGTTAGTATTTTTTACAAAAATTAATTTTTTTAGAAAAATTAATTTTTTTTCGAAATTAATTCTTTTACAAAAATTAGAAAAAATTAAATGGATGGTCCTTGTGGTTTACACGAATTTCAAGTTTGGGAGCTATTTCATTTTAATTACGCCACAGATACCTATTTTGGGAAACGTTGCACACGTTTGGTCCCTAAGTTAGATGGATTTTAGTCCCTCCGTTAGTTTTGTTTGCATCGTTAGTCCCTCCGTTATTTTTGTTTGCATCGTTAGTCCCTCCGTTAGTATTTTTTACAATTTTTTTTTTCAAAATTAATTTTTTTTTTCAAAATTAATTTTTTTAGAAATTAATTTTTTTACAAAAATAAAATTTTTTTCGAAATAAATTTTTTTACAAAAATTAATTTTTTTCGAATTTAATGTTTTTACAAAAATTACTTTCTTTTCGAAATCAATTTTTTTACAAAAATTAACTTTTTTTCAAAATTAATCTTTTTACAAAAATTATTTTTTTTAAATTTTTTTAGAAAAATTAATTTTTTTTCGAAATTAATTTTTTTAGAAAATTTTTTTTTGAAATTAATTTTTTAGAAAAATTATTTTTTTTTGAAATTAATTTTTTCAGAAAAATTTATTTTTCTTCGAAATTAATTATTTTAGAAAAATTAATTTTTTTACAATTTTTTTTTTCAAAATTATTTTTTTTAGAAAAGTTATATTTTTTTTAATTAATTTTTTTACAAAAATTAATTTTTTTTAAAAATTAATTTTTTTTACAAAAATTATTTTTTTTCGAAATTAATTTTTTTTGAAAAATTAAATTTTTTCGAAATTAATTTTTTTACAAAAATTAATTTTTTTCCGAAATTAATTTTTTTAGAAAAATTATTTTTTTTCGAAATTAATTTTTTTACAAAAATTAATTTTTTTCGAAATTAATATTTTCAGAAAAATTAATTTTTCTACTAAAATTACTTTTTTTAGAGATCAGAAAACTTATTCTTAGAATGAAAGGTTTTCATTTCTTATTTTTTTGAGTAATTAATTAATTATTTTTTGACTTGCTTTTCTAATAACCATGAAATATGTGAAATTATATTGCAAATGTGTTTATTATGTGTTATTGTGTTTTGCATGTAAAAGAGTTTGACAACAAAGCAAAAACGATGATTTTCGGATGAGTTTTGACGATGTTTTTCGAAATTATATCGTTAAACGCGAAAACATCGTCGAAACTCATCCGAAAATCATCGTTTTTGCTTTGTTTTCAAACTCTTATACATGCAAGACACAATAACACATAACAAACACATTTGCAATATAATTTCACATATTTCATGATTATTAGAGAGGCAAGTCAAAACAATAATTAATTAATTACTCAAAAAAATAAGAAATGAAAACCTTTCATTCTATGAATAAGTTTTCTGATCTCTAAAAAAAAGTAATTTTTGTAAAAAAATTAATTTCGTAAAAAAATTAATTTTTGTAAAAAAATTAATTTCGAAAAAAAATTAATTTTTCTGAAAAAATTAATTTCGAAAAAAAATAATTTTTCTAAAAAATTAATTTCGAAACAAAATAATTTTTCTAAAAAAATTAATTTCGAAAAAAAATTAATTTTTCTAAAAAAAATAAAAAAAATTAATTTTTGTAAAAAAAATAATTTCGAAAAAAAATAACTTTTCTAAAAAAATTAATTTCGAAAAAAAAAGTAATTTTTGTAAAAAAATTAATTTCGAAAAAATTAATTTTTCTAAAAAAATTAATTTCGAAAAAAAAAATATTTTTGTAAAAAAAATTAATTTCAAAAAAAAAATTATTTTTTCAAAAAAAATTAATTTTGAAAAAAAAATTGTAAAAAAATACTAACGGAGGGACTAACGTCCATCTAACTTAGGGACCAAACGTGTGCAACGTTTCCCAAAATAGGTATCTGTGGCGTAATTAAATTGAAATAGCTCCCAAACTTGAAATTCGTGTAAACCACAAAGACCATACATGTAATTTTTTCTTTTGTTTATATTTTAATCGTGACCATTGCCAACTCTTTTTACCCAAATATATTACCTCCGCAAGTATAGCTTTTCTTAAACAAAGTCACCTCATTCATAACCATAAGAGCACAAGGTGTAGTCGACGAAACCCAGCTCGCCGTCCGACGTGTGCATGTCAACGGCGAGCCGAAGCTCCCCAACTACACCACGAAGGGCTCGCCGAAGCTCTTTGTTGGTCACCTCCTCGTGGCCACGGCGAAGTTGAGTTTCTGACATTTGCTTTCTTTTTTTTTTTTTTTTTTTCCTTTCGACCGTTTGTATAATTTGATGTTTATTTTTCCACCCAATATTTTCAATTTCAACCCTAATTTTTAACAAACACTTCATTTATTTAAAACATAACATAAATTAAAACACAACACTACATTACAATACGAAATTAAAAAAAAAAAAAAAACTACGATTATTAAACATAAAACATCTTAACAACGAAACGAAAATTAAAAGCCCTAAACAACGATACGACAATGATAATAAAACTACGATTCAGCTAAAACGAATTATCCGAGACCCAGCCCTCATCACTCGAAGCACTCGAATCGTCGTCACTTGTTGACACACGGGGCAATCCATGTTGGATTCGCCATGCACAACGAGCGTTTCTCCGAGCCTTTTTTTCTCGTAAGTACTCCTCACGAGCTCGTGTTTCTTCCTCTTCCTCTGCTTGAACCCTTAACAATTCTTGCATATCCTGTGCAAATAGTTCTTCATCGGACAATGGACGTGGTTGGTTTTGTGGTGGATAGGGTGCCGGTGGGTTGTAGTGGGGTGCCGGTGGGTTGTAGTGGGGTGCCGGTGGAGTGTTTAGAGGTGGAAACAGAATTTCCGGTGGTGTATTGTTGGATTGGTGATTGTAGTTTGGGAATACGGGGAAAAGATCTTCTGGGGGGGTGTTGTATACTGACGAGTTATCTGATGAATTGTTGTTAGACATTTGAGAGAATTTGTATGATTTGTGTGTGATTTGTGTGTGTTTCGTGAGTATGTGGGAATGGCTATTTATAGGACCGTTTGTATGATTTGAAATTTAAACGTTAACCGCCTTTTTGTTTGAATTTAAATTTTGAATTTATCCCGATCAGGTTCTGTACGTTTGAATATTAAATGTTGAATTTAAATTTTGAATTTAAACGTTAACCGCCTTTTTTTTTTTTTTTTTTTGAACAAGAAAATGAATTTTAAGTTGTGATTTGATTTTTAAATCGTAGGGGTTGAATTTGTAATTTTTTCATTTTGGTTTTCAAAAAAGGAACTAATATTACAAGGGCCAAAAGTGTATTTTTTTTTAATAAATTTTGATGAAATAAAATTAATGTGTTGTGTTATTTTTGAGTATTTGTGAAATGAATTTAATTTTTTTAATGAAATGAATAAAAAAATAAATGTGTAAGATGTGGGGCCCTAATGGGGAAGTTGATGTTTGTTGTTTGGTGAGGAGGGGTTTGTTGTGGATAGTTGAAGTTGAGGTGTTGGGTGATGTGGCAGTGGTGGGACCCGAATGAGGAGCAAAATCTCCCCAACTACACCTTGTGCTCTAATCTGTTGCGCCGATTCTTTCTCCTCATTTTCTACTCTTTTGATTATTTCTCTTAAATATAAGCTTCACAAACATTTGCGTATTACTGCAATCTTTTGTTGGTTATTAATAAAACAGGCAACACAGATCTTGCATTTAGTTGCTGCTCCCAAGTTTATTCGAAAAGCTAGCATCGATAAAACAAAATGAGCATAGAAGACATTGTCATGGACATCGAAATTGAGTTCACGGAGAACATGTACTAGAATTACATCGATCCCGACCGGAGGGTTGCAAGAAACAACCGTCGCAGAAGAGCCCGTCATGTGACAAAGCTGACAGTATCGATCATGATCTAGGGTTATATATCTCGTATACCTCTTTATAGCCAACCTTAGTTTTGCTTAAACTAAGGTAGAGGTTGAAACACTAGATATAACATCTATGTATGTCAAATACGACTCGAATGATAGTGTAATAACTGAAGCAGGAAATACTACCCTTTGAGTTACCTTCAAGGTAAATGGTCACTTTATACCGACCCCGGAGTTTGGAACTTTCAATTCAAGTACAATTGGGATCCTTGATCGATCACCGAATTAGTATGTTCTTCCATAGTACATTTAAGATGTCTCAGAATGGGGACCAACTTATGGTAGCAAACTTTGAGTCTCATCCAACCCAATTACCACAAGAACAACTCGAGCTTTTCCACAAGTACTTAAAAGAAAGAAAAATGGCGGTTAGACTCGGTGTGGGCTTCATGTGGAAACTAGACAAAAGGATGTTCCTTATTTTTCCTACTCATCACCAGCATATAGATATAAATGATGAAGGGTCGAGCAAATAAATGTAGGGGATAAACAGAATAAACAAACACAACCGGATATTATTTGAATCTCTGAAAGGCGTGTGAACACTTTCAGATCGAATCAATTCGGTGGTTCTCCCGAATTATTCAATCGGATACAATTCAGAGATTGAGAACGTTTTGAATGTTTTTGTTTGAGATTGATGAACCAGAGAGAATAATAATGACCAAAGAAAAACATACGAATATTTGTCAGGGATTAGGGCTCTGCCCCTTAGACCCTGCCAGGGGCTGCCGCCCCTTGGACCCTGCTCCCAGGGGCGCTGCCCCCAGACCCCGTCCCCTAGAGGCTTCGCCCCTAAGATCATAATAAATTCAAATAGGCGTGCACTCCGCACCTCCAAGCCTAAATGATGTCTTATTATGACTAAATTGGTCAAACAAGTTAATCCAATTACACTAAAATATCCAACATTCCTCCCTTATTTTAGTGCAATCATTGATTAACTAAAACAAGTTATCTCAAACAATCAAACTTTTGCATAAATGAAATGTCGTGACGATTGAATTTCACATTAGTACATTACACATTCCAAATATTCGAATACCAGGGTGTCGCTTAGGATTGAACCCTGGGAATTCATTATGAATACACGAAGATAATGTACACAAAAGTTTACATACATAGTAGTTCTATCTTGACACATGTTTTACTAGCCTATGTCCTTATCCTTCATAAGCATGTCAAAGCCAAGTCCCAGCTTCTTGAAGCGGCTAAACTTCATGCTCATATAGGTAGCTCTTTTAGTCTTGCACCTGCAATGCAATTTGTCAAAAGAGTTATTAAGAATATATCCATTCAACCTCCCTAACTTGCAGGTATGAACACATACCTTGGGATGATTCTTCTAATGTGTTCCAATCTCTAAATATTAAGCCTTCCACATTGAATTCAGTACCTAGCGTCATACTAGGTGGGAATTGGGTATCAGAGATTTCTGGTGGACTTTATTTAATGTATTTTTATGTGATTTTACATTAATATGTTTCAACTCCAACAAATTCGCCAAACAGCTTTATAAAAATATAAGCTTCAACTTTCTGCTTATAATATAAGCCCCAGCTCCAGCCCGAGCCCCAGCCCCAGCCCCAAACATACCCAATTGTGTTATTAAAAGTATGCTGTTTTTAAGTGAACTGTGAATTGTTAATAATTTTTTATGATGATGAATTATAGCATGCGGAAAATGTCTAGCATAAGTAATGTGTGATGGTGCAAAACAATGTGCGATGTTTGTGTTTTTTATTGTTGTTGTGGTGAATGTAGTAGATGGATAGATAAGGAGTGTGAGTTTGTTTAATTTATGCGTGGTAATTAATACGATGTAGCTAGAGGTGGCAAAACGGGCGGGCCAGGCGGGCATGGGCACGGGCTAGAACAGGCACGGGCTAGAATGGGCACGGGCTTAAACGGGCACGGGCTAAACGGGCACGGGCTAAACGTGCACATGTTATACAAATCTCTTGATAGAAGACCGAAAATGACGAAATAAATTCTTTAAACGTAATACCCCAGTTTAGCGATTTGGTAGAGCTCGACTACTGCCTCTGAGCCCATGATGGACGCCTACACCGACTCAGAGCCGGAGGAGGAGGAGATCCCCATCTTTCAGGTCGACCATCTCGACGATGACCTCAGCGACGGCGAGGTTGTCGACATTGCTATTCTAGAGGTCGCCTCCCCGGTGGTCCTCTGTTGTCGAATAACTTTTTTTTTACTTTCTTTTCCCCTTATCTTCATAAACAATTAATCTGCTAATTATGATTATAATAACAATGTTATTACAAGAATAATCTAACTATTCGAATAAAATTGATTTAGGAGGTATGCACCGACTTCTGACCCGTTTTGAGCCGACCGATTCCTTTTTTGCTTGATTTATAAGTTGACCCATTTAAGATAAAACACAACCAAGACATTATTTACTCGTATAATTCTTGATTTACTGCTGAACTTTTGATAGGAGCAACTCGAAGAACATATCAATGACGGACCGTCTAAGAAGTTCACCTAGATTCAAAAGAGCCAAGGTCACTGCATCACAACAGCTGGGGGATACAGAAAGCGAGTCTGTGGACTTTGTTCCTGACCCCAATATAAGAATGCAGGCCGAGTTTGGCCGTATTCTTGCGCACCTTCGTGGCCAGCATGGGTTGTCTGCGAACGAGATAACTCTATTTTCAAGATACTTGGAGCACAACCGTTAGGCAAGTCTAGTTTTTTTGAATACGAAAGGGCATCAGGAGAGGATCAATTTTATAAGAGAGCTTGATCTGACTCCTTATGAGTATAATCCAAATGACGTAAGTTCATTTGCTCTTTAAGCCCCTCAGATGGTATTACTTGTTTATGTGATTTGATGATAAAAGATTTAAATTATATTGGTATATTGCTAGAATGTGATTAAGAGCTGAAATTGATACGTTGATTGGTTTTAATAAGCTTGATTAGAAATTTCAAGCAATTTTTGCATAATATGATAATGAGCTAGGTTATGATGATGCAAGGAGCTTGTAATATTGGTTTTGTTGGATCAAGATGTATGTTTAGATTGAAAAACAGACTAAATGAGTTAAGTGGTATTAAAAAGGCATGAATTGAGTTGTAAACGAGTAGATGAATTAAATAAACCATTTGGCATGCATTAAAAGTATCCGTTTGGTGAATGGGCTAAGTTTGACTCAAACGGGTCAAACAAGTCGTAACCAATCACTAATTTATATGAAAACGTGATTATGTAGACAACCCAAATGGTTTATTTTCAGCTCAAGCTGCACCAAAACCTCCTCCAGCCATGTATTCAACTATTGAGGGGATGAAAGTTGGTGGAAAGGTAAACTTCAGTTATTTTAATTATCAAAATAATTCTCTCTTCTATTTAAGAAAAACTCGTATATTCATATTGTTTTGTTGCACAGAGGAGGGTGATAGTTCCTCCAGAGGCAGGGTATGGTAAAAAGGGACAAAATGAAATTCCGGTATGCCATTCTTGCTAGTCATCTTTCTTTGTGTTGTATTATAGTATCCATATTAGCAAGTATTACTAAGTCTAAGGGGTCATTGTGTAACTTTAGTTCTTATAGTCAAATAGGAATGTATATGTCGGTTATGCATGAAACCGACATTTAACTATTATATATAGGGTATCCATCGATAGGCTTAGTCATAGCATTCGAGAGTCGAAGTCTAGGTTTTCTCCTTTGTGTTAGCAGCCAAGTTTAACTCTTTTGAGTTGGTTTTCTTCCCCCCTCATCTCTACAATAAAGAGGTGAGGGGGGAGGGGTTATTGTATCGTTTTCTTTTCATCGTTCTCAATAAACATAATCGTTTGGGAGCAAGAATACATGTCGTTACTTTTCTGTCGTGTTGTGTTTTTATTCATTCGTATCGAGTTATTCCGCATTCATAGCGTCCAGGTTGTTGATCGAAAGTTCAACAATTGGTATCAAGAGCTTGGTTCGAAGTTCTGGAAGCTAGGTTCGATAGTTTGAAGGTTCTTGTTGTTCGGTTCGTGACAGCAAGGTGCAACAAGGTGACAGAAAAGGGTCTTGAAGCTTCGGTTCTTGTCCTGGTACTTGCGACAAGGAGAGGCTTCAAGAGGATTTTTTGGTGTTCGTTTTCTGGAAGGAGCAGATGGTTTTTCTGTTTGGGCTACCAGGTTCGACGGCAAAGGTTTTTAAAGTTTTTGAGTTGTCGAGGATTATCGACACGGGTTAAAGAAAGCTTTAAGGGTTTGTTGATTTTCGGTTTAGAAGATCGACAGGTTGCTGGTGTGTTTGGGTTTGTCGGTTTTTCGACCAAGAACATTATCTGGTTTCTTGATTTTCGGTTTGAAGATCAAGGTTTAAGTTGCAAGGTTCTGTTTTTTGAAATTTTGTTTCAAAAATCAGAAGGCACAAAGGTTTCTTGAAGTTCGGTTTTTTACTTCAAAGGTGTCAAGTTTTGTCTTGCAAACGGGTTTCATAAGTTTGGTCTTCGGTTCCATCGATCGTAGCAGTAGCGACAAGAGAGGTTGGAGAAAGATTTCAATAATCTTTTTATAAACCTACGTGAAGGGAATAAAAAACAAATGTTACCTTGGTTTTTTATTATTTAATCTCACGTGGAGAATACTACAAGGTTGACAAAGAGCAGTTGGTTTGTATTAAAACTTTTGTCGTCATTCGTTTCTTTTAACAACGAATTAATAAAAGTGAACCAAATTGTTTTTCTTTTCTTTGTCAAAGGGTTCGGATATTAAAGTAATTAATATTCGACTTCACATAATCGTCTTTTGGGTTTTATAAAGATTGATTATAGTGAAGGGTTTATTCTTGTTGCGGTTTTCTTGTGGTTCAAGTTTTGATCGTGGTTCGCTTGGGTTTTAAGTGTACGATCGGGTTTGCTTGTTCGAAATCGAGGGTTTAGGGTTATTCTAATTAATTCGATTTGCAAGAAGGGTTTATAGCAACAAGGGTGTTTTAAAAGCACTCGGGATACTTTGTTTAGTTCGGTGTTGTGAGGTTTATATCACAAGGTTATCAGAATAAACAAAGGGTTTGGAAAAAGATGACGGGGACCAAGTTTGACATCGAGAAATTCGATGGGAAGAATGACTTCGGGTTATGGCAGGTAAGGATGAAGGCTTTGCTGGAACAGCAGGGATTAGCTGCAGCATTGGAGGATTTACCTGCAGCTACAATAGTAGCATACGATAACGTCATTCAGAAAAAGGCTTACAACGCATTGATCTTGTGTTTGGGTGATCGAGTCCTACGGGAGATCACCAAGGAGACGACTGCAGCGGGGATTTGGAAAAAGTTGAGACTTTATACATGACAAAGTCTTTAGCTAATCGTTTGTACTTGAAGAAGAAGTTATATACTTTTCATATGCATCCGGGTAAGAGTCGGTCTGAACATATTGATGAGTTTCATAAGCTGGTAGGTGACTTAGCGGCTATAGATGCTGCTATATCGGATGAGGATCAGGCATTATTATTACTCACATCTTTACCATCGTCTTACGATAATTTCGTGGATACTTTGCTATATGGTCGGGATACTTTGAAGCTAGAAGACGTGCTCGCGACACTTCATTCTAGGGAACTTCAGAAGATGACGGGAGCAAAGGTTGATGGTGGTGAAGGGTTGTTTGTGAGGGGGAAGTCTGATCAAAGTGATATGCAGCAGGGTAAAGGTAGTGCGTGGTCAAAGTCACAGGGAAGAAGCAGCAGACTCAAGTGTTATATATGTTAGTCTGAGGAGCATTTGAAGAGGGATTGTCCCAGGTATAATCACAAGAAATCTCAAGGTTTTGTCAGGAATGAATATCAGGTATCCGGTTCTGGAGCTGATGGGTATGACAATGTTGATGTTATGATGGTTATGAGTGTTGAACAACTGTTGGACTGGATCATGGATTCAGGGGGCTCATACCATATGACATACAGGAGAGATTACTTGTTTGATTTTAAGGAGTATGACGGTGGCAATGTACTGCTAGGTGATGGCAGGGAATGCCGTGTACATGGGACGGGTAAGGTTCAAGTACAGATGAGGGATGGGTCGAGTTTCGTTTTGGAAAACGTCAGGTATGTTCTGGAATTAAGGCGAAACTTGATATCGCTGGGTACTCTTGAAAAAGAGGGTTTTACCATGAAGATGCAGTCGGGCAAGATCAAGGTTATAAAGGGTTCACTGGTGGTTTTATCAGGAACAAGGAAGGCTAATTGCTTATATACCCTGGACGGTCAGGCAGTGACCGGGAAGACATTGAAGGGTAGGAAGCAGTTAGGAGAATCTCAGACTGGAAGGAAGATCAGGAAGGTAATTTTCTTGTGTCTTGTAATCAGAGGTCTACACAACAATGTATGAAGAGTGGGATCGCCAGACATTTGGGTGTTGCAGGGTTACAACAACAGAATGGGTTGGTTGTGAAGATGAATATGACACTCTTGGCTAAGGTACATTGTTTTCTGATTCAGTCTGGTCTGTCCAAGGTTTTTTGGGTAGAGGATACAACCATGTCTACATATCTCATGAATAGGTCACCATCATCAGTGATTGGATTCAAGACGCCTATAGATATGTTAGGGTTTTTTGGTTGGCTTGCTAGTAATAAGCAAGGGATGCTTGAACCGGTTAAGGTCAAGTGCATATTCCTGGGATACCATAAAGGTATAGTGGGTAATAAGCTTTGGAGGTTTGATGACGTTACTTCAAAGGTAGTGCTTTACAGGAATATGGATTTCAATGAGAGTAAGGAATACAAGAAAACTCTCATTGGTTCTGGTGTAGGTACGGGTTCAGTGCAGGTGTTGCAGGGAGTTGAGTTTGAGGTGGAACCGCTTGGGGATCATACATTTGAGGTGGAACCTCAGGGGAATGTCGGTCAGGTAGCTGGTTCACAGGAAGTACAAACTCAGGATTTAATAGACTATCATTCAGCACGTGATAGGAAGCAACACTCAGCATGGGAACTATACAGGTATAGAGAAAACAGTAATGAGGCTGCTTTTGCAGTTGCTGCAGTGGAGAAGATATACGCACACGAGTCATTGACTTTCAATAATACAGTTACTTGTGAGGTGATTTCCAAGTGGAAGACTGGATTGAAAGAAGAAATGGATACTCGGTCAGATGTGTGTGTGCTCAGCAACGGTTGCAGGAAAAGCAGTGACGACAGACACAACTATTACTGGGAGTATACACCAGGTATGTTCATACATCTATTTCTCTATATGGATAGTATGGTATTTTCTTGCGGATGCAAGGCTGAGATCTTGGTTACCAAGGGTTTGCTGGTTGAAGCAAAAGGAAATATACTTGGTATGGAGATCATCAGGGATCAGAGTGGTAATACTCTGAGGGGGTCACAGTCCAGGTTTCACAACGGTAAGTTGGTACAGACTTTGTTGGAGGGACACTTCATACTGTCGTTGAAGGGTAGTCTATCAGGGGACTGTGATGTGGAAAAGAATGGTAAGTGGTCATATACATATGCGGTTGGAAGCCGAGAGTATCAGATGGTCTGCACGAGACCTGACATAGCATCTGTAGATGTGGGTATGTTGGATAGGTCTGATCGTGGATTACAGACATACGTACAGGTTTTTGTGGATTTTGACTACGCTATGGGTAGATCGATCACTGTCATGGGTAGATCAATCACAAGGTACGGGTTTATGATACAAGGATGTGCAGGAAGCTCTGAAGCTATGATGCTGCACATGGAGGCTTTGTCAACAACTGAAGCGGCGTATATGACACTTACGGAGGCTGCAAAGGAGGCTATTTGGCTAAAGGGACTCTCGATAGAGTCAGGAGCTAAACTAATGTTAGTAGCGGTTATCGCTACTACTATGTGGATGAAGGCACACCCCTATCCGAGGTTCCAGTGCTGGTTGAAGCTACTGCGTATCGGAGTAGGCTAATATGGTACTAAGGTGGAAATTGTTGTATTATAGTATCCATATTAGCAAGTATTACTAAGTCTAAGGGGTCATTGTGTAACTTTAGTTCTTATAGTCAAATAGGAATGTATATGTCGGTTATGCATGAAACCGACATTTAACTATTATATATAGGGTATCCATCGATAGGCTTAGTCATAGCATTCGAGAGTCGAAGTCTAGGTTTTCTCCTTTGTGTTAGCAGCCAAGTTTAACTCTTTTGAGTTGGTTTTCTTCCCCCCTCATCTCTACAATAAAGAGGTGAGGGGGGAGGGGTTATTGTATCGTTTTCTTTTCATCGTTCTCAATAAACATAATCGTTTGGGAGCAAGAATACATGTCGTTACTTTTCTGTCGTGTTGTGTTTTTATTCATTCGTATCGAGTTATTCCGCATTCATAGCGTCCAGGTTGTTGATCGAAAGTTCAACACTTTGCTTATGCTACAAAAAAAAGGTTGTGTTTTTAGTGAAATTCCAATGTTTGTTCACATAAGAGTTTTGTAATGGCTTTCTTGGTTGCTTTTTGTACATTTTCACGTCTACTCTAAAACCTTAAGAAAATTGATACGTATACAATAGAGACCCCTTTTTAGTTTTTACCCTCATGTTTACCTTTCTTCTAGTGAATTAAATTGGCATTCCAATTAATATGCTGGTTTTGCAGCCAAATACAACATTTGAGTTGAACCTTGAGCTATTGCAAGTAACTCGACTGAAGGAAAGTAGCTTGTTTCTGGAGACTAGAATTTATTAGAATACTTAATATTTATTATAGTAAATATATTAGTATGCTGTGGCTTGTCATCATATCAACTCGTTTTTGTTTTTCCAAGATCGAAATCTCAAGATCGGTTTGGGATTTTAAGATCCTGCTATAATGTCATTTTCTTAATTGTCTTTGTAATATTATAAAAATCTACAAATTATTATATATCATTAACACAAAATTGCATGAATGTTTCATGGAAATGTTGTCTTAAATTATGAATAGGAAATGTTTAAGAAGATTAACATGTTGTTTTCTCAATTTTATAAAACGTGATCAATAACTTTTAACTTTTTTAGTTTGCGATTCGAAAAAATAAGATCGGATTAGATCTTAAAATCCTATGGTAAGGATCGGGATCTTATAAGATCTTAAGTGTGCTAATCTCGGTCAAAGGGAACTGTGCGCGATTCACCTCCTACATAGAAACTGGATCGTTTTCACTTTGTAGTATCGTAAAATCGTAAGTTTCTAAGATCAGGATCGGGATCCTGACAACTATGATATATACTATACTTAATATCTCATTTCTCAAGTCAAATTCGTCAATACATGGTCTTGCGATTTTAATACACAGATAACCACTAGTCTTAGGCAACAATTCATGTTTCACAAAAGTAGAATTTGTTCTTTTTCGTTCTAGTTTTTTTATTCTTGTTAAATACTACTCCCTCCGTCCTAAATTTATTGTCCCCGTTTGACTTTTTTTGTTTTTCTTTTTCAACTTTGACTTCAAATATTATTTTTTTTTTTGTGTTATACAATACTTGATGAAAATTATACCAATGAAAAATAAATTTAAAACTCAATCTATTCATATATTTTGCATCAAGTATTATGTAATATAAACAAAAATACTTAAGGTCAAAGTTGAAAAATAAAGACCGAAAAATCAAATGATGACTATAATTTTGGGACGAAAGGAGTAACTAAAAAGCGTTTCTAATTTCCATGAACATTATTACATATCTATAATCAAAACTTATAAAAATTGGGGTGTTACAAAAAACGAGGCTAATAATGCTCAACCCAAGCACATAGGGTCGAGAATCGGTCACTTGCGGCCGAGCCAAGTCAATGGGATTGTGGCCAAGTATATGATAGGTCGTAGATAAGGCTAATGTTAATTCCACCGGCAGGTCAAGGCTAATAATAACGTTGGTGACGACTAAGGCCACCTTGATGCAAGGTCGAGGTTAATGATAATGTCAATGATGGATAAGTTCATGCTGATGCCATGTTGGGGCTAATGATAATGTCAATGACGGATAATTCCATGCGTGTCGGGGCTAATGATAATGTCAATGTTGGCTAATGTCACCTCGATGCAAGGCCGAGGTTAATGATAATATCGATGATGCCCAATGTCGTGTCGATGCTTTGACAAGGCTAACGATAATGCCGACGTTGGCTAATAAGGTGAGACATTTGGGGCCAAGGTTATGGTTAAGACCATGTATGGACTGTGGCCATGCCGTACCAAGTCATGTTGGGCCGTGTCAGTCCATGTTCATGCAATGCTCAAGCCAGGCCAGGCCGATTCAAGTCACGTTTAGGTTACGTTCAAGCCGTTTCAGGCACATTCAGGCCAGGCCAGGTCGTTGCAGGATGTTCAGGCCATGCCAGATTTTCAACAGCTTTTTGTTAAGTTTGGGATGTATTTTATTGCAAAGTGATTAATCAAATAACGATGGCGAGGTATCCAAATAACAAAAAGTATAGTCATGAATGTAATAAGACTATTTTACCATAAACAATGTTCAAACTACAGATACACAAGACCAAAAATTGATACAAACAGATCCTAATCCTTACACTAAACCAAGTCAGGGTTTATATTCGACCAGGTTCATAATATATTTTGACCAGGTCCAGGCAAGGTTAGAGGAACCAGGTTCAGGATATATATCGATCAGGTCCAGGCAGGGTTAGAGCAAGCAGGTTCAGGATATATTTCGACCAGGTTCAGGCAAGTTATACGAATCAGGTTCAGGTATTATAATGACGAGGACCAGGACCAGGACCAGGCCCAGGCATGATTTCAACCAGGTCGTCTATAATTTTGACGGGTTCAAAATCACCCACAAATGTATGACCAGGTTGAATTTTGACTTCAATTTGTACAAGAGTGGGTTAATGGCGGAGGTCCGTAAATCTTTTTAAGACAAGATACACCTCAAATCCCATTTGTTCATATTGTTTATTTTAAACTGGTGTCATTTCACGATTTAACGAAAATCCATATGTTTGCATAACATACCTTTTCACCAAAAGCTAGTTTTCATGGACTATATGGATTTGTACGAAACTTTATTCAAGTCTTAAAATTGTATTAAGCCTTTTATTTATTTATGTAAGGTCATTACTATATTACTATCATTTTACATAAGATAGGTTATAGAGAGATAATGAAGAATGGTGAAGACACACTCTTATTTATGTAAGGTCATTACTATAGTTTAAACGAAGTTTTCTCAATTAATTCTGAATTTAGAGTATGATATTTAGACCTAACAATGAGATCTACTAATAGACCTACACCATTCATTTTTTGACAAGTGTCATGTACCTTTTCTCTTTCATCATTTCCACCAATTAATTTTTTAAATGCACCAATCACATCTTTAAGTCTAATTTTAGGTCTAGATTTTAGGCATACAAATCATTTTTCCTGAATTTAAATCCTTTTTAATGGAACCGGATCATTGAGAAGGATTTAAACATATTTTCATATATATATCTACTAAAATTTTTTTAGGTACACCCCGTTGCGAAGGTAAAATCTACTTGCGCATAACATTTATTATTGTAAAAGAAGTACTGTATATGCGTAAACTTGGTGTAGATACAAGGGACAATAATCATAATGCAAACATACCACTTACAGATAATGTTCTATCCATAACGTTCCTAGACCTCATCCGAGTTCGTAAACGTTTGGGGTTCAAGTGATTGTCATTAGACTTCTCTTCATACACGTACGTATTTCCCGAGACAATTGTATCATAATCAGGATGTTCTAATTGGTAATCATCACCATCAACATGAAGCAAGTTTTACTTTCTTGAACGGATTCCATGTCTTCTTTGTACACTATATGCACTACTAGAATCGGGACATTTAGCCACGGAAATCTTTTAACCACGACCAAATTCGTGGCTAAAAGTGTACAAAACGACAAAATAGTCGTCTTTTGCCGTTTGCCTTGGAGAATTACTTTTAGTCACGACAAAATCGTGGCTAAAAGGTATAAAACATTGACTTTGACTTTCAACGAGCAAAATGTGGTCAAGATGACGAGCTTCGGCCTTTTGTCACGAGCAAAGTCGTGGCTAAAAGTTTTTAACATAGCCTTTAATTTTCAACGAAGAAAATTTGGTCAAAATAATGCACCTTAATCTTTAGTCACGACCAATGTCGTTACTATAAGATTTTATTGTCTTTATTATTTTCAGGATTTATCTAAATAAAAATAAAAAATATTCCTAAACTTTTAGTCACGATTGTAGTCGTGACTAAAAGTTTTGGGATAATTTTATATTTTTATGAAAATCAATTCATTTATGAAAAATTTAAGTTTACCTCCAAAATTTTGGCCAAAAAAAAATGTGTTCCCGCTCAACTTTTAGTGACGACTTGTCGTGGCTAAAAGTTTGTTGTGGTAATTGCATTCTAATTTATATATAAAGGTGTGTTAGAAACGAACGTGCCGGGATGATATGCATGGTTATACACGATATGTTAAACGAATGAGCCGAGATGATATGGTTATACATGAGATGTTAAACGAACGAACCGAGATGATATGCATAGTCATACACGAGATGTTAAACGAACGAGCCGAGATGATATGGTTATACACGAGATGTAAAATGAACGAGCCAAGATGATATGGTTATACACGAGATGTTAAACGAACGAGCCGAGATGATATGGTTATATACGAGATGTTAAACGAACGAGCCGATATGATATGGTTATACACGAGATGTTAAATGAACGAGCCGAGATGATCTGGTTATACACGAGATGTAAAACAAACGAGCCGAGATGATATGGTTATACATGAGATGTTAAACGAAAGAGTCGAGATGATATGGTTATACACGAGATGTTAAACGAACGAGTTGAGATGATATGGTTATACACGAGATGTTAAACGAACGAGTCGAGATGATATGGTTATACACCAGATGTTAAACGAACGAGTCGAGATGATATGGTTATACACGAGATGTTAAGCGAACGAGTCGAGATGCTATGGTTATACACAAGATGTTAAACGAACAAGTCGAGATGATATGGTTGTACACGAGATGTTAAACGAACGAGCCGAGATGATATGGTTATATACGAGATGTTAAACGAACGAGCCGATATGATATGGTTATACACGAGATGTTAAAAGAACGAGCCGAGATGATATGGTTATACACAAGATGTTAAACGAACGAGCCGAGATGATATGGTTATATACGAGATGTTAAACGAACGAGCCGATATGATATGGTTATACACGATATGTTAAATGAACGAGCCGAGATGATCTGGTTATACACGAGATGTAAAACAAACGAGCCGAGATGATATGGTTATACATGAGATGTTAAACGAAAGAGTCGAGATGATATGGTTATACACGAGATGTTAAACGAACGAGTTGAGATGATATGGTTATACACGAGATGTTAAACGAACGAGTCGAGATGATATGGTTATACACCAGATGTTAAACGAACGAGTCGAGATGATATGGTTATACACGAGATGTTAAACGAACGAGTCGAGATGCTATGGTTATACACAAGATGTTAAACGAATGAGTCGAGATGATATGGTTGTACACGAGATGTTAAACGAACGAGCCGAGATGATATGGTTATATACGAGATGTTAAACGAACGAGCCGATATGATATGGTTATACACGAGATGTTAAAAGAACGAGCCGAGATGATATGGTTATACACGAGATGTAAAACGAACGAGCCGAGATGATATGGTTATACACGAGATGTTAAAAGAACGAGCCGACATAAATGATTTAACTTAGTTAAAAATGATTTAAACGATACATGTTAAACGCTAATCGTAAGTCGTAACTCTATAATTGAAAACGAGTATAACATTTTTATTTAATATATAATTTATTTTTTGATAATCTAGTTATTTAAGATATAGATAAACTTTAAAATAAATATTAACAAAATTTTTTATTAATTTTAATTTAGTTTTAATAAGTACGGCACCTTTAGTCACGACTGATCCGAGCAATTATAGAACTCGTGCTCAACAACAAAGTTCCAGCTTATCTTGTTCTAGTTTGAAAGATGCAATTCCTAACTAATGAGCCGAGTTGTTTCATTTGCTTGCCGAGTTGTTTCATTTGCTTGCCGAGTTGTTTCGTTTGCTTGTCGAGTTGTTTCGTTTGATATGGTTCTACACGAGATGTTAAACGAATGATCCGAGATGATATGGTTCTACGCGAGATGTTAAACGAATGATCCGAGCAATTATAGAACTCGTGCTCAACAACAAAGTTCCAGCTTATCTTGTTCTAGTTTGAAAGATGCAATTCCTAACTAATGAGCCGAGTTGTTTCATTTGCTTGCCGAGTTGTTTCATTTGCTTGCCGAGTTGTTTCGTTTGCTTGTCGAGTTGTTTCGTTTGATATGGTTCTACACGAGATGTTAAACGAATGATCCGAGATGATATGGTTCTACGCGAGATGTTAAACGAATGATCCGAGCAATTATAGAACTCGTGCTCAACAACAAAGTTCCAGCTTATCTTGTTCTAGTTTGAAAGATGCAATTCCTAACTAATGAGCCGAGTTGTTTCATTTGCTTGCCGAGTTGTTTCGTTTGCTTGTCGAGTTGTTTCGTTTGATATGGTTCTACACGAGATGTCAAACGAATGATCCGAGATGATATGGTTCTACGCGAGATGTTAAACGAATGATCTGAGCAATTATAGAACTCGTGCTCAACAACAAAGTTCCAGCTTATCTTGTTCTAGTTTGAAAGATGCAATTCCTAACTAATGAGCCGAGTTGTTTCATTTGCTTGTCGAGTTGTTTCATTTGCTTGCCGAGTTGTTTCGTTTGCTTGTCGAGTTGTTTCGTTTGATATGGTTGTACACGAGATGTTAAACGAATGATCCGAGATGATATGGTTGTACGCGAGATGTTTAATGAATGATCCGAGCAATTATGTAACTCGTGCTCAATAACAAAGTTCCAGCTTATCTTGTTCTAGTTTGAAAGATGCAATTCCTAACTAATGAGCCGAGTTGTTTCATTTGCTTGCCGAGTTGTTTCATTTGCTTGCCGAGTTGTTTCTTTTGCTTGTCGAGTTGTTTCGTTTGATATGGTTCTACACGAGATGTTAAACGAATGATCTGAGATGATATGGTTCTACGCGAGATGTTAAACGAATGATCCGAGCAATTATAGAACTCGTGCTCAACAACAAAGTTCCAGCTTATCTTGTTCTAGTTTGAAAGATGCAATTCCTAACTAATGAGCCGAGTTGTTTCATTTGCTTGTCGAGTTGTTTCATTTGCTTGCCGAGTTGTTTCATTTGCTTGTCGAGTTGTTTCATTTCCTCGAGGCCGTTCTAGGGCACCAACCGGAGGCAACCAAGGTAAAGGATGAGTGTTATTGATATGCTTGTTTTATTAATCTAGTGATAAGTGTTATTGATATGTTTGTTTTATTAATCTTTTTCCTTGAACTTGTAGGCTCGGGCGGGGATAAACAAGGACGTGGTAAAACCACCTTAGCCGCGTTTAGAAAGATGTGGGAAGATAACGGCAAGAAACTTCTTCCCATCGAGTTTGATGAGATTGATGGTAAGACGTGGAATCCTATTGGCACATATGCCAACCCGTTTATTCGTACAATTTCAATCAAGATTGGCTACGGGAACAAGATTCCCTTCTACTTTAAGAGCTGGGACGACGTAAAAGAAGAGTTCAAGACTGGTATCTGGCCTGAGATAAAGGTATTACTAATCTATTATGATTTATGACTAATGTGATGTTAATTAAAATTTGCACCTGTATTATAAATCTATTTAGACTAATGTGAGCTTATTAATCTACATATAGTTCTATATTTGTAAAAATATATACCGTCTAACTGTTTTGCTCTTAAATGTAGACGTATTTTGATATGGATGCCTATTTAGCCGGACCTAAAGCTAAACATGTCAAGACTGCTGTAAATGCTATATGTCAAGAATGTTACAAAGGACACAAACACCGATTCAAGAAGTATAAGTTTCTCAAAAAAGATGGCTACAAGGATCCCGATGCTTTACGATCATTTCCTCCTGACGGTATGCCTAACGATGAATGGAATAAGCATATTAATTTCTTCTTGGAACCTGGTCAAATGAAGAAGTCAGAAACAAATTCGATGAACAGGAGCAAGAAACCATACCCGAGCATGCAGGGAACAAGGCCATTTGCTGCATCACGACACGCTCGTGTAAGTAATACTTTATATATTGATATACATACATACATAAACATTTTATTGTTATGATATATTTGTTTTATGTGTTAACAGCGAAAAAAAGGCACAGATGGTAATCCCGACGTATATCCAAGCAGAATAGATGACTTTGGTCTAATGCATAAGAGAAAAAAAACCGGTGCCTACGTGAACGAGGTTGCTGCTACCAAGCACGTAAGTTACAACACATGTTTATTTACAATTTTTTCTTCTTTTTTTTTTACGTGAACAGGGGTGTTTGCTACTGTTTTAGCAGTCGCCAAAACACCCTTTCTGCTGCAACACTCCCTTTTTGGCTCATCAACACATGCGTATATTCTTTTGTACATAATCTTTTTTTTTGTTTTGTTTTTGTAACTATGCAGAAAGAACTCGAAGACGCCAGAAAGAGCACTCAAGAGAGCGGGGAGAATTTGCCTGAAATAGAACTATTGACAAATGTTTTAGGAAAACGGAGTGGGCACATCTGTGCAGTGGGGCGAAAACTTAAAGGGGTTTCAAGTTCCTCTTCGTCTAAATCTTCGTCTTCAAGCTACTACAGTGCTTCAAAGACGTATACACAAGAGGAAGTGAACAAGCTAATCGACGAGAACGGTAAAAGTATAAAAAAAAGTGTTAAAGAAAGTATTCGTAAAAAAGTTGCAGCCTCCGTTAACAAGAAACTTGAAAACATGTTGAGACAATTGGCCGAGAAAGGTATAAATTTGGATAAAGACTCTGTGGTTGGCGAAGAGGATGAAGAATACGAAGAAAGCGATGACGAAGGAATGGAGGATGTAGATGATGAGACGGAGAATGAAGATGATGAGACGGAGAATGAAGATGATGAGATGGAGAATGAAGATGAAGGAATTGATGAAGACAATCAAGATCAGTAGGTGTTGTGTTTTCATAAACCAATTTAAGTTATAACTATCGTGTTTTGGTATTATAAGTTAATATGAATCATGTTGAAACGATTTAGGATCTGTGTTGACACTCTTTTTGTTAATATGAATTATGTTATTGATATTTGAGATTGTTTGTATGTTACGGATCTAGAAAAGCATCCGGGTAAATCTGGGAAAATTGCAGGTTTGCTGCTAAAACAGCAGCTGCGATGGAGAAATAGGCACAGATTTTAGTAACGACAGGTCGTGGCTAAAGGTACGATGTTATTTTGTTTACAAATCTTTAGCCACGATCAAAGTCGTGTCTAAATGTTTACAATTAAAATATCATTTTAATATTAGCCACGAGAAGGCCGTGGCAAAAACTTAAACATTAAAATATCAAAAATCATTTAGTCACGCCTGGTCGTGACAAAATAATCAATATTGAAATATCAATATACATTTAGTCACGATGGGTCGTGACAAAAAGTTTTAATAATATTTTAATTGCCTTTTTTTATTTTATTTTTCTAAATTTTACAGTCGTGGCTAAAAGTTGTTGACTTTTCGTGGCTAAAAGGGATCGTGACTAAAAGTGTTAACTATTCGTGGCAATATGTTTTTAGGTACGAGGCTATTGTCACGACCTTTTAGTCACGAAATTTCGTGTCAATAACTATATAGCCACGAAATATGTAGTTATAGCCACGAATTTGGAGCGTGACTAAAAGCATCGATTCTTGTAGTGATGTGCCCCGCATCTTACGGATTGAGTACCATCTGTTCTCATTATAGTCATGACTAAATTACCTTCAATATGTGCCCAATCTTCAGGTTGAAGATCATGATACATCTTCTGAAAGAAACTAAACGGTATATAGCTAATCCACCACGTTCTCACTATCAGCTACTCTAGACGCATTAGACCAATCTACCTCTGGCATAGGAATCATCTTTTCCTCATTTACAATTTTAAAGATGATCCGGGGAGATGCATACTGCGAATGCCAGTCCCTATGAAACACACCACATACAGCAAACCCCATGATTTTTCCATGACATCTTGGAGGTAGCTTCAATACTGTATTGCACCCATTCCGCGCTTCTTTGAACCAGATTGGCACATGGCTTCCAGGAATACCGATACTTAACCGATGATTTAGTGCAGCACATTTCTGTATTCAGCAGGAAAGTTTATTCAAACTTATATATTTACCTAAAACTAGCACGCATATTCTTATATATGCCAACTTATATCTCGTTAGCAAATAAGGAAAATTATCACAAAATTGTCATAAAACAAGAACTTACTTTTTCTGAGTGACTCGTTTTGTCAATACATTTCATGCATTACAATATTGGTGATTAAAACTGGTTAAACAAATTAAATTACTGACATGACATCCCCTTAGATTATAACATTATTAATTAAAAATTGCCACTAAATATAACCAAACAAGCTAAATTTTGTGAATTTGGCGTTTTTGGGATGGAGCAAACTTTAAAAAAGTAAAAATCCATTCACACCTAACCACTAAGCTACTTTAGTGAAGGTTGATTATTAATTGTATAATTGATATACGCTTGATTTAATGAATGTATGACACATAGATTATCAATAACACATGGGTTTTAAAAATATTTTGGTTTTTACCCAAAAAAATAAAAAATAATAACACATGGGTTATCCATGTCATCTCTTATCATTTTAACCATTGATTTTAACATGTATATATCTTGATCTCTTTATTAGGTATACCCCTCGATCACTTGTCTGAATATATTACAATAAGTAAGAACAATGTGTGTGTCAGTGTGTGTGCGGGGAGGGGGTGAGGGGGGTGAGGGGGGATAGAGAGAGAGAGAACGAGAGAAATGTACTATTGGTCACCTTAATGAATGACAGCCCCAACATTCTATCGATGGATCTTTCGTTCTCTTGTAGGATTCTGGGGCAATCAAAGAGCCATACCTTATATAGCCATTCATAATCTTTCACAAAATTTCCAATCGTTTCCAGTGTGCTGCAACCTCCAGCCTTTAGCATCTGTATTCCTAAAGGGAGATCATCTAAAATTCGTAGTCTCGAACATTCATTTACCTCTATCAGTTTAAGATTTGAAATATGAGAGATTCCAGCAGGTAACCGTGTTAACTTATACCAATTCCGACCAAATATGTGCCGGAAAATAATAGAAACATAAAAAATGAACCTGGCTTTAATTTGTTAGAGTTTATGGATTATTTATTAATATTTGTATGTCCGGTTTCGAACCCGAGGCTCGGGATTGCACACATTACGTATGAGTCTCAATGTATGAATAATTAATATATAATGATTTATGATATAATTATTCATTTCACAAATATTTATATGGTCAAACAAAGATAAAAAGAGGGGGTTGAGTGTCGTTTTATGAAACATGAGGAGGTGAAGAATAAAACTTGGAAGACAAGTTTTATTGCTATAAAAGCAACTCTTTGCCTCTTATTTTGTATAAATCGATTGACACATCAGGGAAAAAGGGATTGACTTTTTCTCCTCACTGTTCGACAGCTATAAGGCTGTCTACTTTTCTTTGTTCCAAAATTTATACATATGAATCCTTTTCACATGTGTAAACCATATACCGTCATCGAGTAAATAAATAAATAAAGGGTTTCAACCTGTTTTATTTATTTTCCACAAAGCTTAACCGTTGTTGTTGAATGCTTTATTTGTGAACTTAGAACCTAGCTTTTCACATTGAGACGCTAGTAATACGTGTGTACAGGAACGAGTGACAAGCTTACTTTAGCTTGTGATCTTGGAAGTGTTACTTACCCTTGTCGATCCATCCTAAAACCCTATTAGGGTTTATATTGTTCTTGGAGCACGTGATTCCTTGTTCTTGCTAGGAATCGAAAAGGTACGCGTCTATTTAAATTTATGTTAATTAATTATATGTTATGTAGATCTATTCCGCTGCGCTTACTTGTGATGATTATGTGTTTATAGTTTATTTATGATTCACATATTCCAACAGTGGCATCATGAGCCGCGTTTTTAACATGTAATTGATTACATAAAACCTTAAAAATTGAATCTTTAATTAGATACATGCAATTTATAAATCTAGGGTTTATTTTTTTTGTAAACCCTAATTAGGTCGACACCTAATTAATAAGATTAAGGGTTTTAGTTTTTGTAGAAAACTTGTAGAAACCCTAGGATTGCATGCAATTTTTAGGGATTAATTAATGAGTACTGTATGTGATGTCGTTAATTAAATTAATTAGATTGCGTACTATATAGGCTTGTAAATATGTGTAACATGATTTTAAGTGCTATATGGGATCCATGACAAAATCTTGCATATTTTGTCATGGAGTGATTTGTTATTTAATTGTCACATGATTTTAAGATAGATCTTAAGTTAGGGAAGACCCTAACATATTAATTAAAATCTGTTATGTGCAATATGGTATCTAGTTAATTAAAACTTACGCGGCCAAGCTATTTGGCGTCTGTGGTCCATTGGGCACAATGAGCTCGAAAACCAATGGGAGTTTTGTTAATTAGATACATTAAAATTCACATAGATTTTTAATAGGATTTATCAAAAAGGTTTGCATGTGGCTATATGATATTGTTAATGATCATATACGTGTTATTTAGTGTTTATTTATTTTTTCAATTACTTGTTCTTTGTGTGTTTAATTATGATGGATTGTAACAACAAAGAGGGTAATTTTTCAAAATAAAAATAAATGAACCTAATAACTATGAAACCTTTGTAGTAAACTATTTAATTGCCAAGTCTTATGTGCCGACAGTGGTTCGCTTCGCACGGTAATTTGCTCCCAGGCGAGACTAGCAATTAATAATTTACTACATAAATTGTTTTAAGCAAGAAAATCATAAGTTTTAGTTGATTGATTGCGACGGTACTAAGTGGTCGAAGCGGCGGACCTAAAATTGGCAAACTAAAAAGTGGGTTCTAGGCTGGTTCACATTAAATTGTGACCTTAGAGGGGCACGGTTTTAACCTGCTTCGGCGGCTGTCGTCCCTACGCTCGCCTGTGCGTCAATTTTAGACATACCAAGTACACCACGATAAATACGAAGCATCTTAAGGCAAAGCTGTAAATTTCTCAGCGCCTCAATTAAAAATTTTGATGATTTGAGCTACGAATGAGTAAACGGTTTTGTTTTAGAAAACATATATGATACAAAGATGAATGCATGACATCTTTGTACATATTTTTTTTGATAACATACATCAAAAAAATTTAATACCCTTTAAAATTTAAGTAATATGCCAACCAACTACAAAAAAGGAACACCTAAGGTTTCATCCTACATCACTAGCAGCCAAAGCTGAATGTTGATGTTCAAAGGGTGGTTGTCTAAGGGTAAATTGAGTACTTTATTGCTAGCAGCCAAAGCTGAATGCAATAAAGCGACGTCAATTTACAGTTTCTTAAGTTGGTGAACTTAATTGGGCACTTTCATTACTAGCAGCCAAAGCTGATGTAATGGGACGGCGCCAAGGCATAAAGATTTGGGGATGAAACATGCTTACATTTTGCAACCGAGGTTGGCAATATAATGTAAGTCCCAAGATTTCTAGGAATTGCAATTGGATATTGGCAATTGGGTGATCCCATACCTTATTGAGTACTTTCATTGCTAGCAGCCAAAGCTGATGTGATGAAACGACGTCAATTTGGATCCTATTTTTCAATGAAAATTAAATGGTGAAATTTTATTTACCGTGGGTGTTTAATTTTCTTGAAAAGTTATTATCGAAAATACTAAATTGAATTTTGAAAATTCTTTTAATGTATTTAATGCAACGTTAAAACCGTAAACATGATATATTCTTTTAGTAGTAAATTGGTCTACACCCATAGGGGTTTTGGATAGAGTCAATTTTTACTGAAAAGAATAAACCGAGTCTACCTTTCGTGTGAAGAGTAAGACTTAATCCTATTCCTTTTCATGAGTGAGAAAGGTATAATAGGAAAATTAAAATTGTCTAAATTCTACGGAACAACTCATGGCGAATTTCTTAAGAAATTGCAAGTTAGGAGTTATTAAATTAGAAGCTAGACTAATTACCGCATAATTGGTAAAAGGCAAACTAGAATGTTTGATCTAGTTGTTATGCTTTAACCATTTAAAGGTGCTACATTCCATGATGGGGATGGCAGACCTACCTAAGGAAGAAATTGCATACCCAATTCTTTCAAGTTAATTGGATTGATGGTTATTCCATCATTCACAAAGTAGAATACATTTTTTGAAGTACCTTAGTAGCTGTTACGTAAGGGATTCATCAAATGTGTAAGAAAGTAAATAGCACGCGATTTGCTTTTACTGGTGATGCAACACTTACAATGTTGTCAAATCCAGTGGGAGCATTGTGTTGTCATTAACTGAATAATGAGTTCATGTAGTGATCTTAAATTCAGTGGGAGCTACAAGTCTTGGAGTTACCAAGATCATCTCTAGAATCTCTTGAGACGATTACTTTCCAATTATAGACACTTGTGGTATTAAGGACAGTCGTGTACATTTTCTTAATAGACAAGGTGATTCTATATCTACTTATATCTATGACACAATCATATTGATCAAATAAGCAAACTATTGACGTGTTGTTTATCTGTTACGTAATGTTGTTCCATGCACAAGTGGGAGAAATCTTATTGTGTGCAAGCAACAACATAAAGGAATATGATTTAAAGGGTTCTCTTGACTGCAAGGTCAGAGATTGATGTTCTAATGTGTTTTATACACATTCAAATTTATAGAACACTTGGAGTTAATATCTACTTTCATTACTAGATATTAATGACAAGGTAAATTACATATTTTCATCATTGCAGCCTCGGCTGAAATAATGAAACTATGTTAATTTACAAGTTTCTAAAATTAGATAATTATTATAACAAGTGTCAATATGATAATAAGACTACTTCAAATGTGAATATTTATGTATTGTTGTAATGACATAAATAAAGGAAGTAATCTTATACTACTTCATATTTAGATGTTTATGTATTCTTGGAATGACATAAATATATGAAGTAATAAATTAACTTGAAATAACGATTGAAACCATTATGAGGTGTTCACAATTACTTTAGTTATACGTGTTTATATATTGTAGTGATATAAACATGAAGTCTTTTATCATTATAAGACTTATAAACAAAGTAAGACGTTAACTTGATATGTTTTTTAATTAAGACATATACAAGGAGTCATTGAGTTGATCAATGATTTATAACATAGATTGGGATTATAACAGTTTATGTCTTTTTGGTAAGACATAGAAATTAAGTGGATTAGGCTAAAAGGCACTTATGTTATAAAGTATGCAATTGGCTTGGAAAATCTATTGTACCATTAAAGTGATTTAGTTGGTAAAATATGTAAGCCAATACGATATGTATATTTATCTTATATATTGTAAGATTAACTTACAATATTAATCCTAATGAAATACATAGTGTTTATGGTATGTTCAGTTAGGAGAATCAAACTCTTGAAACATTGTTTGATTTAAGATAATTATATCTTCAATTCTTCCTAAAAGATATCAAGGTTAGAAAATTGAGTATGGATTGAAAATACTCAATTAGACTCCAACCTAGAAGATCAATAAGACACCATTTAATATAGAATGTGATCAATCACATTAAGTCTTAAAATTGAAGTTCAGAATTTGTAAACTACTTGTTGGGTATGTTATTAACAAATTAAGGTTAGGAACTGTCAATATGTATTTGTAAAAGTCCCAAAAGAGAACAAGTTTTGTGTTGCTCTATTTGCTAAGCATTTATAGGTAATCTATAAATTGCAAAAGGCGAGTGGGAGTTTTATCTTCAAAAGATAAAAATTACAAGATACATAATCTTCTAAATACACTAGCAAAATCATAATGAAGATTTAACATGTTAGTGTTAAATCTCAAGATGATGGAATTCTTATTCATAGATCCGTAAGGGTATCTCAAATATTTGTAGAATATGTTGAGGGTTATGAGTTACAGGATCGTAATATGCCTGTTAATAAATTGCAAATGTTATTTGGCAAATTACTCATACTATGAATAATTAGATGCAGTCCAAAAGAATAACTAGTTTGGAAACATAGTTAATCTTAAACTCTATAGTAACACTATAGAATGGAAATGAATTTCTACAATGAAAATGAAAATCCTAGAGATTTAAATTCTTGTGTAGAAATCATAATGGACAAATTTGTATACATATTTAATATGTGAAAAGGTTATCGATCACACTTAAGCAATTAAATGTGATTGAAATTCTTTCTAAGCACATTAAATATATAAAGATTATGATTGTCATTATTAGTTTCATTTATATGAAATTAATAATGGAATGTCAAAACTCTTTCTTGTATAATTACTTGAGCGAGGACGAAAAGTAATTGAAAGGAGTGTTTGAATTCAAATAATCTTTAGAAGTATACAAAATGCAAATCATTTGAAAATGGATTAATGCATGCATCTAAAAGATATACTTATTTTTAGTTATTAAATCTAGTTTTGATTTATAATTAAAATAAGATATATTTTTTTTAATATTCCTGAAAGCTAGTGGGAGTGATGTATTTATTTTCTTATTTCATATATGTTGAATAACATATGGGAAGTAACATTCCATTAACATTAACATTATATGTTAAGACTAAGTTTGGAATGAAACTTCACGTGAAAATTTAGAAAATAAAACCTTGGAGAATATGTTTATTGTCATAAACATAAGTGGTATAAATAATTGATTCTAAAAGAACATGATGATCTATTAACAAGGTTAAATAGAAACATATCTTTGAAAAGATATGACATGAATGAATCTAAGGTTGACAAAAGGATTATTCATGTACATCATGTTGCTTGTTGTATCATGCTTGGATGCAAGATGATTGACAACATTAGTATCTAATTATAAATTATTAGATAGCTAAGTGTAATGGATATGGTTTAGAATTTACATCCTCAGCCTGGGTTTGCTCCAAAATTCTAAATAAGAACCATATGGCAGATGTTGATATAAATGACAAATCTTGTAAGATTTGTAGATGTCAAACATTACACGATGGATATTAAAGTTTACGGAACTTTAAAAGAGCATATTATTGTTTGATACAATGATGCTAGTAAGATTGAGATGACACTCAATACTAGTCATGGTGGGAGCTCATCCTTATTAGGAGATCATGTATACTAGTTATGCTCAATATGAGCATAGTTGCATTATACATAAAGAATTAGAATACTTTAACTACAAAGGTTTGGTAGTTTAATTATCATAAATTCGTGCATGAGGATGTCACGCATTTTATGAAGTATGTGGCAATGTCTAGGTAGATGAATGCACACATACAAGAATTTCATTATTGAAATAAGTATTCTCAAAATTCCGATAGATCAAATTAATTGATTTATGCCTTGTTAACAAGTATGGTGGTCATGACTTGTGGCATATTCATTAATGAGAATTATTATGCATTGACCTAGTTAGTATTTGGATAAGGGATATTAAGCAATATTATTTTAATGAAATAAAGTGTGGATAACGTTTATTCTCATTATTAATATTTGTGTCCTATATTTGCATGTTTAAATCCATGAATAAAATTATTTTATTATTTTATTCTAAATGGTCCGTTGTCGATCAATAATATGGGAATATTATTGAACTAAGACAAATGTGAGGATTGGTAGAATGTACTGTAAGGTTGAGACACCAATGTCACATGATATTCAATATTGGATAAATTGAATATAGGACTTATCCCAACCACATGATTATACTTTATGGATCATAGTCATCAAGTATATCATGAATATTTATCCTCAGACTTGAGATACCAGATAATTGCCGAGGATGTAGCTCATTTTCTGTAAGATGGTCTAACGCTAACCGTAAAAGGTAGTTATAAGGGCTATTTTTTGGAAATGATGCGAAGTTCGAGGGTTATGCTCGTAGTCAATAAAGGATTTGTTCCTTCAAATTTGTTTTGAAGTATAATACTGCTGGGCCCCTCGTAGGGTTGACAAGATGTTTGTATGGCCATACCCAAAGTCTATCTGGAAGACGTTCAGATTATTTGGTAATCTTGATAAATCATAAACAACGCGAAACATAATAGTTAATTATGGAATGACAAAGATCCATATCCAAATTAACGCGGTATTAGTAACAAAAGGATAAGTATGATGATTAATTTCATCAAGTGGTTTTTTTTTTCCAGGAGAACCACAACTCGGATCGAGCTGGGGGCATTGGGAAGGTTAAGCTAGACTAGCCCATGTCATTATGATATTAATGAATATCCAAGTGGGAGCTGTTAGAGTTTGTGGATTATAAATTAATATTTGTATGTCCAGTTTCGAACACGAGACTCGGGATTGCACACATTACGTATGAGTCTCAATGTATGAATAATTAATATATAATGATTTATGATATAATTATTCATTTCACAAATATTTATATGGTCAAACAAAGATAAAAAGAGGGGGTTGAGTGTCGTTTTATGAAACATGAGGAGGTGAAGAATAAAACTTGGAAGACAAGTTTTATTGCTATAAAAGCAACCCTTTGCCTCTTGTTTTGTATAAATCGATTGACACATCAGGGAAAAAGGGATTGACTTTTTCTCCTCACTGTTCGACAGCTATAAGGCTGTCTACTTTTCTTTGTTCCAAAATTTATACATATGAATCCTTTTCACATGTGTAAACCATATACCGTCATCGAGTAAATAAATAAATAAAGGGTTTCAACCTGTTTTATTTATTTTCCACAAAGCTTAACCGTTGTTGTTGAATGCTTTATTTGTGAACTTAGAACCTAGCTTTTCACATTGAGACGCTAGTAATACGTGTGTACAGGAACGAGTGACAAGCTTACTTTAGCTTGTGATCTTGGAAGTGTTACTTACCCTTGTCGATCCATCCTAAAACCCTATTAGGGTTTATATTGTTCTTGGAGCACGTGATTCCTTGTTCTTGCTAGGAATCGAAAAGGTACGCGTCTATTTAAATTTATGTTAATTAATTATATGTTATGTAGATCCTATTCCGCTGTGCTACATGCTTTGATGTTAATTGTTTATGCTTTATTAGTTTATAGTTTTATGATTCTAATATTCCAACATAATTAACATATTAGAATAATACGAAAAAGAATAACAGAAATTACGCCCTTCCAAAAGTCGTGGTCTATCAAATGAGAGAAAGATAGAGATTCATTACTGTTTTCTGTATTATGCGATTCTGCATTTCTTCGAGTTCCCAGTGTTGGGTTTACTCGGGTTTGTTCATATGTTTGCATGAAATAAGCATGGCTGGATAGTTGATGAATAAAGAAAGATAGTGGCAGAAAACATGAAACTAAAGTAAAGCAGAATATTGGGGGTACTTTATGTAATGGTGAGGTCCATGTCTATTTGTCTATTGGTTTTCTAGTAGTATAAATAGAGTAGTTTACTTCTATTGTAATTGTATCAGTTTTCCTTCTCAATAATATAGAAAGCATTGAAACCCAACCTTGCCGTTTTGATAGGCGTTTGCGGGTGTGAGTACGGGGTGGGGAAGGGACTGAATACCAACACCCAGATCCTGCTGTTGGTGAACATATCACGAACTATTTGCCAACCCATTTCTTGTATGAGGTCATGCATCTCTAGTCGTTTCTTTGAAACAGTTATAAGAGATTTCTCAATAAGAATACTAATTCCTATCACCGGGTCAAAACCAAAGCTATCAAGTATCCTTGTTAGAAATGAAGCTGGACGATATTTACGTGAATTGGAATTAGACAACTAGTTTGCATTTAGTGCAAGGACCTATTGTGTAATACTCTTATAGTTGTCAAAGTGGGCATATAAATACCCTTCAAGTTGTCACTTGAAGGGTGTGGCTGAAAATCATTCAACAAATTAATAATATCCGGTTTTCAACTCCACCTTCTCTCTAACATTCCTCTCTCTAAACTAAACATAAATCTCTTCTATTTTGGTCAACCTCGACCTCCAGAAGGTCTTAAAAGCCGATTCTTGGTCATAATAATAGGTATCAAGAGCTAACCGGGGGCGAATCGTGGTGTGTTTGAGGTAAAAATGTGATTTTATGGTGTGTTCTTGACTGTTACTGTTCATCAGTAGCAGTTTTGATGTCTTTGTGTTCGATGTTTGTGTTGTTTTTTGTGGTCAAGAATAGCAAAAAATCATTTGCAAGGTTGTGTTTATTTACATATTCATGATTTGGCTTATTTTTAAGTGAGTGTTTCTCATTTTCTTGTTGGAAAATCTGGGAAATACTGCATATTCTTGGTGTTCTTAGTTGTTAGATCGAATGAATTTTAAGAAAGAATCACGTGAGGTGTTTTTATAATATCTTTGATGTGATTGGTCCTAGTGGTTGAAAAGGTGTAAGAGATATATGCAAATTGGGTGAAAAGTTGTAAGATATCACGTGGGAAGGTACTATAAAGTCAACAAAAGTGGCAAAATGCAGAAAAATATCGCAATTGGCTACTGGTCTCGCAATTGGCATCCTTCTCGCAATTGACGAATTCTGTCGCAATTGGTGTGTCTCGCAATTGGTTCAGTATCGCAATTGCCTGTTGTCTCGCAATTGTTATCGCAATTCATCACCTGTCTCGCAATTACACTGTTATCGCAATTGGTGGTTTTTATCGCAATTCTGTGCAGTTTCGCAATTGAAGGCCTTCTCGCAATTGTCTCTCGCAATTCACGTTAAGTCTCGCAATTGGAGCTGTTCTTTCGGAATTGCTCTCGCAATTCAAGTGTGATATCGCAATTGGTCTAAGGAAACTTTCAAATTTGGCAGTTTTGGCCCTCGTACTTCTGTGAAACTTCAAAAGGTTATAACTTTTGAACCGTAACTCCGTTTTCAGTCCACGACCTGTCAAAACGACCGTGAGACCGAGGAGAAGGACACATTGAATAAATTTATTCATTCAACCCAACTTTCGAGGCCTGAAAACGCTCCAGAATGAAGTTATTGAGGTTTTAAGTTTCCAGACCAAAATTCCACCATAACAACAAGACTTCACATCAACAACCAAACTTAACCTTCAACATCACTATGTATAGCCGAAAAGATCCTGAACAAGAATCGCAATCAAATGACAATGGCTAAATTATCAACTGTGATTACAAGGATGATTCATTATTACTTATTTGAAGTTGAAGTGGAATATCACGGGTGCGTGTACTTAGTATCTTGAAGATATCGGGGTTGGTTGGATGCAAGATTCTTTGAGATCCTTGTTTGAGCATTTATAGAATAGTGATTAAGTCTTGGGTTATCTAGTTTTCATAGGTCAAGGGGAGGATGGACGAAGACCTAGTTAACTATCACTTAAAGGAGATACGTTGTAGTACTCAGTGTCACACAAAGATGTGGATAATTCAAGAGATGTTCATATACAGTTAAGGAAGGATGGATGGGTATATGAAACGACCTATATGCTTTAAGGAGTTACATTGTAGTGCTCAATATAGGTTCTTAGTCACACGTTCGTGCAAGTTTAAGTCACAAGTCTGGGTTACTTCACTTCAGTCTCAAGTTCGTCATAGTGGGTTTCTCCATCATCAGTCACTACAAAAGGCCGTTGATTTGATACAAGAGGGTTGAGAAGAGATTGATCCTAAGAGAATCGTAGAGAGAATAATTATCGACATCAACTCATGGGGTATTGATTTGTTTGTTGCTTCTAGTTGATATGTCTATGTACACATATGTAGGATGAGTCCGAAAGATCGTCATCATCCTGGAGGGAGAAATGTATGAAATGTGTACATCGGGGCTGTTTATGAAGAACTGGAAGCATTCTAAGTGAGCTGAAGATGTCGATATGATGCTCCCCAAAGAAACCTGTGAAGAAGTTACAAGTCATCAGTCTATAATCCATTTTCCGCTGTGCAAGAGACTGAAGACAATTTGGCAAGATTTCAGAGAAACTTCTTCTACAAGCATCAAGGCTATATCAAACGGGTTGTCATTTTGGGAGGGAGCATGTAAAGAATATGCCTCACTAATTGGGAGGGAGTAATAACCTAATTAGGTCATTACAGTGATTCTACAAGTAAGTCAAGCAAGCTGAGAAAGATTCGAGAAGATCAAGAGCTGTGAAGACATCCTCAAAAGGAGACTGCTCTACATCAGCATTGCTTTTATCATTGTTATGTAATTGTTAGGAATCATTGTAACCAATTCACGTATATCTCCAGCTGGAGGGAGATTGTTAGAAATGAAGCTGGACGATATTTACGTGAATTGGAATTAGACAACTAGTTTGCATTTAGTGCAAGGACCTATTGTGTAATACTCTTATAGTTTTCAAAGTGGGCATATAAATACCCTTCAAGTTGTCACTTGAAGGGTGTGGCTGAAAATCATTCAACAAATTAATAATATCCGGTTGAACTCCACCTTCTCTCTAACATTCCTCTCTCTAAACTAAACATGAATCTCTTCTATTTTGGTCAACCTCGACCTCCAGAAGGTCTTAAAAGCCGATTCTTGGTCATAATAATCCTAGTAATGTGTTCCTTATCTTTGCACTTGAAAAAACATGCAACATCTAGAAATATTTTCTTCTGAGAAAGATGCAAGCCATCATAACTTAACTTCAGTGTCTTAAAAATCTCAATATTTGGTTCTTTAGCCAGTCTATTTAAGGAACTTTCCCAAACGGCTATGTACCATAGAAGAAAGAACCTAGAACCTTCAAAGCTAGAGGAAGATAATTAACCAGCATATCTTACTGCACGATATGACAACTCCTTGTAATCATCTGGGGGTGTTAGTTTTAAAAGCATGCCTACAGAAGAGCTGAACAGCTTGATCTAGAAGTAAAATATTAGGTTTATACGTTGCATATGCATCTGATAACAGATGCTGATTTCTTGTGGTTATTATGATTCTACTTCCTGGGCCAAACCATGTGTTCGTTTCAGCTAGAAACTCTTTTTGCTGAGGATTATCCACATCATCTAAAACAAGAAGAACCTTCTTTTTGTAGAATCTATCTTTTATTGTTTCAGCTCCTTCATCAGGATCCTTAATCATGAAGTAATTCGAAGTCATCATAAGAACGTCGCTTAGAATCTTCTGTTGCAAGGCACATACATCTTTTTTATTTGAGCAATTTTGTCGTACATCTTTGACAAAGCTACCACCGTCAAACTTATAAGAAATTCTCCGAAACATAGCTTGCGCTATTGTTGTTTTACCAATTCCCCCCATTCCCCATATACCTACCATACGCACCTCTTCTGTTTCATCTAAATCCAATAGGGAATTCAATGACCTAAGATGTCTAGAACGATCTTGTTGATAAAATGGGACTCGCCACTGCACATTTAAGAGCATTATTAGCATATAAAATTAATTGGATGTTAAAGAGAAAATGAGTTCTTATGAAACTTTTTTCTTGGATTTTTTAAGTTAATTGAGGTCAACTTATGAAGGTTATTAGAGATACTTTAGGAAAACTTATAACAAGGCAGCTACGCTGTATGTGGATTAACAAGGAAACCATAGTACATATATATAGCATATTCATTGCATTATATGAAAAGCATGTTACCACGTGCGTCACAAATATTATTCATGTAAATTTAATCATAAGGAAGTAACAAAAAAATCCATAACTAGGAGTAGGATACATTTAGGTTCAGTTGAGACCAGCCAAATTAGGCGTAGATCATTTCAGCAATTCAGCAACACTAACCGATTAAAGGCCAATGCATCAACCAGACTGTGTATTTATTTCTATGATTTTTATACAATGTGTTATATAGTTTATGAGTTCAGTTCTAAAAATAGATATATATTTCTGAGGAAGATTATAATTTGATTTACTTTTAAATTTCGCAACTAAACAAACTCAATAAGACAATAAAAATTTGTTTATTCTAAGGTAACCATTTTTATTGAAATATTGTTATATCTATTTATCAATGGTTTTGTTTGCCTCTACAGTGGCGGATCTAGCCGGAAATGCAAGGTGGTTCCTTGATTTGGTCAAGTTGAAAAATGCAAAGGGTCAACCAACCAACCGGTCAATTTTTCGGGTTGGATCGGGTCCAATTTAACAAGATGCAATAATAAAAAACATCGAACATAGATTTATAACATAATTGTTAAAGCGTTTACGATTTCAATTTCAATTGCGTCTTCCTAAAGACTAAAGTACTAAACAGCAAACCCTAAAATCTAAATAATCTGACAATCTAATAATACTACTAATACAGTAGTATAATTAGATTTCAAAAAATTTCGAAGGTAGTTCCCAAATAATTTCTAAGGTGGTTCCTAAAAAAGTTTCTATATCGCTTCTAAAGGATTTCGTCGTTCAAGATGGTTCTCGGGCACCGCCTGACAATACATAGATCCGCCTCTGTGCCTCTATGTGTTTAATTATAACTTACAACACCGCCAGAGTAGTGTTTTACCCATAGTCATTTACCTATTATGAAGGTTAGCACGATACCCTCACGAACACCTAAATTTAATACAAATGTTATAGAAGTTTTACATGTTCGGAAATTTAATAACCTCGATTGGTTCTGTTTTTAAGCATGTTTCTTGCACATTTTAGTTTTCTAGTTTTCTGGTTAGTCCACAAAGCTTTTATGCCTCTTACGAAACAAATAGGTTATTTGGGCATTTTTGAAAATTGAGGGAAAGAATGAGTAATAGTCCAATAAAGATGATGACTTTATAAAAAGGATCAAGATTATACATAAACTTTGAGTCAAGCATGATCGACGTTGGTATTATTGAGCGTAAATGAATGAATGAGTCCATAATTTTTATTAAAATAAAAAGTTTTATATGTTTAACTTGTTTGTGATTGATGAACATGATCTATTAAGATAAAAGATATAAATACTGTATGTAATTACAATATAGGCTTATTATGTTTTCTGAATTCGTAAATTACTCATTATACATCACCATTATATAACTTCAGCCAACCACCATAAATTTCGGTTAAAAAATTCGAATTCCGGCCAACTAAATTTCACCTTTCAAATCCAAAATTAACAAACAATATACCAAATCCAAAGCCAAAAATTTCACCTCTTAAATGATTAAGTTAGTTGTTGGAAATTGGGAGTGACAACTTTTATCAAAATTTTCGGCGAACGGTGGGGTTACGACGATGTTGCACCATCAGCGACGTTGACCACCAGCGACGAAGACCATGTTGTACTCCTACCTTTCATCCTGCCTCCACAGTCACCACCATCGGCAGACGCCACCATTTAACTATTGAGTGATTTGCGTTTCTCGTGAAGAGAAGATTGGGAAAAAATTGGACGTATGTTAAAATCATTTAGGTGTGTAAGAGGTAACAGGTTAGTAGGTGAAAAAGCATTGAGGGGCTTGACGAAAATTAAGTTTTAAATATATTAGGTTTTCATGTGTGGTTAAAGCTAAGCTGGTTTTCTATTACTTGGACAAGTAATGTATCTAGCGATGCATATCCTGATACATGCGTGGATACATGTTTAACGATGTGCGGTGGTGGTGCTGTTGACGGTCGTTAGTGGTGGTGGTTTTGGCAGCCAACGTGGTGGTGGTTTTGGCTGCTGAACATGGTGGTGATGACAGGTGAAAAAGAACAGGAGCATTAATGTCTTTTAAAGTAAGAAAAAGATTTAAGCAAGCATAATGACAAATAATCTAACATTTTGTTAAACATAATGAAAAAAAAATAGAGTAAGTATGATGAGTCAAACATATAAGTACATAGAGTATTTATAATATTTACCCTGATCTATTGTGTGTAATTCAACTTTAAGCGATCTTAGTTCTTATAAAAAGTACTGTAGCAAATATTGAGCCTAAATACACAAATTTTCTTTAAGTTAATAACGGACACATAGTGAAGAAAAACTCTCGAGTTAGAGACTCGTGGAGTGGAGTAGGGTAAGGAAAAGAGTCCTTGTAGACAGAATCACTATAAACAATCGTGTTATGCTTTGATCGTTTCTTTCCTTACTTGCATGTCATTTATTGTTTGTTATTTGCATTATTTGAAATTAGAGATGGCAATTTGTGGCCAAACTCAAAAAATAGGCTAATTTGGCAAAATTTCAAAAGATTTGGGCACATTTGGTCCTCTTTTTTTTTAGATGGGCATATATTGTCCATTTAAAAGTTAAATGGGCACAAACGGACATATACTTTCTCTCAATTAGAGAACATTACAATTGTTTTTAAAGAAAAACTTATAGATATAATATATTTAATTTTTTAAATATTAATGACGTATTACGTTTGAGGAATTTATTTCGTTGTTTTAGGTCTTTTCTAAAGCGATTTGTATAATATGTGCCCGTTTGGCCGGCGCCTGTTTGGCCCGCGCCCGTTTAGCCCGTGCCCGTTTAGCCCGTAGCCCGTTTGAACCGTAGCCCATGCCCGACCGCTTTGCAACCTCTATTTGAAATCACACTAAGTATTGAGAGGACCTGTGATACACGGTTAAGGTGGTTAAACCTTGTGTCTTTGTGTATGTGATATATTGAGTTAATATGATTAAGCATGCGGAATTTACTTAACCACACTTAGAAGGTTATGTATGTTATGAAAATGGAAGAATTATGTTTGTTACTTAACAATGAACAAAGAAAGTTTTTCACTAAACGATTCAATATTATTCAAAATAATACGAGTGATCTTGTGTTTATCACTAGGGTTACAAAACCTTGAATCTTATGTTACAACTTGTGATTTGTGTTTGTTCTATGTCTTAACAGTTATGAGTGTGTCAGTTATGTGTATGTGTGTACACAATATCCAAGTCTAAGATCTCTTTTATAGTTGCAAGAGATCTTTACAAATTGCTTAAAGTCTTGGCCGACTTACTTGGTTAACTTATGCTTATTGTGTGTCAGTACATAAGATACAACATGTATCTATATATACAACTTGTTAACTAAGCACATGGAGTAAGATATTATCTACCGTATATGTTTGACCAAAATACAATAAATATCTTTTCGATCTTATCCTTGAAGTAGCTTTATGACTCACTGATCAGCAGTACCATTCTCTACTAGCAGTACCTTCTTGTTCTAGCAGTACCTTGATGTACTAGCAGTACCTTGATCATGAACTAGCAGTACCTTCTACTTAGAGTAATTTCTAATACTCTAACTTCAGAATATTTAATTCCCAACAATCCTCCCCTAAACATGTGAATTAATTCAAACATGTTTTTCTGAATTAAATGAGGACTTGAAAAGATCTTTCAAACACTTCATGAATCTGAACTATTCTTCTATTCTGAACTCATCTGCTTTGTTCTTCTTTGACTTTAGCAATATCAAAACATTGTACCAAAAGATGGTGCAATTTCCTTGGATGGAGGAATTGTAAGAGGCAATGATGCTGTGTATCTTGGATGCTTGTTTCAACAAGTGAAATCATCTAACCAGCATGTCTTTGAAGTGAAATTGAAACTTTTCTTCGTTTGATCTAGATAGAACTTTCTCCTTTAGGAATGCTTCATCCCTTCTAGATATTTGATCTAATCTTGTCATTTTCAACCTCTACATCATCTTGTATGCTCTTGTCTTCTCCTTCCATATATTGGTTTATTCTTCCTTTTCTGGGCAATTATTTCCTCTCCTGAGATTGTTACCTCCCCTGAAGCAAATAACTTTTGTTTCCTCCCCTTGTTTGGAAGATCTCACTATGTACCTTTGACTGATCTATCAATGTGTAACTTTTGTTGTCAGACAATATTGTACATGAAGCCATCAATTCCTTAAGAGTTTAAGTTACTGTCCTCATCACTTCTAGGTGTGTTAACTCCTATGAGAGGTGAATCAGTGGACATTTTGATTCAGAATCCATCAATGAATGGTTTTTGTGAATCCTTGAAAATCCTTTTAAGAAATCATTTTAACTTAGTAGTATGTTCCTGATTTTAGAATTGAAAAATCATACTACTTCCAACCATTTTGAAAGAATCAAGTGTATAACAGACACTTAATTAGCATTTCGGTTTAAAGCAACCTCTGGTTGTGTGAGAACCAATGTTTTTCAGTTATCACTAACTGCCTGTGAAAAGATAAATCTATTCAAAAGATTTTCTTGACAGGGTTTCCAGCTCATAGCAATTGTTACCTCCAACACAAGTGTTAGATTCACTTTTACTAGCTGTTCTTTCTATCAGATGTCCTTAGACTAACTCATTATACTTGAAAGTATAAAATGATAGAAAGTGAGTTGTATCAGTTACTATCTGATCAACTAAGTCATCAATTCAATGTGAAATATCATAACTAGATTTCAAGAAAGAAGTTTTAAGGAGGTTTAATTCCTAAACTTAGTCCATCATAAACCTATTATGGTCAGCAATTTAATAAGCATTTTGCTGTTCCCATTTCACTTGAAATATCCTTTGTGTTCACATATTCATACCTGAAATAGTTAGTCTAAAACCAAAAGAACAATGTACAAAGTACTTGTCTTGTATTAGAATAATCATAAAACCAACTATATGAATAACACAATTCAAATTTTGATATAGCAGTACCTTATAAATCCAGCAGTACCAACAAAAATTTATGTATATAAACACATCATTTGAAAAATTTAAAGATTAAGCATTCCAATACTTGCTACCAAGTACTGAAACCTTGAAACATCAAAAGCTTTTGTTAGCAGATCTGCAAAATTATGCTCTGAAGCAATTTTAAGAACTTGAATTAATCTTTTCTCATTGCAGTCTCTTATAAAGTGATGTCTAATTTCAATGTGTTTTGTTTTAGAGTGTTGTACAGGATTTTTAATAATACAAATTGTACCCACTATTATCAATATAAATAACAGTGTTTAAGAAATTGTACCCATAATCAAGGAGTTGGTTTTGAAGCCATAGAACTTGACTAGAGCAACTTGCAGCAGCTATATATTCAGCTTCAGTTGTTGAATTTGCCACACTTGTTTACTTCTTACACTGCCATGAGACAAGTCTACACCCAAGGAATTGACATCCTCCAGTTGTTGACTTTCTGTCCAAGCTAGCACCAGCATAATCACTATCCGAATATGCTACCAAGTCAAAAGGAGATTCTCTAGAATACCATATACCCAACCTTGGTTGACCTTTGAGATATCTAAAAATTCTCTTGACTGCAGTTAAATGAGAAACCTTTGGAGTAACTTGAAATCTTGCACAGACACAAACAGGAAACATGATATCAGGTCTAGATGATGTAAGGTACATCAAAGAGCCTATCATAGATCTGTAATTGTGTACATCTACATTCTCTCCATCTTCATCTTTCAGAAGGTGCTTCTCAGAGTCCATTGGTGTGCTTGCTATTTTTGAATCAGCAAATTGAAATTTTCTAAGTATCTCTGCAACATATTTGTCTTGACTAATAAATATGCCTTCAGATAATTGCTTAACTTGCAAACCCAAAAAGAATGTAAGTTCTCCCATAGAACTCATTTGAAACTTATCTTTCATAAGCTTCTCAAATTCTAAACACATTTCCTTCCTTGTAGATCCAAAGATAATGTCATCCACATACACCTGCACTAACAAAAGATCCTTCTTGTGCTGTTTGATGAAAAGTGTCTGATCAATCTTTCCTCTTTGAAATCCATTTTCTAATAAATAGGAAGCTAGTGTTGCATACCAAGCTCTTGGTGCCTGATGAAGGCCATAGAGAGCTTTCACTACTCTGTACACTTTGTTTGGATGTAATGGATCAATGAAACCAGGAGGTTGTGAAACATACACCTCTCTTCCAATTTCACCATATAAAAATGCACTTTTGACATCCATTTGGTAGACTGTGAAGCCTAAAAATGAAGCATAAGCTAGAAACAGCCTAATTGCCTCAATCCTTGCTACTGGAGCATAAACTTCATCATAATCTATTCCTTCTTCTTGTGTGTACCCTTGTGCTACTAGTCTAGCCTTATTCTTGATCACAATTCCTCTGTCATCCCTTTTATTCTTAAAAACCCATCTAGTGCCAATTACCTTTTCATTCCTAGGTAAATCAACTAGCACCCAAACCTTTTGAATCTTGAACTGAAGAAGCTCTTCTTGCATAGCCTCTAACCAGCTTGAATCATCTAGGGCTATAAGAATATTCTTTGGTTCCTTTTGAGAAAGAAAACATACAAATAAACAAGAGTTTGAAAGCTCATGTTGTTTTGAAGCATAAAGGGCATCAAGAATCCCTTGTTGGTCTGAAGAGACCAATTGTCTTCTTGTCTTCACACCAGATTGTATATCTCCAATCAATTATCCAGGGAGTGAACTTTGTGAATCCTTGTGTGTGGTGTAGTAGGAACATGATAAGATGATGAAAGATTACTCAAGTCCACTTCATCTTCTTGGAACTCTGCATCTTTTGATAGTGAAGGACCAGCAGGACCTTCAACTAAACTAACAGTTCCTTCAAATGAACTACCAGTACCTTGAGAAGTACTAGCAGTACCTTGCTCTGTCTTGGCAGTACCATCAATATTTGAAATATTGTGTTGTTCCTCTGTTCCAACATCTTGTCTTTGAGCCTCAACATCTTCTTTTGCTTTACCAGAAGAAGATTCATCATTGTTTGAAGCTAAATCCACACTTGTACTTGACCATAATGGCATAATGACATCAGATTGATCTTTATCTAACTTCACCTCATTTGTTGCTTGTGAACCTGAAAATTCATTAGTTTCTGCAACAACAGGTATATAATTCATAGAATTTGTTAGATAATCAAGATCAAATATCCATTTTGGTCCTTGACCTACTACATTGGACTTGTTTTCCAGAAACTCCACATGTAGTTCTTCTTGTACTTTCTCAGTTCTTAAGTTGTAAACTCTAAAAGCTTTGCTAACAAGAGAATATCCAACTAAGAAACCTTCATCTGCTTTACCATCGAATTTTCCTAAATGGTCTAAGGTATTGAGAATTGTCACATGACATCCAAAAGGTCTAAGAAATCCTATTGCAGGAGTTCTACCATTAAAGAGTTCATATGATGTCTTATTGTGAGGCTGCACAACTAAAACTCTATTTTGAACATAGCAAGCAGTGTTGATTGCCTCTGCTCAAAAGATTATAGGTAGCTTAGAATCAGTTAACATTGTTCTAGCAGCTTCAATTAGTGTTCTATTCTTTCTTTCAACCACTCCATTCTGTTGTGGTGTTCTAGCAACACTATATTCTCTCCTAATACCATTTTCTTTGCAGAAATCATCCATAACTATATTTTTAAATTCTGTCCCATTATCACTCCTAATGACTTTTACTTTCTTGCTTACTTGGTTTTCTATCAGTGTAATGAAGTCCTTAAGAATGCTTGATGTCTCATCCTTAGTGGCTAAAAAGAAAACCCATGTAAATCTGCTATAGTCATCAGTTATAACAAGACAATATTTTTTATGTTGCATACTCCTTACTGAAACAGGTCCAAATAAGTCCATATGAAGCATAAACAATGACTGATTGATAGAGTTAAAAATCTTGGGCTTACAAGTGGCTTTGTGTTGTTTGCCTTTTAGACAAGCAATGCATGTTTGATCATTTTCAAATTTTTTGTGAGGTAAACCTCTTACCAAACCATTCTTAACAATTTTATTTATGGTTTTGAAATTAATATGACCAAGCCTTCTATGCCATAACATTGATTCATCCAATGTGGCCTTTGATACAAGACAAGTTAAATCTTCTTTAGGAATAATGTTCTTCATATCAACACTATACATATTGGCCTTTCTAGGAATTCTAAGAAGTACTTGATTTTCATCAGGCATCTTAAAATCCTTAGATAGAACAAGACATTCAGTGTCAGTAAAAAGGACATTGTTCTTTTTGTCACACATTTGTGAAACACTAAAAAGATTATACTTTAGCTCTTGTACATAGTACACATTTTCAAAATCTAAATTTCCGGTTTTAATAGTACCTTTACCAGAAATTTTGCCACGAAAACCACCTCCAAAGGTAACATATCCTCCATTGAATTCTTGAAAATCTGAAAGATAAGACATGTTGCCTGTCATGTGATTGGAACATCCACTATCTGAGTATCCTTGATCTTGATGATCAATAGAATGTTCCTGCACACAAATAAGAGTGTTAGTTTTCTTTGGGGATCCAAGCCATTACTGACTTGGATCTGCCTCTTGCATCAATGTAATTTAATCTTTTAAGGACTGTTGATGCAACATTGGATTTTTGAATCCAACATGCTGAGGCCTTAACATCATTTGCCCTATTACCCTTAGCAGCAGAGTGAGTAACATGTTTAGCAGAGTCTGCTAACTTTGAAGTCACACCCTTTGGTCTCCAAATTTGTTTGTGGACCACTGCTTTTGATTGAATGGGCCTTAGAACAGTTTTAGATGCATGTTTGAAAGTTGTTTTTGCATCCTTAGCTGTTGATTTGGGGTTAACAGTCATCAAAGGTCTAACAGTACCATTTGTTCTACCCGTACCTTTAAATTGTACTGGCAGTACCTTATTGTATGTATTAGCAGGACCTTTTTGTCTATCAGGACCTTTTGGTCCAGACTTGTTTGAGACTGTTCTGGGTTTTGTCCTATGAGTGTTAGAGTGAAAGTGAGTTTGAGGAGTTTGCCTTTTGTAGTTCACCCTATTGTATTCATACCCAGTTACCCTTTGGTTGCAGAAAGCTGCAAGATGGTCAAAACTACCACATGTATAACAAGCTTTGTTGTAAAATGCAAAGTCATCACCTAATTGGTTAGACTTGAGGTTGTTCCAATTCCTTTGGTTACCTCTGGGCTTGTTTGTAGTTCTATATTGTTCACAATATCTAACTGGTTTCCTAACTGTCTTAACATTTGACTTAGGCCTGTTAGTGTTGTGATTGACTATCTTAGGAAGACTTGTTCCTACTTTCTTAACCAATACAGGTTTAGACATAACCTGTTCTTCTTCATCACTATCAGTTGTGCAATCTTCAACAACTATAGCATCTCCTTTCTTAACAAAGGACACCTTGTCCTGATAAGATAAAGTTTTATCTAAACTTTTACTTACCTTTTCTATCTTTGGACTCTTAGTGGCCTTAGAACCATATTCCATGATTGGTTCTTGAAACTCAGCTAATCCTGTGTGTGCTAAATCAATACCTGGAGGTGAATGAACACCTCTGTATGGTGGGGGGACTGACTTAAATCCAACACCAGAATTAACCTTATCAATAACTTGGGCTTCCCAAAGCTTATTGAATCCTTCTGAGGAATGTGCTAAAACATCCACAGAGACCTTTACATTTTCTCTTTCATTTTTGTGTTTAGCTAATGAATCATTCAACTCAACAATACACTCATCTCTGATCTTAATGTCATTTTTTAGTATATTGATGTCATTAGCAAAATGAGTTTCATTATCTTTAAAATGTAAGACTTGTTTTTCTAAAACACCTAGACCTCTTTTGTGATTAGCCAAATTAAAAAGAGAATCAAGTAGCTCTTGTTTATGAGCTTCAAATCTCTTATTAAGGTCTTCATAAGCTTTAAGATTAGGACATGATTCAGTACAAGATGTAATATTGTTTACCTCTGAATCAGAATGGGCCATTAGAGCAAATTCATTGGCCAAAAGAGCAGCATTTGGTGGTGCATCCTCTTCAATAGCCATAGAGCTCCAATCATAACCAATACCATCAATAGCCAACATAGCCTTTGGCTCTTCAACAGTAACTTCCTTTCTCCTATCTTGCTTATACCATGTGTTTCTATTCTCCTGCTTTCTTGGGCTTCTACACTCCTTAACAAAGTGTCCTAACCTATGACAGTTGAAACACTCCACTTTCTTCTTATCAAACCCAGCAGTGTCATTACCATTTATGGTAATCTGCTTCCCAGTTCTCTGCCAATACTTCTTAGCCCTCATGCTAAGCAAAGCAACCTGCCATTTAATATCCATAGCTTCCAAATCATCACCATCTACCTGCTCAAGGTCTTCATGGTTGAGAGGAGAGCCACTAGATTGACTGGTAATAAAAGCATAGAATGTTGAATCTCCAAGACCAGCAACATCCTTGTGAGAACTTGTAGAAGGAGCACTTTCACCTTCATCTACCTCTTCACTCTTACTAATACTAGGAACTGACAAGAGTGCCACGTTTCCAGAACTAGTACCATAATGACCAGATTTCTTTAGACTTTGTTCAACAATTTTGAAGTTGTTGTACAAATCATTGAGCTTCATGGTTTCAATGTCTGGTTTGTTCATCCAGACAATAACATGAGTATAGAACTCATCAGGTAGACTTCTCAAAAACTTCATGTTGAGATCTTCCTTCCCTGTCTCAACACCCAACACAGCTAACTGACTGACAAGCTTATGTAATCTTGAGAATAGCTTATCAAGAGACTCATTACTAAAAGCAGTAAAGTTTTCAAATTGTTTCTTTAGTAATGTCTTCTGTGTCTTTTTGGTAGTCTCATTACCACCAAAATATGCACAAATCTCTTCAAAAAGAGTTTTTGCATCAAGATACTTGTTAAATGATAGCATCTGTTCACTAGGAATGGTCATAAGCAACAAATTTCTTGCTTTCTGATCATTTCTCTTCAGTATCTTCTCTTCATTTGACACTGGTCCAGTATTTCTTTTCCTACTTGTTTTACCTTCTAGGACAACTTCTGAATAGCTTGGTGAAAAAGAATCACCATATATAATGATATCCCAAAGTGTGTAATCTTGGACCATGAAATATTGCTCAATTCTCATCCTCCATAACTCAAACTCATTTGGTTTGATTATGGGCAACTTTGCAGCAACATTTGTTTGAGCATCATGTGCATCCATTTCTGTTTCTTCTAATTCAATTATATCAACCTGAGCTCTGATACCAACTGAGAGGACCTGTGATACACGGTTAAGGTGGTTAAACCTTGTGTCTTTGTGTATGTGATATATTGAGTTAATATGATTAAGCACGCGAAATTTACTTAACCACACTTAGAAGGTTATGTATGTTATGAAAATGGAAGAATTATGTTTGTTACTTAACAATGAACAAAGAAAGTTTTTCACTAAACGATTCAATATTATTCAAAATAATACGAGTGATCTTGTGTTTATCACTAGGGTTACAAAACCTTGAATCTTATGTTACAACTTGTGATTTGTGTTTGTTCTATGTCTTAACAGTTATGAGTGTGTCAGTTATGTGTATGTGTGTACACAATATCCAAGTCTAAGATCTCTTTTATAGTTGCAAGAGATCTTTACAAATTGCTTAAAGTCTTGGCCGACTTACTTGGTTAACTTATGCTTATTGTGTGTCAGTACATAAGATACAACATGTATCTATGTATACAACTTGTTAACTAAGCACATGGAGTAAGATATTATCTACCGTATATGTTTGACCAAAATACAATAAATATCTTTTCGAACTTATCCTTGAAGTAGCTTTATGACTCACTGATCAGCAGTACCATTCTCTACTAGCAGTACCTTCTACTTGAACTAGCAGTACCTTCTTGTTCTGGCAGTACCTTGATGTACTAGCAGTACCTTGATCATGAACTAGCAGTACCTTTTATTTAGAGTAATTTCTAATACTTTAACTTCAGAATATTTAATTCCCAACAAGTATTCAAAGCAAATAAATTTTAAAAACGGTAAAACTATTCAACCCCCTTCTAGTTTTTCGCAAAACATAAACCTGTGAATAAGAATATATACAGACTTTTTATAAAAAAAAAGTTAACTGGAATTAAAAGATGAAGAACCCTAGATTTGATTAACCTGAATTTGGTTTATGTGTGTGTTTTGAGTTGAACACCGAGCATATAAACCATCTAAAAAATGATATGTTTGGTTATAGATGATAATGAGGTGTTGTGTGTGTTTTTAGAGAGATGGTATGAAGGATGTGTGTGAAGAAGAAAGGTCTAGAATTATGGGGAAATTTTATCAGAGATGGGAGAATTATGGAGAAGCTTCAAGCGAGGGGATTTATTACGGGAGAAAGGTCTAGAAAAAAGGATTGCACTGTTAAAAACGGAACTGCTACAGCAAAAAATAGTTGTATTACGGGGGTGCTACAGTGCATAACAGTGGTTATTATAGTGTCTAATGGGGTGATACAGTGCAAAACAGTGCTTTTGGAACCACTGTTCGGAACCCTGTTTCCAAACGCTTTTTAGTATATAGTATAATAAGTAATTTTCAAATAACGAACAGAAAGTTAAGTAAAAGTTGTTGCATTTTGTTACATCAACAACTTTAAAAATTGCATGAGGTATTATGCCCAGTGTTATGACAAGAAGAGTAAGGGCCTGTTTGTTTAGTTTTTTTTATTAAATCATGATAAATTAAAGTGTTTATCTAGATATATGCTGTTTGTTTGTAGATAAATAAATAGTTGTTTGTTTTTGATGCGCGTGATGTGTCGTTGCGGTTTAGCAGTTTTAATGCCTACTCAAGTTTTAAATTTATATTTAGCCGACTTATCAATAACACACACACTTAACGAGCAGTGTACCCGGTCAGTATGAATATAATGGTAAGTAGAGTGTCGATCACTAAGAGTGGAACGTATTATCTCGTTATTCTAATCAGTATTTTAATATCCTAACGCAAGGGGGTTTCAGCCTGAGAGACTGGCACGATTTGTTTGCGATTAAATAATAAAATAAACCAATAGGCACGAATCAGCAAGTAGCACACACGTACACAGATAAATACTCGAGACAATAAGAGGGCTGTCCTTATGATTAAGTAGATTGTCACTTGTTTTATTGATAGCTTTATATGAAGTGTATGTAGTTAACCCTTTCTCGTTGGTCCTAATCTTATCGGCGAGTAAACCCTTAATGATTACTTATGTCTAAAAGTTATTCCTAAGTGATCAATTTAGTAATAACCGTGGGAGCCACATTATTTTCCGCAGTCAAATGCCCGCAAGCCACTAATAAACACAGAGGTTATCAATGCACTAATAAGTAGTAACCAAAGACATCAACATATAAACTTTAATTGATGGGAAAGCAAGTATTAAAGGGAGTGCAATCTTTCGTTGTCACATTACACAAGCCACCAATCCTGATGAATTAAAGTTTGCTAACACAATAAAACAAAACTACTTAATGAATTAAACACATGCAGCACCTTCTTACAGCTCTTGTATCTTCGTTTGGTGTGTCTTGTGCTGCCTTCTTGACTGAATTCGTCCTAGGGTTCTGCTGATGTTCTTTCGATTCTCTGACCAAAAGCTCTGGAATTCGTCTGGTCTTGGGGTATTTTAGTTTCTGTCTGAGGGAAGATGCGGCGCATCTAGTAAGTAGATGCGGCGCATTGACTTAACTTCGCGTGGGGTCCAAGATTATAATATTCAGGAATATTCGTACACCGCCAGAAGTTGCGGCGTAACTCCATGATTAGATGCGGCGCATGTCCTCTTGTATCTTGGATTGTATCTGGTGATATCTTAATAGAGATGCGCCGTATGTAATGAGTGAGATGCGGCGCATCTGGAGCAGATTAGTCTTGATCTTCTTCATTTCAGTAGACTCTTAACTTCTTGCATGTTTTGCTCCATAATTAGTCCAAAATTGCTAAGTTTCACCAAATGCTTGTTTTTACCTGAGAATTACAAAAGTAAACGATTAAGTATCAATCCTCATACATAATATAGTAAAACAAGTCAAATTAATAGGATAAATGATAGTAATAAAATGTACTTATTTGAGTTCATCAAATATCCCCCCACTTGAACTTTACTTGTCCCCAAGTAAACCTTAGAATTTCTCTTATGAAAATGTATCCAAAAAGATGTTAGGATTTATTTTTATATTTAAGCATGTATTCGTTTATTTCATAATCACACAACTAAACACTTAACGAATTAGAAGTAAAATAAAATAATCTGATAAAAGCAAATCTAATCGTTTAACTGTCCAGTCGTGACGAATATTCTATCATAAGCTTGGCAAGTATACACATCTCCTCCACTAAAGCTAAGGAATAACAAGTCTAAAGCGGTAAAAAGGGTTTTTAGGCTTAAGGGTTAATTATTCTTGACCACTATCGATCTCAAATTCCAGAAAAGGCGACAAAATCACAAATACATGATCGAATCCACGAACACGATACTTGCAATTGCTCAAATCCTTAACTCGAATAGGCTAAAGATAGGTCCAAACTTCACCAATAATAATATATCAAAGAGGGCGACAAAATCATAAATACATAGCCGAATCCATGACTACGATACTTAAGATTGCTCAAATCCCTAATCTCAATAAATCAAAGGTTCGGTTGGATAAAGAATAATATAGGGTATGGATAACATTTGGGATATAAATTGGTGTAAAATAAAAAATAAACAAAACAAATAAATTAAAATCCTAAGTTTGGTTAATCACTATCCCAACCATCCCATGAATAAGACTCATATCATTGAATAACTCACGCTTTAACACTTGAAACACACGCTTTAGGTAGACACGAATTATACTCAACAAGATCTTAATCAAAGAATAAACCTTAATTGGCGTTCCCATAACTGCCAATTCCCATTCAATCCAAATATATAACAAATAGTGGTGATATCGACCACTTAATACAAAACTTTACATAAGCTGGTTAAAACTAACTTCCAACTTTCTTTCTTTCTTTTTCTTTTCTTATTTTTTCGATTTTTTTTTTTTTTTTTTTTTTTTTTTTTTTTTTTAAACATAAACATAGATGTGTAAAATTTCACCACATCACTATAATGATAATTCTGGATAATTTTTCCATACTTTTCATACTTCAGAAATAACGGTAATAGTGAAAGTAGTAAACACACGAAAAATAAACTCAAAGATATACAATATTTACTTTCACTCCAATTGCATTGTGCAATTTCCCGACCTAACCATAGATAATGAATTACGCACGCGAACACAGGTAATGTAAGGAAACACACTTTGCCTATAGCAATTAACCAACCACGGATTCTAATCTACAGGGTAGGCTAAGGTGTAAGGGTGTAACGAAACATTTTAAACATAGGTGTAAGAAACGAAAGGAATGGCTCTGAGTGTTTTTCTAGGGGTATCTTACTCTAAAAATGAGAGTAACAAAAGGGTTTATACGGGGGTTAACTAACCAGTGTAGTTAGTTAATAACACATAACATATAATAGGCTATTTTGGGTGTAATCCTAGAAATTTACCAATTTAGACTAGTCATTCCAATTATATAAATAATACTCATTATGGTGGTCTCGAATAGTATACAAGCCAAGTTCTAAAGTTTACAAGTCACCGGCACACTCATAGATTTGTGAATTTTGAAAAATCACAATTTTTGAAAATAACGTCTTGTGTGCAGCTATGCAACTTAGATCTTAAACAAAAACATGCTAAAAATTTTTAAGTTTAATATATTAAGCACATTTTAAGCATAATTATTGAAAAAGTTTAGGACAAGTAATTGTTAAGTGTTCTAATTCTCCAATCCCCCCACTTAAGTTAAACAACGTCCTCGTTGTTTGTATAAAAGGTTAAAAACTGGAAAATAAAAGAATTAGAACAGAAAAACTCCCCTGAGATTTGCTCGGTATGATCCTCCATTAGTATAAGAGCAAAAATCATCTTTCTTGTGGATGAGAACGTTTAAGCTTCATACTTGATGTATCCACAGGAAATCCAGGAAACTATAATACCACCAACACTTTAAAACACACCTAAGATAAGAAAGGTTCAAACTTGCATAATACATTAGTAGTTAGGAAAAATAAAACTTATAAATTAAAACTGAAAATCATCAGGTCAGTCGATGCGCCGTATCTTATGGAAGAAGATACGCCGTATCGAGCCTGGAATTAATACGGATCAGAATAAAGATGCGCCGCATCCTTAACCAGGGATGCGCCGCATTAAAATAAACTGATAAATAGTTTTAAAGTCGAATATGAAAATGCAGAAAAATAAAATAAGATATGACCATTGCAGGAGATGCGTCGCATCTCAGAATTGAGATGCGCCGTATCCTCGGCGGGCCTGACTGACTCGACACAGAAAACAGAATAATAAATCCGGGTTGTCTCCCGGTAAGCACTTGTCTTTATTCCAGAGTATTCAAGTTAGACTCACGTTCAGCTCTTTAATATCGATCATTGAAGGAGTCGGAAACATCGCGCTCCTTCATCGCCAATTCAGTAATATTGAACACTCCTTGCTCGTCCTTAATTTCCACGCCGTTCTTCTTTAATATCTGCATAAACAAAGTCCTGTCCCTTTCGGGCAGAGATGACAAAATGATAGACGGGAAATTCTTATTATCATATAGGCACAAATAAGCAAGGTGGGGTGGTAGTTCAATAAACACATCATTATTCAAATTCGTTTTCTCAACTATTCTCCTATGTTTATTAATTACTACACAATCATACCACTCGTCATCAGAATCATTAACAACATTGCGTCTAAGTTCGGTAGGTACATTAAGGTCAATGAATTCCTCAAAGTTCTCATGATTAGGATTAGTTGAGTTGTTTTGAATCAATGTTTCTCCCATAAGTCTAGCTTCAAGATCGAGGTCCGTACGCTCTCTTAATCCTAGCACATAAACACCTCTAATTATGCTTTTAACCGGATCTTGGCACTTATAGACTAGTTTATTATTCCCTACCCTTAATGAGATTTTTCTCTTAAACACATCAATCTTAGCATGGGCAGTAGACAAGAAAGGTCTTCCGAGGATTAAAGGAATCTTAACATCCTCGGGCATGTCTAGTATAACAAAGTCTACGGGAAAAATAAACTGCTCAATCTTAACTAGCACATTATTAGCAATCCCTTCAGGTCGTTTTACCGTTTTATCAGCCAATTCAATAAGTAACTTAGTTGGTGCTAATTTTCCTAGTTCTAGGGTAGCGAATGTCTTAAGAGGCATAACACTAACACTAGCTCCTAAGTCAGCTAACACATTATTGAAAGATATATTATTAATAGAACAAGGTAGAGTAAAACTTCCTGGGTCTCTTTCTTTATGAGGCAAGGCATTTGAGTCGGTTGCAGGGCTCTCTTCTTTCATTGTTGCCTTGATCTCCTCTTCAATCTTTGTCTTCTCTTTTAGTAGTCTCCTTAAGCTGATTGAAGAATTAAAGAAAAATTCGGGTCTTGCACCATTATTACCATTCATCGATCTTCTAGGTATATTAGGAGTGACTTCTTCAATGGTGCTTATGGCCTTGACATGATCTCTTGGGTTGGTTTCAGTTGAGCTCGGTAAACTTCCATATCCCATTTCTTGAAGAACTTTGCTCATTTGACCAATTTGTTGTTCCAATGCTTTGATCGAAGCCCCTTGATTTCTTGTAGTAATGTCCGTTGAAGCTCGAATTTCTTTGATCATAGCAGTATTCTCTTCATGTCTTTTAGCAGCATCGGTCATAATTTGCTTTAAAGTATCATCTAAATTCTGCCTCCTTTCTTGATAAGCGGGATTGAAGTTGTTCCTTTGATATAATCCCGGTGTAGCTTCCCTAAATCTCCTCGAAGGTCGGAATGGTTGTCCAAATTGGGTGTAATATGCTTCTTCAAACGTCTCACTTTCATTCTTATTCGGGCAATCTTTAGTGTAGTGAGGTCCCTCGCACTTTTCACATCCAACTTGGGCAGCATACGCTCTTTCATCACGCTTCTTCATTTCTCTACTAATTTTATCCAATTGAGCTTGAATAGCAGCAATCCCGTCAAAATTAGTGCTGCTCTTAGATCTAGTAGAGGTCCCATCGTGCCATTTTTGAGAATGATCGGCAGCTTCTTGGATTGCTTTCCTAGCATTAGTTGCACTCATTTGAGGTACAGCTCCCTTAGCATCCAAAATCTGTCTTGTAGGCACGTCCAATCCTTGATAAAACAATATTATCTCCTGCATAGGGGTTAGATAGTGTTGAGGACATTTTACCAATAAATCTTTAAATCGTTCCCAAGCTTGATAAAGAGTTTCATCAGGCTCTTGCTTGAAACTATTGATAGCCTCCATCTTTTTAACAGTCTTAGCAGGTGGACAATATCTCTTCAGGAATTTGCTCTTCAAATCTCCCCATGTAGTGATTGAACTCGCAGGTTCATTCCTTAGCCACTTGTTAGCAGCTCCTTTTAGTGAGAGTGGAAAGATTCTTAGCATGATTTGATCGTCAGTCACTCCTTCTGAAGTAAACAAATCTGCAATCTCCAGGACCTTTTCAACATGCTCATTAGCATCCTCATGTTCCGTCCCACTGAAAGCATTCTCTCTTAGTTCCTTGAGAAACTGACCCTTCAATTCAAATTTTGACTTATCATCAAACTTAGGTCTAGCAACTCCTGAAGTGTAATCAGCACGGGTACTGTTCATGTATTCCTCCATAGTAGTGTTTTCGCCCATTGTTTCTGTTTCAACTTCCTCTTTTTCTTCAGAAAAGTAATCAAGCTCGAGTGAACTTGAAAGATCAAAGCTTCTTGTGTTGAAAAGCCTTTTGAGCGAATGTAGGGCTCGTTCAGGATCTTCGAAAGGTTGAATCAAGTTCTTCGTAGAACTCCTGGTCATTCACTTCCTGAAATCAACACAAAAATATCAGTAGGGTATGCTCGAGAAAGTAATATATCAGATAATTAATAACGAAAACGGAATACGAAAAATTAAAGTTACTGATATCTGCAGACGATGCGCCGTATCCAAAAAGTTGGATACGCCGTATCTTATAATCGTTAAAATTTAATCAGACTTTATTCAGAAAATAGATACGCCGCTTAGAATTTATGAATGCGCCGTATCGAATTAATTAATCAAAAATCAATATCTAATTAAAATTAAATGCGTCGTATTAACGAAAGTTAATGCGCCGTATTTTCGTTACGTTTAAAAATACAAGATTTTTGATTCAGAAGATGCGCCGTATCGACAGAGATCGATACGTCGTATCTGTTTAATAATTCGCAAACTGTTTTTAATTAAAATAATAGATACGCCGTATCTGCTAAAGCAGATGCGTCGTATTACTTTATCGCTTAGAAAAATTTTCTTATTAAAAACAGATACGCCGTATCTTGGGGAAAAGATGCGTCGTATCGAATTAATTAAACGCGTTGTATTAAAAAAAATAAACGCAATACGCCGTATCTGAGAGATCAGATGCGCCGTATCGTTTGATTTAGCACAGTACAACGATAGCAGAACAGAAAAAATACGAAAAATAAAAACAAAAATTAAAACACACAAACAAAAATAAACACAAAAACAAAAATAAAAGCAAACAAATAACACACAAAACAACAAATATGCAAAATAATACAATGATGCAATTAATCTAATAAAAAGAAAAACCTAATTAAAATACTAATCAAATTAACAGATAATAACAATTCACTCCCCGGCAGCGGCGCCAAAAACTTGATGGAGCGTGATGTGTCGTTGCGGTTTAGCAGTTTTAATGCCTACTCAAGTTTTAAATTTATATTTAGCCGACTTATCAATAACACACACACTTAACGAGCAGTGTACCCGGTCAGTATGAATATAATGGTAAGTAGAGTGTCGATCACTAAGAGTGGAACGTATTATCTCGTTATTCTAATCAGTATTTTAATATCCTAACGCAAGGGGGTTTCAGCCTGAGAGACTGGCACGATTTGTTTGCAATTAAATAATAAAATAAACCAATAGGCACGAATCAGCAAGTAGCACACACGTACACAGATAAATACTCGAGACAATAAGAGGGCTGTCCTTATGATTAAGTAGATTGTCACTTGTTTTATTGATAGCTTTATATGAAGTGTATGTAGTTAACCCTTTCTCGTTGGTCCTAATCTTATCGGCGAGTAAACCCTTAATGATTACTTATGTCTAAAAGTTATTCCTAAGTGATCAATTTAGTAATAACCGTGAGAGCCACATTATTTTCCGCAGTCAAATGCCCGCAAGCCACTAATAAACACAGAGGTTATCAATGCACTAATAAGTAGTAACCAAAGACATCAACATATAAACTTTAATTGATGGGAAAGCAAGTATTAAAGGGAGTGCAATCTTTCGTTGTCACATTACACAAGCCACCAATCCTGATGAATTAAAGTTTGCTAACACAATAAAACAAAACTACTTAATGAATTAAACACATGCAGCACCTTCTTACAGCTCTTGTATCTTCGTTTGGTGTGTCTTGTGCTGCCTCCTTGACTGAATTCGTCCTAGGGTTTTGCTGCTGTTCTTTCGATTCTCTGACAAAAAGCTCTGGAATTCGTCTGGTCTTGGGGTATTTATAGTTTCTGTCTGAGGGAAGATGCGGCGCATCTAGTAAGTAGATGCGGCGCATTGACTTAACTTCGCGTGGGGTCCAAGATTATAATATTCAGGAATATTCGTACACCGCCAGAAGATGCGGCGTAACTCCATGATTAGATGCGGCGCATGTCCTCTTGTATCTTGGATCGTATCTGGTGATATCTTAATAGAGATGCGCCGTATGTAATGAGTGAGATGCGGCGCATCTGGAGCAGATTAGTCTTGATCTTCTTCATTTCAGTAGACTCTTAACTTCTTGCATGTTTTGCTCCATAATTAGTCCAAAATTGCTAAGTTTCACCAAATGCTTGTTTTTACCTGAGAATTACAAAAGTAAACGATTAAGTATCAATCCTCATACATAATATAGTAAAACAAGTCAAATTAATAGGATAAATGATAGTAATAAAATGTACTTATTTGAGTTCATCAGTTTTGTATGCTGAATAAGGTGTCTGAATTAGAAAAAATTACTGTTATACCCTTTTATTTGAAATAAGGTTAAGAAATGGAAGGGTAAACATGTAAAATTAGAATAAAAATGATGGACTTAACTTGGAGACCCTCATCTCCCTGGCTTTTTCTAGGAGGTCGATATTAGTTTTAAGCACTAAACAAATATCCATTTGGTGACTTACTCAGTAACACATATATAGTATTCAGTCAAATCACACCATGTTTGCGAAAGCTACATGTTAATAATTTGCTCGTTTTGAATAAATTATCCACCAAAACACCATTGAAAAAAATAAAGCAACATGAGTTATCAAATAGGCAAATTCTACTTTTTTTTTTTTTTTTTTTTTGAATGCAACAACTTTTATTAGTACCACAACAACAACCGTTATTCAAATTTTGGTTTTTCTTTTCTTTTTTCTCTAACAAAGGAAGGTTACTAAAATATCTAACAAACATTAATAATTCACTGATCACGTATACTATGGTAATCGTAACGCTGAGTTTTTTTTTTTTTTTTTTTTTTTTTTTTTTTTTTTTTTTTTTTTTTTTTTTTTTTTTTTTTTTTTTTTGGAAATGCAATTTTTTGTGGGTGTAGTATGATCATTTTGTTCAAAAAATAATGGGGCCTTCAAATTCTGTAGAGGAGGAAACTATTTATCTATTGATGTTAAGATTATGCATTTATGTTTATTTAAACTAAATTTTGGATTTTTGCAATATTGATGGAGTTTCCTTATGCATATACAGTTTTTCGTGTATAAAGGAGCTACGTATTCATTGGGGGCAGAGCCACCCGGCCAAGTTCAAGGGACGACCCCAGAGGCCAGAATACCATGTAAAATTAAATTGCATTACGTTTGAGAAAAACATCACACCTTCATTCAGAGAAAAACATGCATGGGAACATTGCATACCAAATGCACCATATCAACGCAGTCAAAAACACTTTTCAATCCTCTCCCCCGCGTCGCGGCTGCGTATAAATTTCAGGGTTGAAAATCAGAAAAAATATAGAAAAGATAATACTTACTGAACTGGCAATCTGACAAGTATCGTTAAGTAGTTAGGTTCAATGATGAAGTAAAACTATATAAATAATAATAAGCTAATACAGTAATAAGCAAAGGAAGAGGCACTAGAGACGTACGTAACTAAGTATTATCACAAGTCCTTAATATTATCACATCAAATTCAAATGCACACCCATAAGGTTTGGAGCTTAGTGGCAACAAAGGTTGGATTTAGGGGCACAGTCACGATTTGAAGTTAAGGGAGACCGAACTTAACGTAAAAATTATAACAATAAATACTGCTCCAAAAATGAATCTATATTTCTTAACTCATGATTCATCTTAATTAACACCACAATATTTGAAACTAAGCTAAATTAGAAAATGACAACTTGACAAGTAAAATTTATTTTTGATGTTGTATCTGATTGTTAAGTTATTGGAATTTTAATAGAAATAAGGGGGCTAATGGCCAATATTATAAAAAAAATTAATTTATGAGCTGCATAACTAATGAATCAAATGATTAGGGGTGGCTCAGCACTCAGTAGTCACTTTACTAGCTCCACCCTTGTTGAATTAGAGAAGAAGATGAGAAATTACATTAACGTGCAGCAATAGAAATAAAAATAAAATTATAAAGAAAATATTATCAAGGACGATGAATGGATCATGCTAAACAAAAACATATATATTCATTAAAAGTCACACATACATATAAAAGAAGTTACGGTACGCCACCGGTCTGTCTTATTTTACATGTTTAAATAAAGTACAATATCTAGCTTCTTGATACGCCAAGAATAAATGATATATATCATTCAAAAATAAAAATGACGAACAAATTCCAAAAATAATTTGTGAAAACGTCGAAAATACCTCGTGGGGAGAAAAGACAAAGGGACAATAATGCATACACAGGTGGCGCATAATGAAATTGCAAAAGCAAGGGAAGGCGCCAGAATAACATAAGTTCCTGTAATGAATGCAGATGCCATTGCTACCATCGCAATTCCCGTTAGTAAATACTGAAGCGCAATCGTATTTCCCATGCCGTCTTCAATTTCTTCTTCTTCTTCTTCTTCTACGGCGTTAGCCTTATTATACATGACAAGGTAGAATTGAAGCCTCATATATCCAAATAAAACACAACACGAACAAGAGAAGGCTACAGCATTTGAAACAACAAATGCTTTGTAAGCTGTTTTCCTTAGTAGAATAGGCATTCCTTGTTTGGAGCCTTCGTTACCGTCGAAACCACCTGGTACTGCAAAAGCAACTGCAAATGTTGCTGTTGCAATGAGAGCGATCACTACAACAAGACTGTCTCCAAACTTGGACATTATTTGTCCTATTATTTCACTTCCATTTTTCGAGTCATTACTTTTCAATACATGGGACGATGGACTACTGGTTTGTAGATTTCTCCATACACCCGTTTTCACTGCCTGCAATAAGCTAATGATAAAGACTAAACATAACAAAAACAATTGAAGCCTACAACAATTTCTTGCGACTACATGTCAGCAATAGCAATTGCAAAGAACCCGGTTTATCTTAGTTACATAAAGCATATCGCACTGAAGCATCATTTTATACAAGATGTAATTGAAGATGGAGAGGTAAAACTTGAATTTTGTGGAACAAATGATTAACTAGTAGACATTTCCAAAAGAAGACTTCCGCGAGAAAAGTGAGCACCGAACAAAATTGAGAGTTTAGCAAAAACACACTAGGGGGAGAATGTAAACTAATGAGTTTAAAAAAAAAAAAAAAAAAAAAAAAAAAAAAAAAAAAAAAAAGGATAGGTGAAATGCATTCTAGATGGAATGATCAGTTGGAATGGAATGGTTTAAAGTTGGAAAAAAATGAAAAGTTTCGAGTTTTAGAAAAGAATACGTATTTGTACCTCAATCAATATATTTCTTTTTTCATATGAAGATGCCACATCCAAAGTTGTCAAATTTTCGTTGTTGACGGCATAAATGTTGACCCCACGATCCATTCTCATTTTATCTATTTCAATGTCAGAAGCCATAAATAAATGAAGAGGAGTGTTCCCGTTGCTATCTTTTTGATTAGCCAGAGTTCTAAACTGTTTATCTCCAAACAGTTTCCTGATTGTATCCCTTCTTTTATTTTCAATGGCAACATGAAGTATATTTCTTCCTTTCGGATCATTAATATCTAAGGATCCAATGTTGCGATCTGCCTTTAATAGTGCTTCTACTGTTGCTTTTCCTATATCATGATAAACAGCATAATGGAATGGCGCCCACCCATTCTTATCATGGATGTACATTAGATCAATCTTCTCCCGTAACAAGGAATTTGCACACCATAAGTTGATTGTGTGCCTATAAGATTCTCTTTCTAAAATGAAACCCTTGTCCCAGACAAAACGTTTGACTACATATAAAAGAGAACACTACTAGAAAAAAGGCCTTTAATGACGCGCATTGCGTGTCATAAAAGGGGTCAGATGACACACTTTTTGGTGTCATAAATCGACCCGTCATAAATATTTATGACACGCATTTCGGCGTCATGAATTTATGACACCCTTTTACGACATACTTTTATGACACTATTTTAAGACACCTTTTTTGCGTGTCATGGTTCAAATTAAAAAAAAAAAAAAATTTTTATAAAATTACTAATATCCACACATTAAATATCAGTTAATCTCATAATACAAATTATATTATATATATATTCATTAGAATTGGGATGTGCAAGAAAGTGTTGTACCCAATGCTGTTTTTATAAAAAATGCCATGAACAGTGATAATAACAGTAACTCCCTATCTTATAGCCACAAATCCAACTGATAAATCATTTCCCCCTCCCCCTCTCTTCTCACCATAACCATTTCCTTACTCTAGAACTCTCTTCTCCGCTCCCTCCTCCACACAACTTTAGCCAACAATACCTAAACAAAAAATAAAGAATACAAAATCAGTTCCACAAATGGCATGAACCGGCGGTGTCGGTATCCGGCTAGATCCGGCGCTGTGAGTACAGATAAAGGGAGTTATAAGTTAGTTAGACAAATCAGTTCCACAAATGGTACGATTCTTCTGTAATTCATAAAAACCACCAAACTAAAATATTTCCACCAAAAAAAAAAAAAACCCACTAATTAAAAACCCGCGACAACACAAATCCAAGCATCAATCGCAGAGACGTCGGTGTATTTGTAAGTATCGATCTTCATTGATTTGAGTACTTTATTTAGTTTTCATTTTCGTTTGTTTTTGTTGTTGTTTGTAGGTTGAAGATGTATAGATGGATTGAATCTTTATAACAAAGATTGAAGGGTTGTGGTAAGGTTGTTCTTCATTTTTTTTATTTTTTATTTTTTTCCTGTTTCTTACTTTAATCACAAAATAGTGGGGGTGTTTGGAATAGCTTATTGTTTGTGTTTATCTTAATATTGGAATAACTTTAATTGCTGTTACAATATATTCACTTTTTATTTATTTGTTTATTTATTATTATTATTATTATTATTATTTTTTTTCATTTTAGGTTGTAAATCAGTGCTGAAAATAATCATGCTGTTTGGGGGTCGAAATCAAACACACCATGGTTAGTCGCCTCTTCGCATATTACATTCATACTTATTTACTCCAGTAGGAATATGTGTTGTACAACATACCTGCTCACAGGTCCATCTGGAATACTGTTTTCATATGCTATTTTCGCCTAGCTTTCTGAGTAATTGAAATATTAGATTTAAACTAAACAAAGGTTGCTAGACTTGAATTTTGAATATAGTTACGAAATGTGTGTGCGCAGAGACCTATTTCAATTCCGTGTTAGAGACACGATAATGCCACCCTACTTTTTTTTAGTAGGCTAAGCAAGTAATATATATATTCATTAGAATTGGGATGTGCAAGAAAGTGTTGTACCCAATGCTGTTTTTATAAAATAATGCCATGAACAGTGATAATAACAGTAACTCCCTATCTTATAGCCACAAATCCAACTGATAAATCATTTCCCCCTCCCCCTCTCTTCTCACCATAACCATTTCCTTACTCTAGAACTCTCTTCTCCGCTCCCTCCTCCACACAACTTTAGCCAACAATACCTAAACAAAAAATAAAGAATACAAAATCAGTTCCACAAATGGCATGAACCGGCGGTGTCGGTATCCGGCTAGATCCGGCGCTGTGAGTACAGATAAAGGGAGTTATAAGTTAGTTAGACAAATCAGTTCCACAAATGGTACGATTCTTCTGTAATTCATAAAAACCACCAAACTAAAATATTTCCACCAAAAAAAAAAAAACCCACTAATTAAAAACCCGCGACAACACAAATCCAAGCATCAATCGCAGAGACGTCGGTGTATTTGTAAGTATCGATCTTCATTGATTTGAGTACTTTATTTAGTTTTCATTTTCGTTTGTTTTTGTTGTTGTTTGTAGGTTGAAGATGTATAGATGGATTGAATCTTTATAACAAAGATTGAAGGGTTGTGGTAAGGTTGTTCTTCATTTTTTTTATTTTTTATTTTTTTCCTGTTTCTTACTTTAATCACAAAATAGTGGGGGTGTTTGGAATAGCTTATTGTTTGTGTTTATCTTAATATTGGAATAACTTTAATTGCTGTTACAATATATTCACTTTTTATTTATTTGTTTATTTATTATTATTATTATTATTTTTTTTTTTTCTTCATTTTAGGTTGTAAATCAGTGCTGAAGATAATCATGCTGTTTGGGGGTCGAAATCAAACACACCATGGTTAGTCGCCTCTTCGCATATTACATTCATACTTATTTACTCCAGTAGGAATATGTGTTGTACAACATACCTGCTCACAGGTCCATCTGGAATACTGTTTTCATATGCTATTTTCGCCTAGCTTTCTGAGTAATTGAAATATTAGATTTAAACTAAACAAAGGTTGCTAGACTTAAATTTTGAATATAGTTACGAAATGTGTGTGCGCAGAGACCTATTTCAATTCCGTGTTAGAGACACGATAATGCCACCCTACTTTTTTTTAGTAGGCTAAGCAAGTAGTTTGACTTTGTACAAATTAGAAATGGGTTGCCTGTTGCTATGAAATGATATATCAAGTAGTTGAAATCCATGAAAGAAGCTTAAAGAGTAATAACAAAAACATAGACGAATATGATATTGGTAAATGTACACTATTTAGCCTTATTAAAGATGCATTAAGGTCAATGTTATCCAGCTGCAAAAAGGTTAGATGATAACCACATCAAATCAATGGCAACAAGGCACATGGATACTGATCTTGATCACATCTAAAACGGTAAATGTGAAATGTCACAATGCAACTATTGTGGCAAATGACTTTTGGTTATTTACCACCGACTCTAAAACTTCTTTTCACAACAAACTTTAAAATGTCATTATTATCGAACTCATGTCTGTGTATCAATTGGATGATTTTAAAGCATTGAACTTTCTTAGAGTTACCGAAAAGGGATCGGCTTAGAGAGTATAATTTATTTTTTTGGGTTGTTTGGTCACCATAACAATAATTATGGTGCTATTTTATTCTTTTAAGAGAGGTAAAACTTATGCGTATATATACATACAATTACCAAATTCCGCAACAGAGATAGAATGGCATAGCAGAAACATTTTTTTTTCGCCCAAGTCTTATCACATCTTTTTTCTGTTACTTCTAATAAAAGTTGTTTCTTCAACTATTATGACAGCTCTTGCACCCGTGCGGTCGACGCGAGGGCGTTTCAGGAGAGGAGGTTCCGTTGGTCGGCGAAGGTCCCGCCAACATACAGGTATGCAAGGCTTTCGGATATTGGTTGGTTTACTATGTTTTGAAACATAAATTGATATTTGCAGGGTCCTCGGCTGCTTATTGTTAGTTTTACTATTTTATCTGATCAGTTTAACATATTTGTTCTGTCGGGAAAACGATAAATGTGGATGGGATAGTTTTAGGAATGCCGAGTATGTGTGTTTTCCCATTGCTTTAGCTGGAAATAATGGCCTTGAAACTTAGGTAGTTTTGTCGCTAAATTTATAATTGTTTCTTTAGTCGAGGCTTGCAAGAAACACTGACGTATACTATTCAGATTAATGCTTCTATTCTTATTGTTTAAGATTGCACAAAATATTGACTAAAGCGAATTATTTAAGTTTAATAACTGTGTGCAATCTGTGTTGTTGCAGGTCACCATAAGCAAAAAGAAAGGATGGTGCAGCAGCAAGTTGGTGCCATGGCAGCCATACTCAGAAGATATCATTTTCTGCTTCGGCTATAGCTGATAGCCTGAAGGACGTAGTTGATTTATGTTTTGGAGGCAAAGGAGACGCACCACAATAGGTGAGTGTCTTTAACATTACTTCATAATACAAATTTAATGGAACATTTGCTAAAGTATAAAATTACATGATTATATGGTCATTATAGATAATTGATGCAAAATCATAGCATACATTTGGCAATTCTACACATTCATAATCATAACTGGACTGCAATAGTTTGGTGCACTTTACGAAATGTGTTATCGAATCCTTTAATAACTGTGTGCAATCTGCGTTGTTACAGATCATCATAAGCAAAAATCACTTTGTTAATCACACTCTTCAAAATTTCTACGTACACGTCTGAGCCTGTAAAAGATCACGACTATGCGAACAACAAAGAATACCAGGTATGTTTTGAAAATCATGGAAACATAAGCCTATGACTGGGTTTGGGATATTTGCTTTCACTGCTTACATACTTTGTTCTTCTGATGCAATCCAGTGGCTAATTCGTATTTGTCTCCAATATTGTAGGAATTCAACACAGGTTATGGCCACAATGAACATGGCATATAAGCATCAAGCTGTTGTCAAGGTTGTTAAATTGCAATGGTGATAGATGAACAGCTAACGCAACAAGGTACTTGAAAAATTAGAATTTATGTATTCTCTTACAATACAAGTGCAGAAGCACACAGTGAAATGGCTTAAAGTGTTGTATGCTCGGCAGTTAGTGTAGCTTGAAAGGCTTGCTGATTTGTACCATAACACACACTCTACCGAATGTGCTTTACTAATACCTTTCACCGCCTCTTTCCTCTCACTAGAAGCTTCTCTCTTCACCTAAACGCTGTATCGTTTTATACTAACTCAAATTTCCAGAACCCTCTTCCCCATCTAAACCACCTCATCTCATTATCCCATTCAAAACACATACCTACCATTAATCTTGGTGTGAAACAATCCAAAAACTTCTCCAAATAATAAAAATTTCGGCAACCCAAATACACAATCATGTCTAACGGGCCGTTGAGGCTTATTGGATTCGAAGGGAAACTAATCAGATGGCAACGATTTGTAGGTAACGGAGTGTCAAAATAAATATCATGACAGTAAACACCAGGCGTGCGTTTCCCATCGAAGAACAAACCCTCGGTACTAAATCATCATCAATTTCAGGCCACTTTTGAACTCTTTACTCTATATTTCTCTAATCAATTCAAAGTTTGTTTGGGGTTAGGCATGATTTGTTAATTGTTAGGGTTTATCTTAAACTTCAGATGATGTCAGAGGCCGTAGATGATGTTCTTGATGATGATGAAGTTTGATACGAAACAGATGAGCTAACAAATCAGGTAACCTTCACAATTGTTATTTTTAGTTTTGGTTGTTTTTATAATTTTTATTACCTTGGGATGTGGTTGCCTCGAGGTCGACTTAGGATACGGGCAACCTATATTTATATGGTTTGAGATTATGTGTTTGTATCTGTTAGGTTACGTATTGGTTTACACAACTGAAGCTTCATGTGTTTTTCTTGCAGGTGCAACACTAGCTTATGAGAGTTGCCACACTTCTGAGTCTTCCGCCCTGCATTCATGGTTATTGTCAAGGGAACAAAGTAACTAAAATTCATATTCAGGTATGAGTTTCAGATTATACCATTAGGAAAGATATGAGTTTCAGATTATGTATGTTGATTGCAGGTTTATTTTTTTGATTAGAGTGGTGAAGACACTACATTACAATGTCAAACTTTTGTTGGAGGTAATTTTAATATGCATAGGAGTCTGATGTCAGTTTGGGAGCAAGTATATTTATAGTCATTTTTTTTTTTTTTTTTTTTTAGGATTTTTTTTTTTTTTTTTTTTTTGTAGGATTTTTGCTGGCTACTGATGATGCCACCTTGCGAGAAGCTTTTAGCGCATACAGGAATGTTTTGAAAGGCAAGGACGTTAAAGTAAAATAGACACAGGTTGCATGCTGTATTTTTGTTTCATCTGTTTTAGTTTCGCTTTGGTGATTTAAGGGTTGCTTAATATGCTTGCAATGTTTTAGATGGTACGCGTGATGATAGTTGTATATATAGCCTACCTTTACACAAAAGAATCATCGGCATATAGGACACACCTACAAGTATTGTTCTGTAGCTTCATAACTAAACACGTGGATTTGAATAGAATATAATGATGAGCAGATTTGAAACTATTATCTTTGTCACGTAATAAAAATGAACATTTATATGCCAGAGTCATACATCTTGACAACAAAACTGCAAATATACTGTTACCTGATAATTAGGCACCTAAGATATGCGAACTTGGGTTATCCAAACAGGCCCAACGAACCAGACTTTTAGCTGATAATTGCTACCTAAGGTATCCGACTTTGAGTTATCCAAAACAGGCCCGATGAACCAGACTTCAAATTATATAAGACGTACACCTGACTATGTTGATCCAAATTACTTTGAAACCTGCATACCAACTCAAAAGGTTGATGTTTATATGTTTGGCGTGATAATGCTTGATGTTTTGTGTGGAAGGGAACCAATAGATAAATGTTTGATGATCAGAATGAGCATATTTTGACAAAATGGGCTCACGAATGCTTTAAGATGTATAAATGATATATTACCAAAATAGTTATGAACTATGTAACATCCTAAAGCATATTGTTGTTATAGGTGCGTTTATGTTTTTTTAAGTAGATTAGTACTTTTGCATAATTCTTATGCAATTTTGTAAATTTTTGTGTAGCAAAGTGACCTTAAAATGTTGTTTGGGCACTCAATTATTTCCTCGATGTATTTATAAATCTTATTATAACATGTTATTATGCTTCCGTGTTTTGTGTTCGTTGGCGTGTTTACATTACTCATCTTCTTCTGTTATCGGTTGCTCTTTTTATAGCTAGGCGGGGCACGCTTCGTAGAACACAAAGCCGGCAGGTTACAACGACAGCTGCTACTGTGCAGGAACGCGCGAGTACCATTTTTTTTCTGGCCAGGTCTAGCAAATCAAAAAATATGACAAATATGAGATAAGCTAAACCTTCGTTACTTTTGGCAGAACGTCAGGTTTACAGTCGTTGCAACAGTTTCAGTGATTGTGGGCAGAAGACCGTGGTTCTTCCGACGTTGCCGTGATTGCAGGCACAAAATATTCGATGATCGTCCGCACGCGCAATGTCAACAACCAGATCCTGGAGAACCGAACGGTTACAGGTACAAATAACATTAGTGACAACGTAAACAACACAAACCCACAAAATGACTTTAGGTGTGGATTGGGTAGTAAAGTTTTTGGTGGATGTGGGGCTATTAACCTGATATAATTACATGTAGCAGCTACATATGATTACTCATGATTTTTCAGTTTTTAGCATAAAATTCCAAGATTTAGACATTTGAACGAGCGGGGAAACCCGCGCGTTGCTGCGGAGTTTTTGGCTTTCGTTTTTTTATCTTGAGTTCATGTCTAATACAAATGTTTGAACGTCTTGGCGTACAATTCAATTAAATTGAATTAGTATTTAGGACTAACGGTTTCTAATAAACACGTTATATGTTAAATGTGTCAAAACCCAAACTGTATTCGTAGTCGATAGTTATACATACAAACTAAAATAATAAAATATATCTAAAAAATTTTGAGCATAAACAATGACATCCACAATGATGTTTAGTAGTTTATTAGTAGATAACCCATAAGATAAATGATGGCTATATAGCTTAAGACCATCATGCCACAAAGACTTGACCAATCCTTGCCTTGTTAATAAGGCGTGCATCTGCTTTGAGTCCAGCATAAGCGAAAGCAATGTGATTGTCCAGGTTAACAATTTCCCTAACTGATTTGCAATTACAGGAGAAAAGATTTAGAAAGGAACAAAGACTGTACTTAGCAATTTAGCATCATGGTACTTACTGGGTATGATAAGAGGTTTGTGAGCATGAGAATACAAACATTAAAGCCATAAACATTCAGTAAGGCACTTTTTGTACTGCTGTAGCTCAAAGATATAATACTTCAAATACAATATAAAACGGCCGATTTATATTAAGTAACATATGAATTGTACTCGAATGAGAGATGTATGGAGAAGTTATAATACGATAGTCACTGGAAAAAGATGCTGAGCAAATTGAACAAATGAGGACATAAAAGAAATAACACATTCTCTATGATGACTTATTATCACCTCTACTGCATAATGACGATCATGTTTAAGGAAAAAAAGGCTGAATATGAAAACCATACCTTTAATAAAAATGTTAATCAAAAAGGACAATGACGTATTCACCATTTATGCCTTGCAACTGTGAGAAGTGAAAGTTGATCTGCAATAAACATTTTATGAAGACACCATTTTAGATTTAGAGGAAATTCACATCTCAATGAAATAAAAAGTTTATACTCAAAACTGAAAATACATAATGTCACTTAACCAACCCCCTAGAAACAAATATAATTATAACATCTAATTTGAAAAGTTATATAAACGTAACAAAGTCATGACAGCAAGAAACACTCTTGAATAATGTTGCGAAAATGCATTTTTCATTCCTAGTAACCTGTTTAGCTAAATTTCTTTTAGTTTCTTCTTTATTCTACACATTCGGCATGAAACTTTGAAAGTATTATCAAAAATTTCAAATACTCACCTCGTCCTTGTTATCAATGTCCGCAATCCGCTTGAAGCTGCGATTCATAACATCGTATTCATACCCCCCGTGGCCTCTTTATATCCAATTATTTTCACCTAGACCAGCAAAAAGCATGATCATAATCACTTTTTAATGAAACACCTTTAAACTAATTAGAAACTATTACAATGGTAGAAAATTTGCTATAAATGGTTTTATAAAACAATCTAACAATGATATTTTTTCCATTATCATTTCAAAATCACAGCAACCCAATGCTTTAGTTAGCTAAGATGCTGAACAGTTGCACGTTTCTACTAACCCAAAGACATTTTAAACCAACTCTCAAACAGTTATAGCTACTACCAAATATCAATAGTCTGAATTACAACAATGGTTGATGCTATTTTTTCTGGAAAACTAAAAAACATAGGCATTTACGTACGTAGGCTGATTTTGCAGTCATGGAGCGCCATAGGATGCATAAACACGAAAGAAACTATATCTAGCCAAACACCTACCGTTTTGCTCAAGCGTCTTTATAATTTGTCAACCACTCATCCCACTTGACCGGCAAAACCTCGAAACGACGAATATTATTAGGGTCTCAGGTAGGTTATTTTCTTTGTTTCAAAAGTTGTAACATACCTTTAGGTAATCCGTTGAGTGCATAACGCAGCTGACAGGTTCCGCCTACCCCTATGGCTTTCTGGCCAAGCACCCAACGCATTTGACATGTGTCTAACTTGAAACTGCCCTGCTTACCAATAAACACTCAGCCTAGCATACATTCCAATGCACCCACTTGGATATATCAGTGCTGATGTTCACTTTTTCTGCCATATACATCATATTTCCACTGAAATAAAAAGTGATAAAAAAGAGATTAGCTAAAGTGAAACAGTTAGAAATTTATATGTATAGCTAAAAATTGTTTATAAATAACTTGAAACAAATAGGTAACTAACTTCATGATGTACGGACCTGATGGCAGAGAGCATGACATAAACTATATCAGTCTTCTTTGCAAAGTTCTTGATACCAAACAACCATTAACTATGGCACGGGTCAACAACTTGGTGTTACACAAATCATCTGTTCGAGTAGTTAATGTTACCATTTGCAATAATTTTATATTTGTAATCATATTTAATTTAAACACAAATAAACTGACCTTCAGGCCGCTTCAGCTGTATCCTTTTGCCTTTTGTCCTCTCTTCCTGGGGATTCATCACTGGCTAGGGCTTTCGAATCAAAGCATATTCAAATTGGGCATTCACGTACCTGTAACTGCTGCTGGTGTATAATCACTACTATGTGAATACCTGTAACCATGTCGAAAACTATTAGCATACTCCGTCAACAAATAGAACAAATCTCTTTCCACTTTTAGGATGTACTACGAAGTACAAACATTGAACGATAAAATAGTAGATACAATCAGCAGGTACCTAGCGTTTTTGTCTACTTTCACGTATTTTAAAAGTGATCTCCCATCATATTCACTCGTGTAGTTTCGTCTGCAGTTGAGGATAAAAGGTTTTATTTTGATGATATGGAGTAGCCATGAAACACATTTTCTCAAATAAACTACCTGCTTAATGGCTCTGGTCGGGTCTATGTCAGCTTTTACCGATTGGTTTTTTGAAATTTATACATGATACATTTACGGGTATCTGTAAAAGATCATAGTTTCAGTAAATGGTACCTGACAAAGAATTCCCAGCAGGCAATACTCTCGTGTCTGGAATCCAGTTTTCAACCACCTGGAAAGTTCAGCACTTTTGGACCCGGTTTATAGCCTGCAAACATAAATAAATAAATAAATTAAAAAAAAAAAAAAAAAAAAAAAAAAAAAAAAAAAAAAAAAAAAAAAGCTCATCTTCATATGAAATAAATCAAATTTCTCACATATGTGTGTTTGAAATCAACAGGACTGACGTGTAGCAATTAGATTGTTAATTGAGCATCATACGATGACACAGAAGGAAAACGTCCTACCTGGCAGTTGTATTTGGGTGTTCGCCATGGCAAGAGTACTACTCCGTAATAGATTAAGATAGAAGCTTTAACAATTGTGGCTCCGGATTCCTCCAATCCAGCCGATTCTGAATCGACCAATTGCGGGATCTGCATCAGTACCCTTGTCCATGAGATCGATCTTTGTCAAAACACGAAAAGTCGTCTCCCCTGTGCATTTTACATCGTATACAATCAGATTGCATGTATTCGTAAGGCCATGATCAACTGGTAAAAAAAATGTATGTTTTTAAGACAAAAATTGAACCAACACGTTTTGACCCATTCGACCCATTCCTTTAATGAGAATACTGTTTCTGTTGTGCATCCCTATTCTGAAAGCAATACCGTTTCGTTGTGCATCCGTGTTCACAAAAGTATGGAAATTGAGCCCACTTTCTTTATGGAGCAGCTGAACTGAGACTCAACCACATTAAGCCACCTTTGTTGGTTTCTTCCTGCTCTTAATATGTGTAATAACTGTCCATCTTCCTTATGCCGCATCTTTCTCCCTGTTTTTTTTCCTGCACATTTCATACACTTAACTTTGTGAAAAGGAGAGTTTTTTGAAGACACCACAAAACAAAGCAGTAGAACAAACCAAGCAATCATTGAGTTCCGCACATTACACGTCACTGTAATCAAGTGTATATAAGAAAATTACTTTTAATTTATTATCCTAATTAGTAATCACATTTGTTACCTTTGTGTTCGCATAGCTTCACTCACATTTTTTTCGGCTTATGAGGTTGCTTAGTTGCGCTTATGGCTTATTCATAAGACATAAGTTGAAGATCATAAGCTCATAACCAAAAAAATGTGAGCTAATAAGCTTTTTTTCAATTTCGAATGCGCTCTTACGCCGGAAAAATACTAACTAAAAATGAATTGCATTTACACTTAACTCAAAATTGGAAACGTCATTTATACTTCTGGTCATCTGATGACCACCTTCAATGTCAATATCAGGATCGGCATATTTTGAGAAACTGACAATTATAGGCATAAAAACTTTTTTATGATGCTTCTTCTCATATCTTTTTACTTAACGCATTATCTTATTTTGTCCACCTTATGGTTAGAGCCCCACACATATGAAACAAATAATTATTGATCTTAGTTTGGCTTCTTGTATAAATGTAATACAGTTATTCATCTTCATATGAAATAAATCAAATTCCTCACATATGTGTGTTTGAAACCAACAGGATTGACGTGTAGCAATTAGATTGTTAATTGAGCATTATACTATCACACAGAAGGAAAACGTCCTACCTGGCAGTTGTATTTGGGTGTTCGCCATGGCAAGAGTACTACTCCGTAATAGATTAGGACAGAGCTTTAACAATTGTGTCTCCGGATTCCTCCAATCCAGCCGATTCCGAATCGACCAATTGCGGGGATCTGCATCAGTACCCTTTTCCTTGAGATCGATCTTTGTCAAAACACGAAAAGTCCTTTCCCCTGTGCATTTTACATTTAACCAATCAGAAAAACCAAACATATGAAAAATATCATTGGGAACAGGTGTTAAATTTCAATTAAATCATACTTGCAAACATAGAAAAAACATCTTACAGCAACCCTGGTTCTTGTGTTTTTTTTGATGGAAACTTAAAACACTTCCCGCGATTCTCAACAGCATCTTCATTAGCTCCAATAAAATATACATATCTTTCATCTTCATTAGCAAACCGATTTCCACTCTCAAAACAAAGATAAACAAACTCCCCAAATGAATCTGCAACAAAATTTTGTAAATTCTAATTATGACTCTAAAATGGCTTATTGTTTTCCTTTTGATATCTATTAACCTTGAATATAAATTTTGTTATAAAGACAGATCCACACTTATTAATGTCAATTGCAGGCTAAACGATGACCAAAAAAAGCCGTTAAATGTCAAATAGACTACCATAATTCCATTCGAATCATGCATGGAAAAACTATGAAAAGTTTAAAACTTTAAAGTACCTTAAAGGTGGACGGGTTCTTGTAGGTTGATGTAGGCCTGCAGCGTGCAACCTAGCACATATGAAAAGGAAAAAGAACGCGGTTAGTTTTTGTCGTCATTAAGTGAAATAAAGTAAGCTCCTACATTACAACAATTATTCTAAATTATTCACGAATAGTCTACTATATCCTTCAAATAGCATTTAGAAAAACCATTTTCAGTACAAAAGTAAGGTCAAAAACCAAAAAGCAAGAAGGTTTATCGTTTACCCGTAATATCAAATTCAATTATAGCCTTTAAATAAACTTCCATCATGTTTTTTTTTCTTTATCAAATGTAGCCTCCTGATCTTTTGCAAACTTGAACATAAATGTATACATTAACACCTTTGGCTGCCCTCCAACTATAGAGTGGATGATGCCACATAAGCTAATTTCATAGGTTTCATTTGGCACTCCAAGAGGAATAACTTTTATTATTGATAAAATTTAGACAGTCAAATGGGGTGATAGTGTATACCCCAAGCCTATTTTCTAATTATAAATACTTAAAAGATTAATAAAAAAATAATAATAACTGCTTTCAGAAACATCATATATCTGACCTTTGATGCCATAAGAATCGGTTTGTTAACATCGTTACCATCATACTCTTTCAACTCTTCTTCACTAATCTCCCCACATCTTCCTCGTACTTTCATTAATAAGAAGAAGAAAAAAAAAAAAAAAACTGTATAAACACCTCTCTACCTCGGATCTTACCTGGTATGAACCGGGGGAAATTGATTTATTCATCATGGGCCTGTCTCTGGCTTCGCCTATCAATATATCAATAAATAATATTTGTAAGCTTGCAAACACACATGAATATTCATAATTCCATATCTAAAACCGCGAAAACAACAAAGCAGACCCCACTTACCAGTGAAAGCGCTCGAACGTAACTCACATTAGCAGCCTGTACAATCATCAACAACCAAATTAATTAAAAGGTAATCTCACTATTACTCAAAACATTTTATCAAACGGTTGGTGTGCTTTCAAAAAACAATAATTGTGATAATGTAATCTGTGTTCATTAAGCTATTACTCTTTAGTTGAAATTAAAGTCGTTAACCAAATTTTAGTCCAAGTTTGTGATGAAATTGTTGATAACATTGACCACTGAATTTGTGATTACACTTACAACAAAGTTTTAAAGACACTCGCTCTCTTTGCATCTTGTTGCTTCACTTCTAGGCCTTGAAGAGATGTTTGCAGCAGCAAGAACCACAGGACTGTTTTGACTCCATAAAAGTTAGTAGAAATCACCAACCATGGACCTTCAAATTTAGGCCATCCTTATGGAACCGTATTGTTGCTACCACTTTTACCTGAAATTGATCAAACCAAAAACATATTTTCTCAACACGACACGTTTTGATGCATCCACCATCCTGGGCTTTTAATATATAAGGTAATATAAACCTACCACACCAGTCTCCCTGGTTTTATTTTCATAAAATAAAATGCTTAATAGGTAGGAAGGTCAAGGATTTTGATCATGTTATCAATTATATGAAGTAAATATCAAATAAATTTTAACATTGATCATGACTACACAATAGTTTTAATGGCTGATAAAGATTAGGGAGAGGAAGATTTGGGAGAGGGAGAAATTTAGATGGGAGAGCGAATGAGGCAGATGAAGAATGGCGGAAGTGTGTGGAAGTGTGTGGAAATAATACTGGGAGGTGTGGATAATCAACAGTTGAAATAACAGTGTCCCAACCAATGGGAGACCGTTTTTTTGCCAACTCATTCCAAAGTACAACCATTTAAAGCATTTTTACTGTTATTTCAACTGTGCGGTACAAATTTTTATGCACCCAGTTCCTGGGTTTTATATATAACGAGCAGGGAAGCCCGCGCGTTGCAGCGGGTTTTTCAGATAGTTGTTTTTTTTTTTAGAAAAATTAATTTTAAAGTTTTTTGAAAATATATATATATATTTTTTTTTTTTGAAAATATTTTTTCAATTTTTTTTTTCGAAATTATTAAAAAAAAAAAAAAAAAAAAAAAAAAAAAAAAAAAAAAAAAAAAAAAATTTTACTGTAGCATGAACAGTAAATACTGTGTGGTTCGAGAAAGTATTGCATATTCGTTTGTTTTAAACTAAAAAAAAAAAAAAAAAAAAAAAAAAAAAAAAAAAAAATCTAAACTAAACTAAAAAAAAAAAAAAAAAAAAAAAAAAAAAAAAAAAAAAAAAAAAGGACTGAATTTGCAGAAGTTCACTAACTGGGGACTAACGGTGCCATGTACAGCTAACCTAAGGGACCATTTATGTAAAATAGTTTTGCACTGTTACGAACTTGAACTAACTTTGCAACGGCTCTATAATCTCAGGGACTAAAATTGTCAAAATAGTTTTGCACTGTTACGAATTTGGACTAACTTTGCAACGACTCTATAACCTCAAGGACTAAAATTGACAAAAGTGGCATGAATTTACTATTGATGTACTGTAATCTACTATTCATTTGATTTCTCACTTTTTAATATATATATAATGGATAATGGATAATATCCAGTTTGTTTAAAGATCGATGGGTGTGAACTGGGTCAGTGCTGGATCAGTTTATATATTATTAGTTGGTTTGATCTTAGGATCATTTTTAGGATCATGTAATAGTGGAGTAAGTAGTAGGTTTGCTAGAGGGAATGATATTAGCGCTGATATGCCATTGAATAGTGATGTCTTTGCACTTCCTATTGGTTATAATGCTCCTAAACAGGTTAACTATTAGTCTCTATCTATCATTCTGTTTTGCATTCATGTAAACGGGTAAACTTTTGAGGTTTTCCCGTGTTCGTTACTCGCCCTTGCGAGTCTGTAACTTAGATGGTACGCACTTTAATATAAGCAATCCTAAACACCACTTAAATGCGACTTAGTTTCGGTATATGATCAGATCAAATAACATTCATCAGTTTAAGTTAAATGGATATGATCAAAAACGTATTTTACAGCTAAGATTATAACTATAGGTTGATGATTATTTATATTAGTGTAGATATAGATTATGCATATGTTGTGTATCTAAACTAACTAATAGTTTGGAAATTTTTTTTAATACTATTACATTAATTAACTATATTAGAAGTTGATTCACTCATTCACAAATCATGCAAATGGACCAAATGGTATTTGTAGTACTCGATTTAACTCACAAACTGTCAAATGAAATCCGTTAAATTGATAAAAGAGAGAAGCATGCTAGATTTAGTTGAGGTATTATGTTGCACTTTTCATACTTCACATTATTTAACTTACTAAATTCATGATAATGAAATACACTTTAATTCGTCGTAGAAATTCATATATGTTAAAGTCAAAATTTCAAATGATTTGCAGAAGATGTGTCTGTGTACGGTCCCATCACTCAGTCACAGTTTCTTGGTAATCTTGGAATAAATTTTTGCGTGGAAGCGTTGCTACAGAACTGCACATACTGCCGGTTGGTGAGGGATGGTGAAGCCCCATTTTGGGAAGGCCCGGATGAACAGACACCCAGAGGCATGGGTAGTCGGTATCTGGCAATGGCTATTCTTAACAAGAATCAAGGCATTCCGTGGTTGATTGATGAAAAAGGAGCTACCAAAGTGATGACGTGCCTACAAGAATGTGAAATATCAGGCAGCAAAAACTTTATTGGCCAATATAGTCCTTTTGGTATCTCTTTTGAGTTTCTGTTTATGGAAGAATGGGGCGACGCAAAAACAGCAGAATGTAACAACTTTGAGTTTATAATCCAATTATAATGTAAAGTTACCCATGTTAGTGACGGAATGTCTATTAAAAGCAATGTTTTTCACAACACTTTCATGCAAAACACACCCGCTGCAAAGCGCGGGCTACCCCGCTCGTATATACACAAATAGCAAAAGAGCGAATTTCATATATATCAAAACAATGCGTTTCATACAACTATAAGTTATTTTAAAAATCTAAAATTAACCATAAAAGTTTACAACCGCTAAATTACAACCGCAACTTCTTCGGCGATAATACCAGCAGCAGCCACAAGTGATTATCTGCACCAGCTGCACTTGTTGATTATCTGTTAAACCAGACCAGCTGCACCCAGTGGACCATCCTAAGACGCCAAGAACTAAATCTGGTGATCAAAGCCTACATGTTCACAAGTGTTTTTCACCATTAATGTAAAAGACTAAAAGTTCACAGTTATGTACTAAACGAAAAGAAAAAGAGTTACAAAAATATATTTCGTTACCTCCTCAAGAGTCATGAAGCCTCGTATTTCTTCCTCCACAATCTCCTTGGTGATTGCTGATTCAGCTGGTCCATAAACTTCAGGGTCCAATTTACTCTTCAATGGCCATTCCTAGACACGAAACCTTCTACAATCTACATACTGATTTATAGAACATAATTAGTAGAGTAAAAATATGTACGTTTTTTGCTTCTGGGACACTCTTTAATACGGTGTATTAAGAACTATTGATCCATATGCAGTTTACAGAAGCAGACATCAAAATTTAGCGGCATCTTATATGCAGAGAGAATCTATGGTTTTTTTAGCTAATTGGGTGGAACAGAGTAAATCAATGATCCAATTATGTGCTGTGTAGCAATCTGGATGAAATAAAACAGTTACAATCCTAAGAATATAGGTGATATTTTTGACCCATTTTACACAAGAATAAACTCACCAGCTGAGCAACGAAGAAGGCAGCAAGGAGTAAAAGACCAGGGCGTTCGACGAAAGACCAGCTCCTTGATCTTGTAACGAAAATGAGTGAGGAAGATGGGTACAATTAGCTGAATTGAAGTCCTCGTATTCAACAGCTGAAGGAAGCGAGACTGGATGAAATAAAACTTCTCTGCACGTTCAAGGAAGCGAGACTTAGCTGAATTGAAGTCCTCGTATTCAACAGCTGAAGTTCTAGTCACGTAGCGCATAAAAAGATCACAACCGGCTGTCAATGAGATGGAAGTTTTGTCTGAACCCAAGAACCAACATGCTTATCACAACAGCAACTTGTATCAACAGGCCACCATTAATAAACCTGAAAAGAAATCGACAGAAAAAATAGCAAAATAGCAGATCATGTTATGCCCATAATCACCCATACTTGCGTACGACCATCAGTGTATCATCAGCTACCACTAGCGCAGCGTGAAACCCAAAACAACAAGCAACAACACAGCGAATTAGTCCCAAAAAAACATAACTAGCAATTCATCCTCATAACATAACAATGACAACGAAGTTACAGTTAGAAACTGGTTGATTCAAACCAAATAACCATTAAAGCATGAGTACATCAAGGGTATATCATTAAAAAAATCATAACGATTATTGGTATGATCGGCACAAAATCGTAACGACAACATACAAACCCTAACAAACTTCACAAATATAAATGCGGTTCCATAATAACAGCAGCAACAGGAATCATCATATCAATCCATAGCTAGAACAGTTTATATCACAAAACAACAACCGCAAAACACAATCAAACAGCACAAAGAACATGAAGCTGAATTTATATCACAATTTCATTTGCAATTCTTTTATAAACCATTTGAATAAGCATTAAGAACCCACTTACAAGTTGAACAACACCATTTCTGGAATCAGCAGTACCACCAGAAATCACTTCCAGCGTGCTACTACTTCCAATCAAGCCAAGAAACATTTCCCTCCACCGATTCTGCAAAATACGGGTAGATCTACAAATAAAATGAATAGATCTATAAAAAAAATTATAGATCGACAAAAAAATCTATACATCTACAAAAAAAGAACAAAAAAAACTATAAATAACGAAAAATATTATAGATCTACAAAAATTATAGATCTATAAAATACCTCAAAACTTTAGGGTGGAGAGTTTCGGTGGTGTCGGTGGAGGTGGAGTCCGGTGGTGGTGCGTCGGATGGTGGTGGTGCAAACCGAATTCATTGATTAGTAAAATCGGATTGTGTTTTTTTAGAGAGAGAGAGTTATTTTGTGTGTGTGTGTGTGTTTTAGAGATATGAGTGTGAAAATGAAATGAGTTGGTTGAGAGTGGAAGTCCGTGTTTTTTAAAAAATTTGACATATGACACGAATTTTATGACACACAAAAATGCTTGTCGTCTAGCCTTCAGATTTTACAATTTATGACAGTTTTTTTATGACTTACGATTTTGCGTGTCATTATATTGTGTGTGTCATAAAAACCGTGTCATTAAAGGCCTTTTTTCTAGTAGTGGAAGTTGGTCATCGTTAGTAAGTGATATCGAAAAATGACATAATACTTATGAAAGCTTGTACAAGAAAGTTCATTGCGACCTTTTAAGAAGTTATTTAATGTACTTGGACCAAATTGTTTATGGATAGTTTGTTAAACAATCAATAGAAAGTTAAACTATTATAAAATATGTAATTGGAAACACTTCGATTATACCTTTCGTATAAAATTTATAAACACAAACATAAAATTTAGTATTTAAAAAACGTTGATAAGAGTGATTTTGTGTGAACATACTCTCAAAAGAGAAATATCAATCGTGGATATAGAAAGTTCCTTATAACTAACGTATCACTTGACTAAAGCACCTTCAGTTGTATCAATTTCTTTTCCAGGAAGAATAACTCTTGTTAGGATCGGATTAATTAATTTTTACGTTCTATATACCATGTTGGAGTTTTCAATAATTATTACATGAATTTCTCTTATACAGGAATGATTGACTATTGGATACTAATTTATCTAATCCATGAAGGTCAAACATGAAAGTCAAAGTCAAACACGAAAAGTCAAATATATGTATAAGTCAAAGTGGCAGTTATTTACGGTTAGGAAAAACGGTAAGAGATAGTTATACCGATTAATGAATCGGTGTGTTGTTTTAGTTGTGTCGGTTGGAAACATATAAATACCCATGTTAACTACATTTGTAAACTAACGATTGTTATATCAAATAAAAGTTTAGTGTGATTATTATTGTATATACGATTGTTCAAAGAAGATATAGAAGATTAGACAACAGTGTTATCAGAGCCAAAGGTTCTGGGAACCAGAGACAGAGAAGAAGATTAACGATTCAGGGAATCGTTCCAGAAAAGAGAAGAGAGACAGATTGATTCAGGGAATCAATCAAAAAATAAAACCGATTCAGGGAATCGTTCAAGACAGAAAAGAAATTGATTCAGGGAATCAACCAAGGAGAAACCAATTCAGTAAAGATCGAATCAGAGGAAGAAATTGAAAAAACATACCGGTTGTGTAAAACCGCCGCCGTGTGTTTGCCGGAGAAGACAAAGAAGCCGGTAACCATCATTGGTAGAGAAGAAGAGAAGGCACCGATTAACCACCACCATCGTTCGAATAGAAAACTAGAAGAAAGAAGAAGGGAAAAGAAGTGCGGTTGAAGTGTTGCTTTAACTATTGTATAGAAGGAAGAAAAAGAAAGAAGAGGGGTTGCTTTTATTGGGAAAGTTTTGCCCTAATTGAGTGAAGGAAGAAGAAGGTGTATTTGGGGATAAAAAAAAAAAAAAGAGTCGGTCCTTTTGTTTAAAAAAGAGGCCCACAAGGAAGGAACAATTAACAGGTTTTATTACTCCGTACTTGTTAATTTTTATTTCATTTATTAGAAGAAATTGATAAGAAAAGTTTAGAATTGCATATTAGTGTGGATTAGACAGAAAATTCAAGTTCGACTATTGTTAGAAAGGTTAGAATTGTTAGAAAATTATTGTGGTTAGACAGAAAGTTAAGTTCAACTATTGTTAGAGTTATATTGGTATTGTAGAAACTAAAAGTGAAGATCATTATGAAAGAGAATATGTCAGGAGATAAAAACGAAAATATTATTTTTTCCTCATCATTATCATCATATCAATGTCCAGTTCTAAACAATACGAACTATACATTATGGGCATTAAGAATGAAAAAGATACTATTGGCAAATGGAGTATGGGGTTTAGTAGAAGGAACAAGTACATCAAAAGAGATTGATGTAAAAAAGGATAGTTCTGCATCAGCATATTTATTTCAAGGATTACCAGAAGATTTGCAAATGCAAGTTGCGGGATGTGAAACAACAAAAGAAATTTGGGATTCTTTAAAGGCCAGATTCGTTGGGACAGAAGACGTCCAACAGGCACACTCGCAACAATTGAAATCAGAATTTGAGAGAATTGTGATGAAAGAAGATGAATCAATAGATTCATTTTCGGGGAAGCTGATGAGTATTATTACAAAGGCTGCTACATGTGGATTGACGTTTGATGAGCAAACAAAAGTAAGGAAAGTACTTAATGCAGTGCCAGATAAGTTTGTACCAATAGTAGCAACCATTGAAATGGTTGTTGATTTTAAGACTCTAAAGTTGGAGGAAATTATCGGGAAACTTAAGACTTATGAAGAAAGGCTTAAGTTTAGAAAAGGAAGTGATGAAGATAACAGTGAGAAGTTGTTGTTCACACGTCAAGGGAATGACAGAAATTATGAACGCAACTATGGAAGTTATAGAAGAGGAGGTGGTAATCAGACACGAGGAAGAGGCCAAGGAAGATTCGTAAGAGATAACAGGAATGAAGATAGTTATAATAGAGGGGGGAGAAGCCCTAGAGATCAAAATTATCCAAAAAGAGATCTTAGAGAAATACAATGTTATAATTGTCAAGAGTTTGGACACTTTGCTGCAAATTGTCCAAAACCAAACCGTAGAGAAGAAAAAGTAAACCTTGTACTCGAAGATGATGAACCAGCGTTATTGATGGTTACTAGTAAAGATGAAAAAGAGATAACATCCTCAAAGGAAGAATCGAGAAAGAAAGGAATTGTCATTGAGAAGGATGAAATTCCAAAAGAAAAGTTAGAAGACATGAGATCAGAGATAGAAACTGACTTAAAGTGTAAATTAGAGTTTTGGAAGTTCAAAATGCTTCAAGAATTAGAGATGGAGAAACAAGAGTTTGAGAAGAAAATGAGAAATAGAGAAATGGCATTTGAGAAACAAATGCAGAGAGAGTTAGAGAACCTCAAGAAGATGAGAGATTGCACAAGCAAAGAGATGAAAGAGTTAAAGACAAAAGGAGAACAATTTAAGAAAGAGAACCATGAAGTTGTTTCAGATAAGAAATATCCAGAAGAAGAATCAAGTGTTGACAAGGGCGAATGCAAGAAGCATCAAGAGACGCCATCAAGATTTCAGAAGGAGAACCAGATTGAGAAAGACATTAAATCAAGCAACAAGAAAGTTGAACCAGAAGATCGTGATACAAGTACTAAAAGAAACAGATTATTGGAGATGCAAGATTATGAAATGATACAAGAGAAGAAAGATGGTGACAAAGGTAACAAAGATGATCGAGATGAAATTGAAGACAAGGAAGAAAGAAGTCAAATCAAGAAGAAAGTTCAAGACATAGTTCGTGTTAAAGATCAAGACAAAGGAAGTGGAAACAAGCCAAAGTTCAAAGATAAAGATGATGGAGCTTGAAGATATTGAAGACATGGATTAATAAATTAGGGAGGAGTATTGGATACTAATTTTTCTAATCCATGAAGGTCAAACATGAAGTCAAACATGAAAGTCAAAGTCAAACACGAAAAGTCAAATATATGTATAAGTCAAAGTGGCAGTTATTTACGGTTAGGAAAAAACGGTTAGAGATAGTTATACCGATTAATGAATCGGTGTGTTGTTTTAGTTGTGTCGGTTGGAAAGATATAAATACCCATGTTAACTACATTTGTAAACTAACGATTGTTATATCAAATAAAAGTTTAGTGTGATTATTATTGTATATACGATTGTTCAAAGAAGATATAGAAGATTAGACAACATTGACAGATACTTGGTGGCGATTAATGAAGACCAAGATTAATTGGCATTCCGTTTTCATTTGTAGCTAGACTAGAATTGTTAGCATCAAAACGTGTAAATCTTAATTGCTTATACGAACTTTTGAGTGATAATGACTTTTATCATAATAGTGTGATGGTGATTCAATTTTGTGATTTCTTTTTATACAAAAGATGAAAAATATAAAATGCTATTAGAGGTATAAAGTATAAACTGACGGAAGAATTGTGATACTGAAGCCTTCTTCATGCATATACCGACTAGAAGGTAGAACATAATCTGACACTTGATATGTGTAGAGACCAAGATTCATGTATTTCGTGATTCGGGTGGCCTTGGTTGGCTGTGGAAGATGAAGAAGTTCATCTTAGAGAGAGAGAGTAGTGAGAGGGTGGAGAATACTGGGAATGATTATCTTTTATTAAAAGAGAACAAATGAAAAATACACAAGTATCCACACCCCACATGGAGAGGCATGTGGGGTATTTATAGCCCTATTACATCACAACTTTGTCATTTGCACATAAGTAGTCCCTGCGTTTACTACTTATCCTAAATCTAGTCCAATTCACTAAGTGACGATATCTTTTATAAAAAACGCGAGTCTAACAATATGTGTCACAAAAATCAGGTCCATTTTACTGATACTTTCTTTATGGTGAAGCAAATATTGTTTACTACGGAGTAACACATAAATTGACCCATGGGGTGAAAATAAATATCGGACCATTTAAGGATTGGAAATATGCAAAAGTGGTGTTACATTAGAGCGGTTGAGGTAGTTATTTGTAAGGGGTACAAGGTTTATTTTCAAAGCATAAAAAATTATTTTTTATCGCATGTCGTAATAACTTTACCATAAACGGTTAGCAAATTACAAAGAAAAAAAGAAGAAAAGTTAATATAGTTTACCTGATTCTTGTGACATGACTGCTGCATGCAGTGCAGTTTTTCCATTCGGTCCCTCGAAAGATTTTTCTTTGCTTTCATCCAATATTAGCCTCAAAATATGGCGATATCCTCTTTGTGCAGCAAAGTAAAGCGGACTTTCATTGAAGACGTTTATACAATTTGCAAGTTGAGGGAGTCGATTAACCAACCAAAAGACTATTGGAGTGTGATGCTTTTCTATAGCAATATGCAAAGCAGTGTACTTATCTGTGCTTCTTGTGACCAGTTCTTCGAGGTCAGTTTCTACTTTGACACAGTTGATCAAGAGTTCAAGAATGTCTAGGCGCCCCTCCCTTGAAGCCACAAAAACTGGTGTCTCCTTTTGATGATTCCGACGGTATACTAGAGATGGGTGTTTTTCAAGAATTGTTTTTAAATTGTCTGCCTTTCCAAACTGAGATAGAAGATGAATAATCGTATTCCCGTTTGGATCCAATTCAAGGTGACCATTATCAAGTTTGTTCAATGTTGTCGATTGGTTATACTGCGATAACAATGGGGGTGCGTTTGGATGCATCGTGTGTTCCTTGAAGACCATTGATTCTGTTAACAAATACACGTCATTCCAGATCTACGGATAGTTTTGTAAGTTGGATGACACATATATAACAATGTTTGCACTAAGAACCCAAAAGATCCATTTTCTTTAATAAACCATAAGAAAAACATACAGTAATACCTTAAAAAACTTAAAGTAAATTACATAAATCATCAATGTGGTTTGGCTCACTTACAAAAGTAGTTTTTCTTGAAACTATTAACCGATTATGTATCTTAGCAATTAGCATTGTTTATTATTATTAAGGCCTTAGCCCTTTAAGGGTACCCGGAGTCACAGCGGTTTGGGGCATCGGTATGGTCGAAACCGGCGGTAACACCGCCGCCGGTTCCAAATTTATGGGAAAATTTTATCAACAGCGGGTTGTGAAACCGCATGGCATAAATTCATCTCACCATAAAAAAATGAACGTTGCAATGTACTTAAATGCCCAAAGAGACGTTGGGAGGTTTTAAAAAAAATTAAACCTTACCCATTTTCACTAAAGATGGGTCTTTAAGTAGGTTTTTAGGGTGTTTGTTTTGTGTCTGGTAAGTGTTTGATGAAATGCTCCTGAGAAGATGTTGTGGGTTTGATAGTGTTTTGAGGTTGTGTTGTGGGTTTTTGTAGTGATGGTGAATTGGTGTGTGATTAAAAGTGGTGGTGGTGAGCAATGGTGGGCTTAAGGTTGTTGAAGATTCTGGGATTTGGGATTTTGTACTGTGGCATGATTTAATGTTGGAACACAGACACAGAAATACATATGACAGACAGATTTTTTGGAAGGGTTGTTGATCTGTTAAAAGTCTAATTAAAAAATAAAAATAATAAAAAATAAATAAAAAAATTGGGAGGTATGAGAATTTATGCGCCGCCAGTGATTTAGGTTGGGAGGTATGGGAATTTATGGGTATGAGTTGGCTGAAGCTTATTGGTTGAATTTGGGAGGCATGGATAATTTGGAATGGTGACTCCTAGTACCCTAATAATTCCTTCGTTTTCAAGTTATGCAAAGCTATATATTGTTATCTTTGTTAATGAGATCATGAGGGGATAATCACAAATTACGGTATTAGAGCCTAACTATCCCTAAAAAATTTACAAACAAATCGCATCACCCTTATTTAAAGATGACAAAACAGTTCGTACCCGACGGAGAATCAATACCTGACCTCGGTTTGAGAGAGAGATCCCCAAGTTGACCGAGGATGAGGATGGGAGGGGGAATATCTGAAACTGAAAAGCGAGGATGGAGGCGGGTTTGGTAATACTCCTCGGGTCCCCGCACCAGACCTCGAATATTCGTAATTATATATGTTGATATCACTAGAAACTCTATTAGTTAATAGCCCAATCGTACTAAGTCAAATCACCAATTGTTCTCCTAATCTCTTAATAAAACGTTTTAAACATTGTGATTATTATCATGTAGTGCCCTTACATAAAATATAACACAAAAAATAGTCATATCAATAAATATTAAACTTTTTTTTTAATAGTATTCTTAAGGTTTGAAAGAAACCTCCTACAGAAACAATGAAAAGATTTAAGTTCATTGTACCTTATATAAATCGTATTTTTTATTTTGTTTCTTAATTGAATGCTGTAATTTGTTAGAATATTATTATTAGTTAGATGTTATAATTTAGAGAAATGATTGGGAGGCCTAAACTTATACTTAATTTTATGCCTAAACTTGGGTGTCACTAGGGGTGAGCATCGGGTCAAACCCGACCCGACCCGATGAAACCCGAAACCGAAATTCCCCCAAAACCCAACCCGAGACCGAACCGAAACTTACTCGGGTCGGTTTCGATCGGCGGATAAGTCGGTTTTGTCGGTTGTGTCGGGTTTCGAACCGACCCGACCCGACATGTCCGGAAAAGTGCAACCCAATACAAAACCGAGTTTGGTTCGTTCGGGTCGAATTGGTCTAATTGTTTAATCAATAATTGTTGAGGAAATTACCAGTCAAACATGTTCAATCTCATTTATTCTTTCGTCCAATCAAATCAAACAAAACCTTTATTTTTCATTTTTTTTCTTTTTGCAACCAACGTCGACTAAAAACGACTGCCAACCTTAACTACCAAAAACAAATATAATCGATCTATTACTCTTCTTTAACATACAAGAATCACATGTCCAACATAAACACCTACAACGAAGTTCTGTTTTAACTTTTCTATTGCTTTATGTCCGTTTGGGAATTCAAGCAAGTTTTTGCATGCTACTAATGCATCACAACATAAAGCAGCATCACATTCATCCATCAGGTCTCTCTCACAGTCTAGTACTCCATCTTTTTTACTTGGGCTCAGTCCTTATTATAACTTAACACATGCCCAGGTGGTGAAATTAATAAAGGCCCAAAATGATTTATTAGTTAAACAGATGTGGCACCAATGACTTGGACATCCCGGAAGTGAAGTGTTACGTCGTCTTAGGGATCATACACCCACGTATAAGGGATCATACAACGAATTGCCAAACAATCAAGAAAACGAAAATACAACGTACAACGATTCACCGGTTTAATTGGCTTCTCAAATCAACTCCACAACAACTTCATTATAATAAACAATATTATAAGATGGACGCCCTGACTCGACTCTCTTAAATCCCCTCACCACACTGATAAGGATTTAAAACATACCTTTTTAAGGGGTTATTTAAGCCCTAAACTCGTATGTATTTTGTCAATTATTGTCCTAAATCGTTTCTTTTCCCATTTTAGGTACTTGGGACGCAAAAGATGAAAACCGGCATGTTTTGGGCTAATTTGGACAAGAAAGTGAAGAAAACGACCAAGTCACAAAAAAGTCTGGAAAAGGGCTTCAGACGGCATCACATTCTACAAGTGACACCGTCACTTGCATTAGGATGAGAAGATTTGCTGAATTTTTACAAGTGACGGCTCAGATAATTTGAGAGAGTTAAGAACCTGACGGCGTCACTACTAAACTAAACAGTCCACGACGGCATCACTAAGCAACAAGTGACGCCGTCACAAAGGCGACACATCAACAGACGAAACCCTAGTGACGGAGGGCTGATGGCGTCACAACCATAACATGACGCCGTCACAAGTGTAAATCCATACATATTCTCATATGTTTTCCATTATCAATGTAACATTTTAGACAGGCGAAACCCTAGACGATTTTGACAGCTTTTATAAGGCTTTTTCATCCACCATACTTATGTTTTATTGAAGTTAAGTAATCCCTCTTTAATCATTCAATATGTCTATGTGTTGTTTGATTATATGCTATTCTTTTCTTCACTTTAACATGCTAGGGTAAATTAATTAGTGTTTGCTTAGATTTGAATGAATCATAGTTATTGATTATTGATTGTCGTCTCTTGTTTAATTGGTTGTCTTGCGTTAGGAGTAGGAAAACTAGCTTAAATCTTATATGTGTTAGCTTGTAAATCCGAGTAAACTCCTTCAGAACCTAGAGTGCACTGGTGGTTTATTTTCGTTGTATTTATTGTGTAAATTATGGCTTGTAGACCTTAGGAGATCCTAAGGAGATTACTCAATTGTCACTTGTAGGTCTAGGGTTTTCTAAAGGAGACTTATACGTTCATAGAGTTAGGGACATTGTACCATCCTACGACAATAAAGGAATACAACGTGCCAATTAAACAAGGACATGACAATTCGACTAATTAAAAAAAGATAACTAGGGAGTAAAGATAATCTAAGTGAACACATTTACTTATCATAAGAGTTGCCACTCTTCAAACCCCAAGATATTTAAGTGAACACATTTACTTTTCCGTTTATTAGTTTAATTTAGTTTTTAGTAGTTTAATTAGTAGTTAAACACCCACTCTTCAAACCCCGAGATATTTAATATGCTTTCTAAAAAAAATATAAAAATACAAAAAGAATCTTCCTAAATCTCTACACCTATTTCGTCATACACTTCGGCCTTCACAACACTATTTCTTTAGAGAACGATCAATCCCCCGTGTCTTACCTATACTACAATACAACGGTTAGGTACACTGCACAGGAGGATTGTAAAACTTTTTGGAGGTTTGCAATAATCCGCACATAGCACACACTGTCAACAGATTAGACGCAATACTATATCTACTTTCCAGGCTTGTTTTAATTATGAAATGAAAGTTTCTAAGGTTACCTTGGTGGTTATCTTCGTCAACTGATATCGATATTGATGTTAATGATGAGTCGACCTTTCCTTTTCCTACTGCCTTCATGGCCTTAAATATAATTTCGTCAAATTCATGCTTACTCAAGAGAGACATTAGAGTCTTTCCATCATCATTTCTATCGGTTATCAACTCCTGCCAAGATACATCCTCCAACGCGGTCGCGAAGGCCTCTACCACTTCAAAAGCAATCACCACGTCCAAGGCGGTTTGATATTGTTCATCAGTTGATAACGTTCATCAGTTATTTTTAATATTGTTCATCAGTTGATAACGTTCATTAGTTATTTTTTATAATGATCAGCAGTTTTCGAAAAAATAACGTTCATCGGTTATTTTTTATATTGTTCATCAGTTATTTTTTTTCAAAAAAATAACGTTCATCAGTTATTTTTTTTTCAAAAAAATAACGTTCATCAGTTATTATTTTTCAAAAAAATAACGTCCATCAGTTATTTTTGATATTGTTCATCAGTTATTTTTTATAACGTTCTTCTGCTATTTTTTATAATGTTCAGCAGTTTTTGAAAAAATAACGTTCATCGGTTATTTTTTAAATTGTTCATCAGTTATATTTTATAATATTCAGTAGTTTTCAAAAAAATAACGTTCATCGGTTATTTTTTATATTGTTCATCAGTTATTTTTTATAACGTTTATCAGTTATTTTTTGATAATGTTCATTAGTTATTTTTTATAACGTTCATCAGTTATTGTTCATCTTTAACGTACGATATCTCACTCATATCATATCTCACTCATATCATATCGGATTTGAGTGATGCAAAATTCAGCCTTTAAACTAGGCAAGATTAGAGCCGAAAATGCCAAAAATTTTAAGAAAATCAACACCCACTTTAAAAGTTGAAAAAAAAAGTTGCGGCTCATATATCATAATGTACACCAAATTTAAGAGAATTAAATTTAAAAATTTATAGAGAAATCGGTTTTTCATAAAAGTTTGTCGTTTGAAAGTTATTTACGTTTGAAGTTTTCGGGTGAAATAAAAAAAGAGGGTTAAAAAGACCAAAATGTCCCCTAACCAAATTTAATAAGAAAAAAGGGAAGGAGTGGATGGTGGACACTTGTCACATTGTGAGGGCCTTTCTAGCCTTTTTAATTTTCTTTACTTTGTAAAGGATCGCATCTTTAGAGAGTAAAGATAATCTAAGTGAACACATTTACGTGTTGCCACTTTTACTTTTCCGTTTATTAGTTTAATTTAGTTTTTACTAGTTTAATTTGTAGTTAAACACCCACTCTCCAAACCCCGAGATATTTAATATACTTTCTAAAATAAAAAATATAAAAATACAAAAAGAATCTTCTTAAATCTCTACACCTATTTTGTCATACACTTCGACCTTCACAAAACTATTCCCTTAGAGAACGATCAATCCCCGTGTCTGACATATACTACAATACGACGGTTAGGTACACTGCATAGAAGGATTGGAGGATTGTAAAACTTTTTGGAGGTTTGCAATAATCCGCACATAGCACACACTGTCAACAGATTAGACGCAATACTATATCTATTTTCCAGGCTTGTTTTAATTATGAAATGAAAGTTTCTAAGGTTACCTTGGTGGTTATCTTTGTCAACTGATATCGATATTGAATCGACCTTTCCTTTTCCTGCTGCTTTCATGGCCTTAAATATAATTTCGTCAAATTCATGGTTACTCAAGAGAGACAATAGAGTCTTTCCATCAACATTTGTATCGGTCAACTGCTGCCAAGATAGATCCTCCAACGCGGTCGCGAAGGCCTTTACCACTTCAAAACAATCTTTCTCAATCGCCACGTCCAAGGCGGTTTGACCATGACGGTTTTCGTAGCCCAAGAACTTCTGAAGTTCCCCAGTTTCGTCGGTATCAAGATTTGTGTTGGTTTGTTTTGCATATTGAATAAACCCCCACACCATGTTCTCAAGGCCAAGACGTGATGCGTGAATCAGAGGTGTATCTCCAAACTTTAACAAACTTTTTTTATCTTTTGAATTTAACCAACTTTTGCATTTTTTATAAATCCCTTTAACCTCCTGAATAACAGTAGAAGGCATAGGAATTTCCCTCGATCCACATAGCTCATCTCCTCGGCGAAGAAGAGACCTGTACTTCTTGTCATCGTCGTAGCCCATGGAAGGTTGAGATGGTAAGTAAGTTAAGGAATGTGGTTTGGTATGAAACTTAAGAAAATAATAATGAGTGAACAGATAACTTTTAATCAGGCGTTCGTCGGAGCAGGCTATCACTCCATTTGAAAATTCAACTTGTTGAACAAAGATATAATTTTAAAGATATAAAATAATAATAAGTATGACTTGCGTGCATATATAGACACCACTTTCGACAACCTTTAAACAAACAAATAAAAAGCATCTTTCTGAAAACAAATTAAAAGCAAAACGAATTGGTCAATTAACACCTTGCTTGCTTTCACACCTCCATTTGCCTTTCACAACTACCTCTTAATTACTTTAAAGTAATTTATAGCTATATTAAATTTTCAAATTTATAAAAACTTATAGAACCCATAAATCATAATAATTTCCTTCCCGGAAAAAAAAATATTTACACAGATATTATGCAATTCGAAACCTCACTAACAATAATGAGGCAATATTATATATTCTCTCTTAAAAATTAAATATATGGGTAAAGGCTAAAGATTCACAACATACTTTCTTATATGATTTATTATGAATAACGAATACATAAACGACTTATTGTGACTAATGTAACCGGTTGATAGCAGGTTCAAATTACAAATTGCTTGTGGTTGTTCAAAATGTGCACCGCTAGTCTTTTACAGGTTATACATTTAATTTATTACAAATTTCGTTCTTGTGGTTGTTCAAAATGTGCACTATTAGTCTTTTATAGGTTATACATTTATTTTATTACAAATTTCGTCTTAGTGGTTGTTCAAAATGTGCACCGTTAGTCATTTACAGGTTATACATTAATTATAAAGTTTAAGAGTGTTGTTAAAGGGGATGCATATAATATATTTGTCTTATCAACATTTTACTTTTTTAATTAATACCGATGATTTAAGCATCTCTAAAGGGCTACCCACTGCTCAAATAAAAATACTTAGTTGATTAGTTGTTTAATCTCTATCAACGTGGGTAGGTCTGAAATGGAACCTCACAGCTTAAAATATCTATATTTTTATTAGTCCAAAGTCTTCTTTTATTCATTTCTTATTCAACGTTTTTTTCTTTCAACAAAAAGCTCTATGGAGCCAATTGTGTAAATATGCAGACTAACTATGAAACAACGGCATCAATAATCTGAAGTTTAGAATGTCCTAATCCCAAATCATGAGGAACTGTTGTAGTCCATAGAAGCTCACGACAGATTGGCTGAAGGAACAATGGCCCAACCATAAGTCCCACATTGCTTTATATGTATATGTAGCACCCATTTCAATTTACCATAAGTATATGGCATTCGTCTTTTATTACAGTGCAGCTGTAAGTTAATCATGTGTTGCATGCTTAGTTGTTAATATGCGTTACTTCAAAAAAGACATAGCATCCATGATTAGAAACTTAGCTACCTAACGAGCTGTGTTTAGTTAAATTAACATGCTGAGGTTAATTATGAAACAGGGTTAGTCATCAAGTTATGCAAGCTTTAATATGCTAGATTATTGGCATCAAATACTTGATCATTATCTTGAATGTTTTTTCGCTTTTCATTGAAGTTTGGATCACAGATAGATGATTTTTCTTAATATTGTTTCATTTTGATCGTTTACAAAAAGAGGTATTGTAGCTCAAACTTAACATCTTTCTTAGAGCATATGTAAGTTTCCAACCTTATAAAGTTTAAGAGTGTTGTTAAAGGGGATGCATCTAATATATTTGTCTTATCAACATTTTACTTTTTTAATTAATACCGATGATTTAGTCATCTCTAAAGGGCTACCCACTGCTCAAATAAAAATACTTAGTTGATTTGTTGTTTAATCTCTATCAACGTGGGTAGGTCTGAAATGGTACCTCACAGCTTAAAATATCTATATATGTATTAGTCAAAAGTCTTCTTTTATTCATTTTTTATTCGTGTCTTTTTTTAACAGTGTTATTCCAAGTTATCACAAATAGTCAGCATGATCCACCTTTCCCGCTGTGAAAAGTCATGTTTGCAAAAGAATATAATTAGTTTTGGAGAAGCGTTTCTAAATTCCTTCATCTAATTGATTAATTGAAATCAGCCGTGCTCTTAGCTAGCTAATTGGATTAGTCATCAAATGCATGGTTTAATATGTTAAAGACAAAAGATCATTTGAGGACTAAACATTGCTTACATACAAAAGGATCAATCCCTACCTTCCATTCATTTTGATCTAAATGCTGAGATTAAACTTATCATTTACACTACAAGGGTATTTTTGGACTATATAAATATAATTTTTTACAGCCATCTCAATTAATTCGTCATTTTTTTCACACACACAAAGTGTGTGTTTCTTTCTTCTCTCTCATCAATTCATCATTCGATTTCCTTCTTCATCCCGTACATCAATAAACCCTAATTTTTGCTGCTTAATTCATCAGTCGATCACCTTCTTCATCCCGTACATCACCTAACCCTAATTTTTTATCGTTTAATTTATGTAATCTGAATTCTAAGCTTAATTATAAGCTATTTGAGTCATTAAGCTCAATTATAAGCTAACTGATTCTATTTTTTCATCTGATATTCAGGTTTTATGGATTCGCTTCAAAGTTCTGTTTCTTCTACTTCTGAAGAGATCGTTGTTAATGATTCTTCTACTATTTCTGAAGAGATTGTTGTTAATGATGATGTTTCAGCTAAGTATGTTGAAGAGATTGTTGCTTATGAACACGGTGATGAATCCGAAGCTATTAAGAGTAAGCTTTTTGATTATTTTAATTTTTACTATAATTCGTGTGTCAGTGTGAATAAGCTATGTTGTTAAGCTGTTATAAGCTCTGTATAAGCTATTAGTTAGGTTTTGATTGAATCAAGCAGTTTTTAATCTCTGAATAAGTAGTTTTAAGCTTTGAATAAGCTATCTTAGTAGCTGATAATAATAAGCAGTTTTTGGATATATCACATGTGATATATCATATATTAGTAGTGGTTTTTTTCAATTTTTGGTAGTATATCACCTGTGATAAAACATCTGTGATGATGAGCACTTGTACTGATAAGTAGTATATCACCTGTGATATAACACAGGTCATATGTATCACAGGTGATATAACACACATAAAAACAGTTGTAGTGGTTTTATTCAATTTTTGGTAGTATATAACCTGTTATAATGATGTATCACATGTGATATATCACAAAATGATATATCACTGTGTAATATCACATGTGATATTAAGAACATGTTTGTGTGATTTCATTTTTAGTTAATCACTGTTTTTATTTTTATTTTTTTCAGATTTGAATGCTTTGAAAACTCCTGAATCGTTTGCTACTCACTCTAATTTTGATACTCCTGGCGGAACTGTTTATTATATTCCTAAAGTTCCTGTGGACGTTTTACTAGTTAAGGGAAAAGTTTATAATTCGATTGATGAGTGCATTACTGCCTATATGAAATATGCTGCTAAAGCAGGGTTTGTGGTTAGGAAATCATGCCAGAAAAGATTGAGGAATGGTATTGTGAAACGAAAGTATTTAGTGTGTAATAGGGAAGGTTGTCCTAAGGGAATACATGTGGACACGTTAGACTTAGAGAATAGTGACAAGCAGATTAGAAGTTCGAACCTGCATATCACAGGCTGCAAAGCACGTGTTATTTTTTATTTGATTCCTGGTACTACTAAGTACAAGTTGAGTGTTTTTGATAGTATTCATAATCACGAGCTTGAACGTTGTGACAAATCGTAATTTCAGGTCATTTCTAAAACTTCAAAATTTTACTATTCATCTCGGGAATTTACTATTCACGGATTACTATTCATTATTTTACTATTCACCATTTTTGAAGTCAGTTTGCAACTTTGAAACGTTATCAAAAAAATTACTATTCATGAAACACTATTCACTCCCAGAGGGAAATCACTATTCATGGTCATTATTCATCATTTCTTGAACTAGGTTTACGAAAAATCAAATTTGTGTAACCGTAGGGGTTAAGCTGCATTCATGGAACATCATTGAGGACGCATCATATAGACTAAGGTTAGTTTGCATATCATCAGTAACGTCATCATCATATTAGGTCATCCACGAGCTTGCATAATTTTAACTCACATATAACTTTTATCTAAACCGACATGAATTTTAGAATAAATTCCAAGTACACTAGGACTTAGGTGATATTTAGTCCACAACGCTCCAGTAACTAACAATTTTAAACTCTAAAACAATTTCTTTTTCTTAAATTACTTACGGTTGTCAATTCAACAAACTCTATTCGTTATTCAAAAATTTAATACCCGATATGCCCAATTCTCCCAACGATTATTTCTAATATATTTTTATACTTCCAAAAGATTACAAAAGTTACAAAAATATTTCCTGACGCCTAAGGTAAATTCTTTACAACTTACGTTTAATTACGTATAACTTTCGTTAATCACCAAACCAATAACCAATGCCTATTTTTAATACTCAATACATACAATATATATACACTTTTGTACCAAAATAACTCTTCTACTCCTAAATACCCCCATGTTGCCGCCCCCATCATATCCTAATAAATTTCCTAGACAACAATTTCTTAAAATTAATTACCCAACACAATCCCTAAAACTTGTGTATTTAAACATTCTTGATGAGTATTTCATGGACCTTAGAATATTGTTAAGCTTATGGATGGATCATTATCATTGTGTTGAGAAGTTGATGGAGGATCTAGGACTAGAATTGAAGTTGTGGTTAAGTGGTTAAAATGACTAGAAGGTTAGAAATATAGTTTTTGACACTTTTGATAAACAATCTGTCCCATTTTATAAAAACTGGAAAAATCAGTAGCTTTAAGGCATTATTAGGCTAGAAATATAGAAAATAGACTTAATAACGAAAATGTGGCCGCTTGAATTAGTTAAAACGGGTTTATAACAAAAAAGATACGATATTTTCAATTTAGATGACGAAAACTACATTTTCAGAAAATAAACGAATCTGTCCAGAACTTTAAAAGATGAAAACTGAGGTTAAATAAAGGCTATACTAGCCGAGACCTTGAAAAGCCTAAAGTATACTTAAATACCTTCGCGGGGATAGGTCAAACTTAAGAAACCGAGTTACGACGCAAAAGTTATGGCCTAACAAAGATTTACGTCAACATATGCGTTGACAGCTTATTTTTCACTATTAGAAAAGCTGTTAAAATGTGAAAATTGAAATTTTGGACCTTTTAGAGTATATTTTGGCAAAAATGAAGTAAACGGAAATAATAGAATTAAAAGTGAGAGTTGTTAGAAAACAAAAAACAAAAAATCATGTCGAAACAAATCAAATGTGTCGTCACCATCACCACGGAGGTCTAATCTCTGATTTATTTGCACGTTTCTTGCTGGAGCTCATTTCTAATGACCTTAACGGTACCTATTCCACCTTTCCAAATATTTAAATTTTTGTTTAACGTTTAGAAATGATAATATATAAGATTTGCAACGTACACATAAAAAAACTTGTTTGATGCTTTGGGTTTTCAAATTCTAACTATTTTTCATTAGAAATTAGAACCATAATCGAATTGTCAAATATATAGAACTAAGTATTATAGGTTCAACATGACAAGAATTTTTTTGCCTCCAGAAGTCATAAATCAATCTAAAGGTTGTCAGGTTATTTACACATCTTTTACCAAAATTGGTAAGCGCCTTTTACTACGTAGCGAGACTTTTTAATAATATTGTACAAAGATTTGGGATGACTGTGTATGTTGAGTTACAAGTGAACATGCAGACGAATGGGGGTGTACATAACCTGTTATAAGTACTAAATTGCAGGTCCGGTGATTAAACAATGTCATATTTGGCAGTACCTGGGTTTTTACACGTTAATAGTTAATTAGATTGAGATCACTTCATGTTAGTTTCCACCCTCAAAATTTTTGTACGATAACTGGTTACTAAAATATGGCTACAATAATTTTTATTCAAAGTATTAAACTAACTACTAAAATATGAGCGACTAAAATGTATGAACTCTGATGAGTGAATTTTTTTTGTATAGTCTTATCTGCCATCGGAAACCCCAGAAGGACTGAAAAAAATAAGAGCCAGAGATCTGGAGTGTCTTCGAGGCGATGGTACAGGAAAGCGTAAATCTTTTGATAGGATTTACGATTATGATGTTTACAATGATCTTGGAGACCGACCGGTGCTAGGTGGCAAGCAACATGCTTACCCTCGGCGGTGCCGTACTGGTCGCGGAGTTGATCCCGGTCATATAGGTACAACCCATGCATATACTGTTCAGTGTTGCTCACTATCTTCTGAAATGTAACTGAATTCTAATGATAAAAAGTTAAATCGTGATCGAGATGAGGACAAAACTAAGACTAACATGTTGAATTACAGGACATGAGTTAAGGATAACGGCCAAAGGGCAAGAGTATTTCTACGTACCAATTGATGAAGATTTTTCAGAGACAAAGACGGCTGAATCTGCACTAAGGACTTTGATGAATCTGGTCCATTCACATATACCGACTTTAGATTCAATTGTGTAGACAAAGAAGGTGTTCATGTTCCTACCTCTCACAATTTTTTACCCAGATTTATTAAAAATATTGTAGAGGGTGAAGATACTATCATCCAGTTTACTAGTCCTGAAATCATTAATAGTAAGCATAATCATTTGGAATATTTTGTATATTTGTGCTTCGTTTGTTAGTTTTAAGTTTCTGTATATGATTCTAATCGCAGGGGACTCATTTTCCTGGTCAAATGATGAGGAATTTTGCCGACAAATGCTTGCTGGTGTCAATCCATGTAGCATACAGTTGGTGACGGTAAGTATAGTTATAACTCTCGAGGCATATATTTTTTTAAGCGGTATCCTTTTTTTTACTTGTGGAATGTGAAGTTAGTGCAACATCGTAAAGCTTAGTATGTTTATTTAAAAGCGAACTGGAATGTAAGTTTAATTTGTTCAAGACTGTGTTTGTGCGTGGTGTCTAGGAATGGCCATTGACGAGTAAATTGGACCCCAATGTTTATGGACCAGCTGAATTGTAATGACCATGAAACACTTATTCAGGAGGTCGGTGAAGCTCGAAATAAAGGTTAAACATGATATTTATTAGATTAAGAATGGGAAAGGTGTGTGTGTATTCAAAAGAGAGAAAGAAGAGAAACACACACACATCCTTATTACATGAGACATCCAACCTTCCTTGTTGAGACAAGGAAGGTATTTATAGCAAAGGGGTGACGCCCTAATGCTTCTTTGGGCTTTTGGTTGGGCTTCTTTGGGCGAGGTGACGGCGTCAGCTCTATAACGTGACGCCGTCAGATATGATTTTCTATATATATTCTCATAATTTTTAGTCATTAGTGTGCAACTTTGTGAGGAGAAACCCTAAGACGATTTTTCTGCTACTTTTAAGGGTTTTATACCCTTGGATCTCCCATGTTCAATTGAAGATAAGTAATCAATTAATCATTCAATATGTCTATGTGTTGTTTGATTATATCTTGTTCTTGTCTTTTATTTAACATGCTAGGCTAGATTTATCTTGTGTTTGCTTAGATCTAATGAAACCTAACTATTGATTATTGGTTGTTGGTGTGTTATTAATTGTATTGGATGATTGTTTATCGATGTTAGGCTTAAGAAAACTGGCTAACCTCCTATACGGTAACTTGCTTGAACGTCTTAAGAAACATGAACCAATGCGTACTAAGGTTATTATGGTTGTATTTAATGCATGAGCGAATTCTAGTGATCCCATGTTAGGAGCTTCTTAGCCGGCTCGACATAGGAGTGAAGTAGGAGCTTATAGAGTTGGGGAAGTACGTACGTCACCCCACGATTGGTATTAAGGAATACACCCGTCATCCACGCAATTAATACACACTAATCAACCGGTAAAAGATAGTTAGGGAGTAAGGAAATCTAAGTAAACACATTTCTCTCCATATAAGTTCCACAACCTTTTTATTTTCAGTTATTTTATTTTATTTGCAATTGTAGTTATTTGGGTTAGTTGACTAGCAACTAATTCCGCCCACTCCTTCAAACCCGAGATTTTACTTGCTTTTATAAAAATATAAAAAAAATACAAAAAGAATCTTCCCTCACCCTTAGACCTATTAGAGTAGTTTTTTTTTTCAATCCTAACGACACTATTCCCCTAGAGAACGATCAATCCCCCGGTACTTGCCACTACACTATACTACATCGGTCAGGTACACTGCCTGGTGGGGATTGCAAGCCTCTTGAGATCCCTCGAGAGGTAAAACCTGTTGTAAGGTCGCAAAACCACGCATCACATCTTGCTAGCCATCATCAATGAAATGAATGTTCAAAAAAAAAATATGAACTTGCAAAGTCTTATGTGCCGATAGTGGTTCGCTTCGCACGGTAATTTGCTCCCAGGCGAGACTAGCAAGATTATAATTTAAACATGTTTTTAAGAATTAAAGTCATAAACTTTTAATTGAGTGATGAGTTTTGTACCAATAGTGTGAACGGCTCACCCAGTTTTTACAAACTATAAGAGGGTTATAAGGAGGATTGACATTAAATTGTCAAACCGAAAGATATGTGTTTTTAATTGGCACTTGTTGCTGACGTTTGTCTCTCTGCTCCTTTGTGTGTCAAATTGGAGCTACCTAGTATGGCTATTAATGTACAAAATCATCTTAAGGGTGACTTGACCTCAATTCCACGTGCCACTTTGTGGTAATTATCCGAATAACTTGGGTTTTTTTACTCATGCAATATTAGGATATAGTGGGCGATAATTGGAGGTAATTCTTTGATTGTTGAACCTAATACCTCAATTAAAACTTTTTTGATTTAAATCTTAGCCTAAAATTGGTAAGATAAAAAGGTTTTGAAAAATTATGATACGAAGATGTGTGCATGCTTCTTTGTACATATTTTGATTGACACATCAAAATAAGTACCTTAAAATTTAAGTTCATGCCATCTAATTATAAGAAACACTTGAAGTTGTAATTTAGCTTAAGTGAGACCTTTACTAGATTACAATGACAAGGTAAATTTCCATTAATGCTGAGACCATATATGGAGAATTTGCAGTTTCTAAATTTGACGACTTAATTAAGTTGTTAGTGAGACCTAGAAACTTAAGGTACGAAATGGGATGAAACATGTTTACTTTGCAAATTGTATATGGCAAATTTAAATCCCATAATGATCTAGGAATCAGAAATTGTTTGCCGATTATTGTTCGACAGATTACCATATTTTGTACTTTCATTACTAGTAGATCAACTGTTGTAGTGAAACTATGAAAATTTGGATCCTAGTTTTCAAGAAAATTCAATGGTTATATGAATATTTCCTTGGGTATTTTATTTTCTTGAAAAGATTGTATTATCGAAACTACTAAAATTGAATTTTGTAAATTCTTTTAAATGTATTAATGCAACGTTAAACCGTAAACGTGAGACATTATTTTATTGGTAAATTGATCTACACCCGTAGGGGTTTTGGTTAGAGTCAACTTTACTAAAAGAATAAACTTAGTCTCCTTTCTATGAGAGAAGAGTGAGATTTAATTCTATTCTTTTTTATGAATGAGAAATGTATGATAGAAAAAATAGAATTGTCTAAATTCTATGAAATAACTCATAGCAAACTTTAATAGTTAAGAAAATTGCATATTTTTTAAGTTATTTAATTAAAAGCTAGACTAATTATCGCAAAATTGATAAAAGGAAAACTAGCATAATTTATCTAGTTGTTATGCTTTGACCATTTAAGATGCTACATACTATTGTGAGGATGGTTGACATATTAAGAAAAGCCAAGTCAAGTAAAATGACAATACAACCACTCCACAATTAATTTGGCTATTACAGTCAAAAGTAAACTTTTTTAAATGCAATTATGTGATGAACGAATCTCAACTAACACAAACATAAAAGTCTAACTTTTGGCATTGTTATCTGATTTTTTCTATTACTACAGAGTATTATTTAATCTACCAATTATAATGACGTCTTTAATGAAAGAGTGTGGACATCTTGAAATTAAACAGGAAGATATTAAATTATCCACCAACAACTTTGATGCAAAAAATATTATCGGAAATGGTGGTTTTGATAAGGCTTATAAAGGAGAAACGTCTCACTCCATGGGGGGATGCATGGCTGCTTTATAGTAAGGTACTCTATGGTGTCATGAGCTAGTGTCATGGAAAAAGTTATATCACCAATCAGAATTTTTTCCAAAACACCAAAATCTATCATTGAGCACAAAACACTCATCATTCCTATAACACTATTTGTGGTGCCATAAGACACCCATGGATCCCAATTTTTTTACTTTGTTCATTTATTCAAATCAACAAACAACACATTAAACTAAATTAAAATTCAATTAAAAAAAGTAAAAATAAAGCATGCATTGAAAAAACAAAAATACAAAGTGATTAAGGTTGCATAAATGTTTCACGATATCTTGTCGAAGGTAGTTGTGCACTAATCTATCTCCAAGTTCTTTTTTGGGTAACCATGATTTCCGAACTTTTGGCCGACTAATCCACGGGATTTGAACCCACCGCCACAAAGACTCAAACCAGGTAAACCCTCCATTTTCAGGAGGTTTGCGTGTTTGTTTTGTTAGAGTTTGTGTATATTTATTAATATGTGTATGTCCGGTTTCGAACCCGAGACTCGGGATTGCACACAATACGTGAGAGTTCCAATGGTTTGAATAAATTAAATATATTTTATATTTATATTTATTTATTTCACAATAAAACACTTAATGGTCGTTAGGACTTAACGGGTTTTGGATAACGCTCGTTAAAGGACTAATTATGTGTAGGTTCCCGTTTAGATCTCAAACACACACTCGTTTAGAAAGAAATACGTACACTACTATCTATATTAATAAGCTACGTATGAAAATAACCAATAAGCTAATAAGCTAAACTAGAGAAGAGAACTAAGAAGAGAAGAATAAGAATGGTAGGCTTTTCACTTGATCAAACTTTACACGAGCATAGCTTCCGCACAAATACATGAAAAACCGACAATAAGAGTGATGCCCTTGCCTTCTATTTATAGGCAACTCGTAGGGCGTCCTCAACATGAATGTTTCTAGAATGTGTGGCCGGTCCATGGGCTACTAATGGACCGGTCACTTAATTACAAACTAAATAGCCCAAAATGCAACATTCTATCGCAATTGATCTAGACTTGAAATACTAATAAAACGTGTTTCTAACAATCTCCCCCTAAGTCTTGATCACGAATGTTGCATGACATCATCTTTGCTTCTTGGGCTTCTGATGTCTTGATAATCTTTGTTCCCTTGTTCTTGTTTAATGATGGTAAGATGTTGTCTTAATCTGCCAATCTCTAACGTCTTCTCGTCTTCTCCATCATGTTCATATATCTTTGTCTTGTCATTTGCAACATGTTCTTACTTTTCAATCTTAAACTTGTGAAAGGTTGATTTGCTTGAACTTTTGACTTTTCAATATCATATTTTTGAACTTGTGATGTTACTGAGTCTTAGAAAGAACATTTCTTCAATGTATGAACATGATGGAGTCTTGATGGTCGAACTCCAGCTCCTCAGCAGCAGCAGCAGCAGCAGCAACAGCAACAGCACGAACCAACCGGTACTTACAGGCTCAGACTTGAGATCATCAACAGCATAGTGTGAAGACTTTCTCAAATCCTAACCCAGACCGTTCTGAACCGGATTCCCCGAAAGGGATTACACGGACACACTGAAGTGCACCCACGATTCAGTGAGTCGCTGGAGATCACCCCACGACTGTAGACCGTTTGGAGCATACACTAAGCGTAACCCACAAGGAGTTACCGAAGTGACCTGCTATCAGAATTGTTTGATGTTGTTCTGGCAGGATTTCCATTCAATCATTGATAATCACAAGTGTGATTTTTCTCATGAATGTTCTCGGCAGATTGCTAAGATCTGCGAAGGACACTTTTCCTAATTTTACAACTGATGCCCATGATGAAGAACACCAGAGTAATTCTAAGTGTACCTAAGAGATCTTTTGATGAATCTCATGGCTCTAGACTCAATAAGTGCACATTTGTTTGGTCATCGGAGGCGTGGAGCAGATTGCCTCCTTTTCAATATCAACAATCTCGTAATGAGATGTCGATAGATTATGAAGGGTTCTCCGTGTGAATGAAACAAATGTCTTTTGAGAGACACTTGAGTGGCTTAGAAGGTTTTTTTTTTTTTTTAGTGCGTCACTGGGTCCATGACGTCTTTGGTCTTCAATACCGGTGATGCTCATCAACCAGTAGATTATGAATTGAACCCGGTGTCTGCCCTAAGGTTGAACAAATGGAGGGCTATTTCTTTTCACCCTTTTCTTTGCTTTTCTTTTTAATTCTTCAACCCCTTCTTTCTCCGTACATTCATTTTCTCCTTTTTATATCATACCTAGGACTTTCTAGTTCTAAACTATTGGTATTGTCCTTGGGTAGATCCCTCCGGCTCTGGCGGATCATAGGACGGTTTTCCCTAACCTTAGTCACCTTGTAACGCCATGACTATCCTAATGATGCCATAAGACCAAAACCATTGAAAATCTCTCAAAGTGTCGATAATTGTAAAGACATTTTGTTGACACCTTGAGAGTTTGATGATTTTCAGAAATGCTCCCCCTTAACATGTGCGCATAAGTCATAAATTTGAAATTTGCACATGCCGGAAAGAGTTGGCACTTTTGAATTGATTGACTTTCAATGAACCTGATCGTCGCGAGACACGCTTACATCACCAGTTAGACTGGCTTGAAATTATTACCCGTCCAGATCAGATTCAAAGATTATCGCTCGAAATCGGTACATTCTACTCAGACACATCCTTTGCGAGACACGCTTACATCACCAGATAAACTGGCTTGAAATTATTACCCGTCCAGGACATGTCCTTTCGACTACTGACTTTCCTATTCGTCAATTCGAGGGTCAATTCTGAGTATGAGCACACGAGATTCCAGCAAATGAGACATCATATTTTAATCATCTGTTTCTTCTCCCCCTCAAAAATAGCATACTCATGATGTTTTTGAAAAAACGTTTATGATTAAAATATGCTGTTTTTGAGTTTTAGGGAAGAAGTTTCAAGAACTTTGATACTTCTTTTTGAACAAAGATTATATTTTTTCAAATACTCCCTCTGGACGAGGGAATACTTGTCCTTATGAGCAGAATGTTTGAAAAACGTTGGAAAACATTCTGATTTTTAATTCTGCTCATAAGTAAGAAGCTTTCGCTCCTTTTTCAGGATTGAGGCACTGAAGCGTACCTCAGGGTCCTTTTCTTTGGGGTCCGGGTTGTACACTGTTATGTGTGCACAAACCGTAATGCTTAGGCCAATATGGAAAGAATTAGAATGATGTAATATGATAATAAATTCTTACATCAACCGCCCTTGCCAAAAGTTGTGAAAACTGGGTCTGATCTCTGGAATAGCCTGATGGCGAACGGTGGACGACCCCCAACATAGCTCTCGAGCCTCCTTATCTGATCTCGATGGTATAACCGTTCTTCCATCTTCCGAATGAATTCCTTTACTTGTCGCAGCTCTTTTGAATTCCATCTTCTGGATTTTCCCAACATCGAATCTCGAACTCTATTAGCTAACCCATCACGTACACTCTTGAGAGTATCATCACAGAACTTGTGAATTTCAGTGAATGCCATGAATCGGTGAAAATCAGTTGTGCTCCTGTAGACGAACCCAAAATTTGGACGATGTAACATGGTGTACTGAGGATCCTTGTTGCTGTTTAGAAGGAACTGAGGTTCAACAAGGTTAAGCTGAGTCTGATAACTTTCAACACCAAGCTGGAGATCTTCGACACGTTCTTTGATGATGGTTCTCCTGATGTAATGACACAGGGAAGTACTAAGTGCATATCGAAGCTCATTAGTAAGATGCTGCAGTTTGCCTTGAATCTTCATTAGATACATGTCTTCGATATCACTTAGACTCAAATCAGGAAAATCCGCCTCTGAGAATGTGTAGAGGTTGTTGTCGATTCTCTTTACTGTGATCTCGTCTAGAAATATATAGTCGCATTTTCTGGATCCGCTTACTTTGATGACGGCCAAGATTCTGAGATCACTGTAAACTGGTTCTTTTGATTTCTGGAGGGCAAGCTTGTACTTGTACCAGGTTTGTCTTTTAGAGTACCAGTGATGAATCCCCAGCTCTGCATCACGATCATATTTGACGAGCTGTTTAACAAACAATTTGCTGTTGATAGCTGCCTCTTCAATAGCTGATTGTGTGTAGTGAGCAGCTGGTGTGAAAGTGATAGATGTAGCGTATTTTGTCGTCTCTTGAGCTCCATTCTTTAGAAGTTCCAAGTCTTTGTTGAAGAACATTAGAAAGGGAATTTTCGAATGATGATGTTTTCGAATCACGGGCAGTGGCTTGGTCCAATCAGTGGTGAATGGTTGATGCTTGCCAACTTGCCTGACGATGTCTGGACTAGCCCAGTCAAAGTCACTTGACATTGCCCGTGCAATGTTTTCAAGGTGATATTCGAGTTCTGCTGCGCTATTGGATTTGTTCTTCAGAAGAAGGAAAGCATCATTCTTGATCCGACGAAGTTCCTTTTTGGTCATTTTCTTAATATTGAGAGTTCTTTTAATTTCTTGAGTAACAGCAAAGGTGCTGTCTTCAACTCTTGAAGCTTCGTCGGTCTGAACTTGAGCATTTGCAAGATGATCGAACCATTCGTTTCCTTGCACATCTGTATCATTATCCAGCCATGAGACAACCGTTGGTCCGGTAGATGACTTTCTGTTGTGTGAAGGCTTGGTCTTGGATGGCTTTGACTTTGGTGACGGTGATGGTGATGGTGAATGAGGTTGATCATCGTGTGGCTGAAAGTCAACATTTTCAGCTGTGAAGTGTTCATAATGATGTTCGGTTTCCTTTGGACCAGATGTTTGTTGATTAGGAGGTATAGAGGATGTTGGTTTCCCAGTTTGTTCCTGAATATGAATTCCAGACCCACTTTTGTGTTTCTTCTGTTCAGGTTTAGGATCTGAATCTTCATCGTCATCTTCATCGTCATCCTCTCGAATGCGTTTCCCTTTATCAGCAGTTTCTTTGCATGATTTCTGGTCAATGTGTGCACGAAGAGCTGTGATCAGATTGATTTCTTCTGGAGAGGGAGAGAGGATAGCAAAGAGTTTGTCGAGAAGTACAAGCTCGATATCTTCAATGGAAAGATCTTGAAGTGGTTTGGTTTGAGAAGAAGAAGAGACGGCTTCTTTGATCTTTTCATCAAGTTGTGAATCAATATGATCATTGATGTTTTGTTGAAGATCAGGAAGAAATTGCTTAACAAATTTCTTTGCCTTGCGTGTCATATGATCTTTGACGTTGAAACCAAGGAATTCATCAATCTGCTTCTTACTTTTCTGCATTTCTTCCATTTGTTGAGACAACTTCTTGACTAAGTCTTCCATTTCAGCCAATTTAGTTGTAGCTTGGTTGTCTCGTTGAGCTTGTGCTCTCTTTACAGCCTTTTTGAGTCTCTTTGCTGCAGGAGATACAACTTCAACTTTTGTAACTTGGACGATCCTTCTCTTGATCTTTCCTTTGTAGGCCTTACGAATATCTTCAGAAACCGTTGCTTTTGTTTTAGATTTTGGTGATGAAGATCGTGAAGATGATGGAGTGAGAGAGGGAATTGGTTCATCAGATTTAGTAGTTGATTCTTCTTGAGGTGAGGGGGGAGGTGTTGGATTCTTCGGTGGTGACCCAGGAGGTGTCTTCGGTGAAGAAGCAGATGAGGGCTGAACTGATGATTGTTCATGCTGCTGTGGTGGTTTATAAACAACCATAGTCAGTGCGGATTTGGCTAAGTCCTTTGGAGGGGAAGGAGGAGGTGTTGGAGTGTCAGAACGAAGATAGCTATCTGCTTCCAGATTAGCTTGAGCCTCCTCCTTACGTTTTCTTTCTTCCTCTTGTTTAGCCGCTTCTTCAAGATCTTTGGCTGCTTCAGTTGTTTTGTCTCCAAGAATATCTTTTTCTTCTTCTAAGTTCCATTCGTCATTATCATCATTGCGTATTTGTTCTTCTGGATTATCATCAAACATAGAATCCGAAATATCTTTGTCAGATAAAACAATGTTGCTGTCCTGATCTTTTTCTTGTTCCTCCTGAGTTGATGCTCCCAAGTCGGGTTGATTAACCGAACTTGTTTGCTGTGAAGATACCTTTGTTGATTCAGCTCCAGACCCTCCGGGTTGATTAACCGGATCGTCTTGAGTCGAAGCTGGTTTAGGAACATTTTGTGATCCTCCAACCCCATGTGTTCTTTCATACTCTCTCTGTTGTTCCAATACTTTCTTTGCTCTACGCTCTTCATCTGCTCTCAATGTTTTGAGACTTTGTTTTTGTGCATTCTCCTTGGAGATCTGATTGTGAAGTTCAGCTTCTTCTTCAGTCATAAAAACATGTTCTTCTTCAGATTCAGTTGATTCAGAGTTAGATTCTGTATCTTCATCAATGATTCTGTATGGTTCTGGTTTTGGCTGAGGTTTGCTAGGTACTCTCCTCTTGATGAATGTTGATCTTGGATGTTTACCTTTAGGTTTAGAGATACTTGAGGCACTTCCTGCCTTAGTCTTACCTTTTGAACGAGTCTTAGAAGACTTAGGTTCTTCAACCATCTTGGCAAGACCTACACGACGTTCACGGTATGCTAGATCATAATCATGATAAGCTTTTGTTTCTCTAACCTCTTCTGGCATCAAAAATTCTGGCAACCTTGAACCTTGCTTTCGTGTACTCTCCTTCGGAAAATAAACTTTGCCCAATGTTTTATCCATGCTATATTCATGAACTTCTTGATCTGTAGGACGTTTATCAATGTCTTCATGTTGATCAAGTAAGTAGCTGATAAGAACTTTGGTGAATCGAACAAATGGGATTTTCTTGAAAATTTTACGCTGTAAGTACATTATATCATCCCAAATAAGAGCAGCAAAGTCAATAGGTTCTTCATTAAGAAATCCCCATAAGACTTGAAGATGAGCCAGTCTTGGATGCTCGAACCCACTATCTCTTCCAGATATTGAATGTGTTACGATGAAGAAGATAGTCCTCCAGGGTTGAGGAATGTATCTGGCATTAACCTTGGAGATTGTGGTTAATGGTGTATCAGGCTGAACATCATAACCAATATCCTCCAGGAATTGCATGACCTCTGACTCTGAAGGTGTTGGGTGGAATCGGGCAGCAACTTCAGGTGCCTCTGGAAGTTTCAAGGCTTTTCTGAGAGTAGCAGGTGTAACTCTGATTTGCTTCCGATCCAGTGTGCAAGTAAAGTACTTGTCATCATTGCTCTTAGTGAAGGTATCCCAGAATTGATGAATATATAGCTCTGGAATAGTGTCTGAGCTGTCAAGAATATCCCTGCATTTGTGAGCTTTGAGAATCTCTATAGCAATCTGACAACTTGGATCAGAACATTTGATCTTGTCCAATTCTACCCGTGAATTGTTCTTCCCTATTTCCAGAGTATACCCACGAGGAAAGACTTCTTCTTTGGTAAGAGCAGGAAGTGGTTGTTGTTGGGAAGATGCCATTGATGTGTATCTGAATCAACAATCATATACAAGTATACAGAATGCATGTTTGTTAGAAAATTGTTAGTTTAAAGAACAACACATGGCACCCTATTGTATTTATGATTTGTTATTACATGCTTGGTCAAAGAATTTATCAAGAATTAGCCAAGTTCTATCACAACTGCGATAATTAAAGACAACTGCGATAACTATAACAAATGCGATAACTATAACAACTGCGATAAATATCCAATCAAGATAACAATCCAACTGCGATATTTATCCAACTGCGATAATCATCCCATCTGCGATAATCATCCCAACTGCGATAATCATCCAACTGCGATAATTATCCAACTGCGATAATTATATCAATCAAGATAATTAAACCAATCAAGATAAAAATCTCAACTGCGATAATTATCCCAACTGCGATAACTATCCCAACTGCGATAACTATCACAACTGCGATAATTTTGGCCAACTTCGATAAACTCTAATACAAGAGTTTACGAACACTTTTGACGATGAACAAACACTCAATTCTTTATCGTGATTCATTATTATGCATGTTTTGTGTCCACAGATATTCACAATCAATTTTAATGACTATTATGAGCATTTGGACCAAGTTATAACATCAATGAACCACAAACACACAAGAATCAAATCTGCTATTGTTCATGTTCTTGATAAACCCTAAACTTCAATCGAATCTCTTAAAGTGTTTCTGGGTATGATTCAAGCATGGCAATACTCAATTAAACATCAGACAACAATATTTCAATAAGCACATTACTCAAAAACGCATTCACAAAGTTTTCCCCAAATCGTTGCTTAAACCCTAAAAATCAATTCGACTAATTTGTGGTTTCTGGGTATGATTAAGCATGCAATATAGGTTCCCTAACATTGTAAAAGTGTTATCGTGCAATCATTTTCAATACAAACATCCTTGATCAAAATTCCCAATTTTAACGCAAACCCTAGAACTAATTATTTCAATTTTGGGTGTTCTAGCCGTTGGATCATGATATCGTTCAAAACCATCTTTTATATTAGCATTATAAACACAGAAACACTCACAGAAATTAAAGATCTTGTTCGGATTGGTGGAATGATTGTTGGCCGTTGATGATGGTTGGTGGAGTGAATTAACTTCGGTTGGTGAAAATAGCAGAGCAATAACTGCGGTTTAAATATCTAACATTTAACTTTGACTATTTTACACATTAAGTCCCCTAACCTAAGCAACTTTGATCACTAGGTCCTAAACCATCATCATGCTAAAAAACTAAGTCTCATTTTTTACATTTAAGGCACATAGTTTTCTATCTTAACATCTTATCACCAAAAACTTGTTGAAACAACAATTTCTGAAAATATGCAAGTACAATTTTAAAAGTTTGGAAAAATTATGTCTCCCCCTCAACACGTGTTCCAAAAATGAAAAATGAACAAAGTGTTGGAGAAGGAATTGTACTTGCACCTTTTTTTTTTTTTTTTTTTTTTTTTTTTTTTTTTTTTTTTTTTTTTTTACAAAGATAGTTTGGATATTTGACTCATTTATTTGTTTTTGAGAAAGTTTGTTAATTCTTGAGGAGTCAAACATCGCATGCCAATTTGGTGAACCAATTTCACAAAACGTTCATGAGGTAAAGCCTTTGTGAAAAGATCCGCCAATTGGTGTTCCGTTCCCACAAAATACAGCTCAACGGTACCCTGCTCCACATGCTCCTTGATGAAGTGATATCTGAGAGCGATGTGTTTGGACTTGGAATGTTGGACTGTGTTGCATGAGATAGCTATGGCACTCTTGGAGTCGCAGTACATCGGTATTTTGTTGAATATGTAACCATAGTCCATCAGTTGTGATCGCATCCAAATGATTTGAGCACAACATGCAGACATAGCTACATATTCTGATTCTGTTGATGATAGAGACGTACAATCTTGCTTCTTTGACTGCCAGGACACCAGCTTGTCACCGAGGAATTGAACACCACCAGATGTGCTCTTCCTTGTATCAATACATCCCGCATGATCCGCATCTGAAAAAGCAGTTAGTGCAAAACCAGAATCCTTTGGATACCAGATCCCCAAATTAATGGTTCCCTTGATGTATCTAAGGATTCTTTTAACAGCAGATAAATGTCTTTCTGTTGGGTTAGATTGATAACGTGAACACAGGTATGTGGCAAATACAACATCCGGTCTGCTAGCTGTGAGATACATAAGAGACCCAATTATACTACGATAATTTGTAGGATCAGTGGGTTTCCCATGTAAATCAGCATCTAGCTTCGGGGATGAGGAGGCCATTGGGGTGTTATAGGTGTCACTAGTTGTCATGCCATGCTTCTTTAATATCTCTTGTGCATATTTAGACTGACTCAAGAATATACCACGAGGTGACTGGTGAACTTGTAATCCTAGAAAAAAGTTTAATTCACCGATCATGGACATCTCAAAGTTTTGTTTCATTAGTTTGGCAAAAGCGTTTGAGTACTTTTTATGGGTAGACCCAAAAATGATGTCATCCACATAAATTTGTACGATGAGAATGTCCTCCCCGTGTTTTTGTATAAACAGAGTCGGGTCCACAGATCCTTTAGTAAACTGATTAGCAAGCAAGAATGCAGCAAGTTTATCGTACCATGCCCTCGGGGCTTGTTTAAGGCCGTAGAGAGCTTTCTTAAGCCTGTAAACATGTTGTGGATGTTCTGGATCAACGAAGCCTTCTGGTTGTGAAACATACACCTCTTCACGAAGTTGTCCGTTCAAAAATGCAGTCTTCACGTCCATTTGATAAACTGTGATGTTCTTATGAGCCGCGTATGCCAGAAACATTCTCACTGCCTCTAGCCTAGCCACTGGTGCAAAGGATTCCTCGAAGTCAATTCCCTCTTCTTGGCTATACCCTTTAGCAACCAACCGAGACTTGTTCCGAATAACCGTTCCTTCTGCATCCAGCTTATTTTTCCAAATCCATTTTAATCCCACAACATAAACTCCATCTGGTCTTTCAACGAGTTCCCAAACTTCTAATCTCTTGAACTGATCCAACTCTTCTTGCATTGATTCAATCCAATTGTCGTAAGTCAAGGCCTCTTTGATATTTTTCGGTTCAGATTGACAAACAGTGAGAGCATAAATGCATGTTTCACCATCTGTGTGGAGTTTCTGTCGGGTCATTACGGGTTTATCTGGATTGCCAATCACATTTACTAATGGATGATCCCTTGTCCATTTATGAGTTGATGGGTAGTGTTGAACGTTGTGATGATGATATGACGGGTCCATGTTGCTCGATGATGATTCTCCGGAATCTGGAACAGTTGGTGGTGGAGCAAATGGATTAAAGAAGGCGTTCCCGTCATATCCTGTTGGTGGTGGAACATTGTTAGAAATGGGGGATGAATCTTCAACTGCTGGTTGAGGTGTTTTCTCCATTGATGATGATGATTCAGGTTGTGGTGCATCATCAACAACTACTGTAGATGTAGATGCTGATGGATCAGGTGCTTGATACGGAAGTTGTTGAGCAGCGGAATTGGTGGAAGCATCTGATGCACTAGTTACATGAACGTCATCAAACATTGGTGCAAACAAATCTTCCAGATCCTTCCTGTTGAAAGGTAGGGGTGCAGATGAAGATTCAGGAAAGTTCAGACGGTTGTGTGCGGGTTCTAAGCGGTCTTGCTCAGAAGCCATCTCGGTGAGTTCATCAAAATTAGCGTGTATGGTTTCTTGAATATCCCCAGTCCGACGATTCCAAATACGATATCCCTTGGAGTTCTCACAGTATCCAACAAAGATCCCAATATCTGCTTTAGCCTTAAGTTTACCAAGATCATCCTTATCATTCTTCGGATAACACAAAGCTCCAAAGACGTGAAAATGGTTGATGTTTGGTTTTCTCCCTTGTATAATCTCATATGGTGTTTTGGTGTGTCTTTTGGTGATCATGGCACGGTTCTGAGTATAACAAGCAGTGTTGACCGCTTCAGCCCAGAGATAATCCGGTAATTGAGCATTGATCAACATAGTTCGAGCTGCTTCCACGAGCGTCCGGTTTCGTCTTTCAACTACACCATTTTGTTCCGGAGTGCGAGCTATGGAATTCTGATGAACAATCCCATGTTTCTCTGTGAAATCCCGAATGATTTGATTCTTAAATTCGGTCCCGTTGTCTGTTCTGATGATTCGGACGGTGTTACGGACTTGAACTTGAATCTTGGTGAGAAACGTGATGAGAATAGATGGAACTTGATCTTTAGTACGAAGGAAATAAACCCAAGTCCATCTTGAATAATCATCTACGATTACCAGAATATACTTCTTCCCGTTAATACTCTGAACGCGCATCGGACCACATAAATCCATATGAAGCAGTTGTAGGACATGGTCTGTGCTGTGTTCTGTTTTGGGAGGAAAATGGGCACGATGACTTTTCCCTTGTTCACAAGCAGAACACAAGTGATCCTTGGCATATCTAAACTTTGGTAAACCGTCAACTAATTTCTTCTTGGCAAGATCAGTCATGGTTTTAAAATTTAGATGAGACAATCTTTTGTGCCATAACCAAGCTTTCGTGGGATGAGCCTTGGAGAGTAAACAAATAGGAGAAGAAGCTGTCATGCCGTCAAAGGAGATAGAATACAGACTTGTGCCGCGTTTCCCTTTCATAAGGTCGTTCCCTTGAAGATCACGAATAAAGCATGTTTTCTCCCTGAATGCTACTTCCAAGTCTCCATCGCAGAATTGTCCCACAGAGAACAAATTATGACCGAGGCCTTCAACATAATACACACGGCTGATTTCGATGTTCCCATTAATATAATCCCCATAGCCCATAATTGCAGCGAAGTGATCATTCCCGAATCTGACCGTTCCGATAAACTTTGCAACAAAGTTCTGAAGAAGTTTGAGATTGCCGGTCATATGTCGGGAGCACCCGCTATCAACAATCCAAAGGACGATTTGAATCACCTGCATCACAAACATCGGAAACAGGTGGAGAATTGATAACGGTTGGATCCGCTGGGTTAGTGACACAAGATGTTAGTATTTTAGGTAACCATTTAAAATCAAAAGTGTTCTGTAACCAGCGTTGCCAGGTCCAACTAGTCTCTGCCTTTTTCCTAAGGTATGCACTAGGTGACTTGTTGGTCTTGGATTTGGGCTTTTCTATTTTCTTCTCAGAAACATCTAGTGGAGGCATCCCTAAAATGGATTTCGCAATGGTTTTAAGCCTAGAGGAAGCGCCACTAGTTCGTTTCTTTCTCTTAGTCAGCAAAGTTTTAGCAATACATTTTGTATGATCACCAGATAGTATGCTATGACGACAAAAAACACAAGTAGCATCAACCAAAACATCTTCATTACTAGTTAAAGAGTTATCATCTGTTACATCATTCTTAGAACTAGACTCAGATAAGTGCAATTCTATTTCTGATGTTACATTTGTCTTATTCAAACTACTTTCTTGAACTTCTTCAGGCTTAGATACTTCCTTCCTAGATTTCTTGACTCTATTCTTCCTCTTTTTCTTGTGAGTCTTGGAATGGTTGATCTTAGAGGTGGTTTCTAGTCCTGTGGAAGTACGAGTAGCTGAATCAGTGTTTGGGTCAGATGCTTGAGTATGTTGTTTGTCCACAACATACATTCCTGGAGTAATCTTATGAATGTTTTCTTTGCTTTTGTCTAAAACTCTGATTTTCTTCTTTAAATCAATAATGATGTGTTGGAACTCTTGATTTTGTGAATCTAATTTTCTGTTTAGGTAGACTGTGTCATTTCTGTTTTGAATAACTTCATGCAGGTCTTTTTCATTTTGAAACAGTTTAACTTTTAAAAATGCTTTTGTTTCTTTGTTCTGTGCATGACTGTCTTGAAATGAAAGAGATTCCATGAGATTTTGAAATTTGAGTTCAAATTCAAGACGTTGTTTTTGACACCAGTCCAACCTTTTTTGAAGTTGAAAAACTTTGTTTTCCACATCACTATTGATCTGTTGAAGATTCTCATTCTCATGTACCATATTATTAATCTCCATATGCAACATCTTAATATCCACAGCATGATCATTCACAATTAAAGCATTACCAGATTCATAGAGCGAATTCATAATCACAGAGACAATGTCATAACACAAGACTTTTTGCAAGAGTCGATCATTTTCGTTTGCTAAAAATTTCTTTTGAAGTTTTTGACGTTGAACCTTGTCATCTTTAGCTTTGAAAATGGATTTCATAGATGCTAATTCCGTATGTAACTCCTCTTCCCATCTTGTTGCACCCTTTTTCAGATTTCTGACATGAGGAAGAATTTTCTTTTGAAGAATCTCCTTCTTTTCTTTCTGAACAGGAGAAAGAAAAGACGAGATAGGAATTTGAGAACTGAACTCAATTTCACTCTCCAAACGAGAAATGTCATCCATAAATGTCTGAAAATATCGAAGAACCCGACATTCTTTAGGCATTTGTGGATCAACAAGATCCTCTGTCAAACAATCTTTAAATTGTACACCAGTCGTAGGATCAGAAGTTATAGACGAGGGAGCACTTATGTTTGTGTATGTTAACGTTTGTTCTGGATGATCCTTAGGAGGAACAAATGATTTGCTCAAATGAGGTCGTGCATTATAATCGTAATGTACGTTTGAAAACTTTGTTTGTGACTTTGATCGACCCTCAATCTTGTTTTCAAGAAAATCAGTTTCTTCATCAACAGAATACATAACAACACGTTGAAAGGAATCATCTAACAGAAATGTTGCATTGTACAACTTAGGATTTTCTTTGAGTGCTTTGTGTAAATTGCGGGGTGTGTCACTGCCAAGTGCAAAACTTACTCCTTTAGGACTTGGTTTTACAACATTCTTTTGAATTTGCGTTACAGAATTACCCGTTTTATACACAACATTTTGAAAGTCTTTGAGTTTGGTTTCCAAATCCAGAATTTGATCAAGATAGGAGTCAACACATTTCCGATTGGCTTTCTTTTCTTCAAGAAGATCCTTCTGAGATGCAGAAAGCTCAGATTGAGTTTTCAACAATTCAGAATTTAAAGTCTCAATTTGAATTTTAAACTCCAATTGATCCTTTTCTTTCTGAGAGAAAAGTTCAGCTTTGGCAATGGTTAGCTCACGAACTTGACTTTCTAAATTTTGAACTTTTACGTACTCTTGTTGGAAAGCCTTTTCAAAACTTTTTTCACGTTTATCTTGTTTAAGATATCCAGAAAGTTGTAGTTTATAGCACTCATTATCCTTTGTTAACACTGCAATTTTCTCTTTGAGTTTCTGATTGATGTCATTGCATTTTTCTATTTGTGACTGGGTGGTCAATAACAAGGCCTGTAATTCCGAATCTTGATCATTCAAAGGATCTTTTTGTTCAATATGATCACAATTAGCATCATTGATGAGATCATCAAAGGAAACAACTGTTTTATCATCATCAAATGATACAACCGTGTTATCTTGATCATCGGATGATGATGATAATGACTCATTTTGAACAAAAGTTTCGTTTGTAGATGAAGATGCAGACGGTGAAGCAATTTCATGAATAAGACATATCGGATCAGGTACCTGAGAAAGACCATCGGTATCATAAACCGGGCCTGACTCGGACATATTCATCTCTTGCATATTAGCCATAAGCATAACTGCTGCATTTGCCTCAAGGTCTTCCATCTCATCATCTGATTCCACATTTGCCATAAAACTTTGATCATTCTGAGTCATCATTCCAGCTGCCCTTTCATCTTTGAGTGCCATCATAAGAGCCTCTTTGTGATACTGACTGCCCATTGTTCTCGGCTTCGGACAAGCATTAGCCATATGACCGTTCCCCCCACAATTGTAGCAAGTGATAGATGTATTAGCAATGCCTTTCTGACCATTCCCAACATTCGAATTTCCTCTCTGAACATTCCCCATACTGTTTCTGTTTGCCCCTGCATTATTGTACCTATTACCTCCTGACTGAACCCTTTGATTACCATATCCACGATTTCCCGAACTATATCTACCTGAAGACCTATTCTGAACTTCAACTCTGCCATCATGAACAACTGCCTGATTCCTTGTATTTGAAGATGAACGAAGACGGTTGTTGGATTTTGTGAATCTGCCAAATGCGTTAGCAATCAATCCAAATGCTTCATTAAGTGAATTGAAAGCATCCTCTTCTTCATCATAGTCCGCATTTGAGTACATTACTGAATCGGTGTTGTTGTATGGAACCAGCTGGTTATCAGAGTATTGTTGTGGTGCTTCATAAGGAATGATTTGATTATGAGGTTGGGGTGGAATGGTTGGTTGAAAAGATGAGTTGCCAAATTCCTGTTGTGGAAAAGAGAAGTTGGATTGAGCAACGAGAGCAAGTGAATTTGGTGTTGGTGCTGGTGTGAAGCCTCCTCGTGCTGCAATTTCTTTATCCACTTCTGATTGATGTTGTCTGAGATAATCATACATGAGTCCGTATTTGACATCACCAATTTTCTTAGTTTGCCTCACAAAGGTTGCATATTTTTGCCATTCAGGACCAAGGCATCCAAGGAATTTGGAGTTGATAGCAATCTTTGGTAACTTGATATCATGACGATCAAGATCGTTGATTATGTTGGTGAAACGGTGGTAGTAAGATTCAATGGTCTCCCCTGGTTCCATGATGAAGTGTGTGTACTCCATATATAATTTGGACTCAAGATCTTCTTGGTTTAACTCTGTTCCTTCCATGAGAAGATGAACATGTTCCCACATATCTTTGGCTGTCTTTTGAGCATCAATACTTCGGTAGATAGGATTAGGAATTCCTTGAAGTATGAAAGACATAGCCAACTGGTTTGCCTCTTGCTGTAATGTTTGCTCAGTTGTGTAGTTGGCAACCGGAATGGGTGTGGATGTTTCTTCTCTCTCTGGAGTTGCTGAAACTACAGTAGCTGGAATGGGATAGGGTCCTTCTTCAATGACCTTCTTGAGATACTGACCATGGGGTTTTTTCAGTTCAACGAATCTGAGGAATCTACTAGCCCATTGCACGTAGTTACCCGGAGTTAGCATTGGTGGAGTTTCTTGACTTCCAGCTTCATGACGCGATTGCTGACTACTGATTGCTTCACACATCTTATTAAACCAATGAGGTTCTCTGGAGTAGGATGAATAGTTCTGCAATTGTTGATTCTGTTGCATGATTTGTTGTGGAGATACTTGTGGTGGAGAGAGAAATTGATGCTGTTGTACGAATGCTTGTTGTTGTTGATACTGAGGATGGAATTGTTGTTGTTGAGGATGTTGCTGTAGCTGATAGTAGTAATTGAAGTGAGGTGGTTGAGACATATCTGGATCTTGAAGATAATTAAGATATGTGTTGATGAGTTATGGAAAGTTGATTTTGAAAAATCCAAAAGATTTTGTTCAAATGCGATAGGTACTGTTCACCAAATGCGATAAGTCAATTCACCAAATGCGATAAACAAGTACACCAAATGCGATGAGTTGAGTTCACCAAGTGCGATAATATCAGTTGACCAAGTGCGATAATGACAATTCACCAAGTGCGATAAGGACAATTCACCAAGTGCGATAAATCAAACTGCGATAATTTATAGCAACTGCGATAATTTTATCACAAGTCCAATTTCGATAAATTCTCAATCTCTAATACAAGAGAAGAGAAGCAACCAAGTCGAAGTATGTAATCTTTCTAATACAAGAAAGTACAATACTGAGTCTCAAATGCGATAATCGAAGATCTCCCAAATGCGATGAAACCCTAATCTATCTTGATTGCCAACTGCGATAGAACCCTTAGTTAACTAGCAACTGCGATGAAACCCTAATCTTTCTTGATTGCCAACTGCGATAAAACCCCTTTTTGAGTAATTTGCAACTGCGATGAAACCCTAGATTGTCGAAGTTCACTCAGAAACCAAAGTAGCACTTTTCATCAACTTTTTCCAAACGCTAAAAATACGGATTACACTAAATCGCCCAAATAACCAAAAATCACGATTGTTTTTGACGTTAAACGATTAGTAACCAATAGATTTAATGAAGATGAAGCTTGTTAACGATTAGAAAATGAGATTTGACGAAAATTTGTGAAATTTTAACGTGCTAAAAGTTACTTTTCAACACAAGGAAGAGTTTAACGTGTAGATTTGAACAAAAACCTTACTAGATCTATAAAAACCAACGTAATTAAGAATACTAACGACTCAAACACACTATCCTAATAATCCCTTGGCGTATGATACCACTTGTAGGTTCCCGTTTAGATCTCAAACACACACTCGTTTAGAAAGAAATACGTACACTACTATCAATATTAATAAGCTACGTATGAAACTAATCAATAAGCTAATAAGCAAAACTAGAGAAGAGAACTAAGAAGAGAAGAATAAGAATGGTAGGCTTTTCAATTGATCAAACTTTACACGAGCATAGCTTCCGCACAAATACATGAAAAACCGACAATAAGAGTGATGCCCTTGCCTTCTATTTATAGGCAACTCGTAGGGCGTCCTCAACATGAATGTTTCTAGAATGTGTGGCCGGTCCATGGGCTACTAATGGACCGGTCACTTAATTACAAACTAAATAGCCCAAAATGCAACATTCTATCGCAATTGATCTAGACTTGAAATACTAATAAAAACGTGTTTCTAACATTATGCAATAAGAGGAAAGAAGGATATGGAAACCTTGTTGTGGGTTAAGATCCAGCCGGTCCAACCCAACCCATGGGTATGGCGGTTTGGGTTTCTTTGGGAGCAAGTTTGGGGATTTTAGGGTTAGCCTATAAATACAATTCATTGTGTTTTAGGTTTTCACCTAATCTTGAATCCCTAACTTGCCAACTTCTTTCTCCTCTTCTTCTCCTAGCTCTAAATAGTCGATCCTCTTTTTAAGTTCACTAGAACTTGGTCGATCTATATTGCTTGCAAGTGTTGGTGTTGTTTTGTGATTCTTGAACCTAGCTTTCCCATTGGAACGCTACTATCGCGTGTGTACAAGAACGAGTGACAAGCTTATTTTAGCTTGTGATTCTTGGTGTTTTTACCTTGTTTGGTTCGATCCATATTCAACCCAAATTAGGGTTCTTGATTGTTCTTGGTGATTACGCGATTAAGGTACGTGTTTATTTAAGTTAATTAATTACATGTTCATTAGATCTTTCCGCTGCGTGCTTTGTGATGTTTTATATGTTTATAGTTTTATGATTCATATATTCCAACAGTGGCATCATGAGCCTCGTTTAAGAACTTGTAATTAATTACTAAAACCTAAAAATTGGATCTTTATTAGATACATGCAATTAATTTTTGTTTAGGGTTTTTAAACCCTAATTGTTTTACATAAGTAGGTCGACACCTACATGATGATTAGGGTTTTATGGTTGATTTAAAAATCTTGATAGAAACCCTAGGATTGCATGAAATTTTTAAGGATTAATTTGTGAATACCTTATGTGATGTCACTAAATTAATTAAACACGTACAAATAAATATTGATTAATAATATGGGATTAACATGATTATGTGATCAATATGTTATTCATGACAAGATCTTGCATATTTTGTCATGATTGATTTGTATGGTTTTGTATTGTTTTGAATTTATTTGTCACATGATTTAAATAAATCTAAAATTGGGGAAGACCTCAATATATATTAATTAAAAGGTTATGTGCAATGTGGTATCTAACTAACTAAAACTTACGCGGCCAAAATTTATTTGGTGCTGTGGTCCATTGGGTACAATGAGCTCGAAAACCAATGGGAGTTTTGTTAGTTACATACATTAAGAATTACACATAGAATTAATATTAGGATTTATTGAAAAAGGTTTGCATGTGGCTATATGATATCGTGGATGATCATATATTTGTTATTATGTGTTTATTTATTTTTGTGAATTACTTGATCTTTTGTGTTTTATATTATGATGGATTGTAAACTACAAAAGAGGGTAATTTTTCATAAAAAAAATAAATAAGACTAATAACTATGAAACCTTTGTAGTAATTTTATTTATTGCCAAGTCTTATGTGCCGACAGTGGTTCGCTTCGCACGGTAATTTGCTCCCAGGCGAGACTAGCAATAATTAAATTACTACATTAATTGTTTTTAGCAAGAAAATCATAATTTTTTAGTTGAGTGATTGCGACTGTATTAAGTGGTCGAAGCGGCGGACCTAAAATTGACAAACTAATAAAGTGGGTTCTAGTTGGTACGCATTAAATTGTGACCTTAGAGGGGCACGGTTTTAACCAGCTTCGGCGGCTGTCGTCCCTACGCCCGCCTGTGCGTCAATTTTAGACTTACCAAGTACACCACGATAAATACGAAGCATCTTAAGGCAATGTTGTAATTTGTTCAACGCCTCAATTAAAAGATTTGATGATTTGAGCTACGAATGAGTAAACGGTTCTGTTTTTGAAAACATATATGATACAAAGATGAATGCATGACATCTTTGTACATATTTTTGATTTAACACATCAAAATTTATTACCCTGATAAATTTAAGTAATATGCCACCCAACTACAAAAAGAAACACCTAAGGTTTCATCCTACATCACTAGCAGCCAAAGCTGAATGTTGATGTTCAAAGGGTGGTCATCTAAGGGTAAATTGAGTACTTTATTGCTAGCAGCCAAAGCTGAATGCAATAAACCGACGTCAATTTACTGTTTCTTAAGTTGGTTAAACTTAATTGGGCACTTTCATCACTAGCAGCCAAAGCTGAATGTGATGGGACGGCGTCAAGGCATAAAGATTTGGGGATGAAACATGCTTACATTTGCAACTGATGTTGGCAAAATAATGTAAGTCCCATGATTCTAGGAATTGCAATTGTATATTGGCAATTGAGTGTAGCTCTACCTTATTGAGTACTTTCATTGCTAGCAGCCAAAGCTGATGTGATGAAATGGCGTCAATTTGGATCCTAATTTTCAATGAAAATTAAATGGTTAAATTTTATTTACCTTGGGTGTTTAATTTTCTTGAAAAGTTATTATCAAAAATACTAAATTGAATTTTGAAAATTCTTTTAATGTATTTAATGCAACATTAAAACCGTAAAAATGGGATATTCTTTCAGTAGTAAATTGGTCTACACCCATAGGGGTTTGGATAGAGTCAATTTTTTGCTGAAAAGAATAAACCGAGTCAACTTTCCGTGTGAAGAGTGAGACTTAATCCTATTCCTTTTCATGAGTGAGAAAGGTATAATAGGATAATTAGAATTGTCTAAATTCTAAGAAATAACTCATGGCGAATTTCTTACGAAATTGCATGATTAGGAGTTATTAAATTAGAAACTAGACTAATTACCGCAAAGATTGGGAAAAGGTAAAACTAGAATGTTTGATCTAGTTGTTATGCTTTAACCATTTAAAGGTGCTACATACCATTATGGGAACGGTAGACCTAACTAAGGAAGAAATTGCATACCCAATTCTTTCAAGTTAATTGCATTGATGGATATTCCATCATTTACAAAGTAGAATACATTCCTTGAGTACCTTAGTAGTATTACGTAAGGAATTCATCAAGGGTGTAGGAAAGTAAACAGCACGCTATTTGCTTTTACTGGTAATGCAACACTTACAATGTTGTCAAAGCCAGTGGGAGCATAGTGCTGAAATTACTGAATAATGAGTTCATGCAGTGATCTTAAATTCAGTGGGAGCTACAAGTCTTGGTAGTTACCCGGATTATCTCTAGAATCTCTTGAGATGACTACTTTCCAATTATAGACACTTGTGGTATTAAGGATAGTCGTGTACAGTTCCTTACTAGACGAGGTGATTCTATATCTACTTATATCTATGACACAAATCATATTGATCAAGATAAGCAAACTATTGACGTGTTGTTTATCTGTTACGTAATGTTGTTCCATGCACAAGTGGGAGAAATCTTATTGTGTGCAAGCAACAACATAAAGAAATATGATTTAAAGGGATCTCTTGACTGCAAGGTTAGAGATTGATGTTCTAATGTGTTTTATACACATTCTAATTTATAGAACACTTGGAGTTAATATCTACTTTCATTACTAGATATTAATGACAAGGTAAATTACATACTTTCATCATTGCAGCCTCAGCTGATGTGATTAAACTATGTTAATTTACAAGTTTCTAAAATTAGATAATTATTAGAACAAGTGTCAATATGATAATAAGACTACTTCTAATGAGAATATTTATGTATTGTTGTAATGACATAAATAAATGAAGTAATCTTATACTACTTCATATTTAGATGTTTATGTATTCTTGGAATGACATAAATATATGAAGTAATAAATTAACTTGAAATACTATTGAAACCAAGTTGTGGGTTTCATAATTACTTTAGTTATACATGTTTATATTGTAGATATAAATATGAAGTCTTTTATTGCTATAAGACTTATACTGAAGTAAGACGTTAACTTGTTATGTTTTTTTATTAAGACATATACAAGAAGTCATGGAGTTGATTAATGACTTATAACGTAGATTGGGATTATAACAGTTTATGTTTTTTTGGTAAGACATAGAAATTAAGTGGCTTGGGCTAAAAGGCACTTATGTTATAAAATATGCAATTGGCTTTGAAAATCTATTGTACCATTAAAGTGATTTAGTTGGTAAATAGGTAAGCCAATTCGATATGTATATTTATCTTATATATTGTAAGATTAACTTACAATATTAATCCTAATGAAATACATAGTGTTTATGGTATGTTCAGTTAGGAGAATCAAACTCTTGAAACATTGTTTGATTAAAGATAACTATATCTTCTAATCTTCCTAAAGATATCAAGGTTAGAAAATTGAGTATGAATTGAATATACTCAATTAGACTCCAACCTAGAAGATTAATAAGACACCATTGATTATGGAATGTATTGAATCACATTAAGTCTTAAAATTGAAGTTCAGAATTTGTTGAACTACTTGTTGGGTAGGTTATTAACAAATTAAGGTTAGGAACTATCAATTTGTATCTGTAAAGTCCCAAAAGAGAACAAGTTGTGCTGCTCTATTTGCTAAGCATTTATAGGTAATCTATAAATTGCAAAAGGCAAGTGGGAGTTTTATCTTTATAAGATAAAATTACAAGATACGTGATCTTCTAGAATACACTAGCAAAACCATAATGAGGATTTAACATGTTAGTGTTAAATCTCAAAGATGATGGGATTCTTATTCATAGATCCGCAAGGGTATCTCAAATATTTGTAGAATATGTTGAGAGTTATGAGTTACAGGATAGTGATATGCCTGTTAATAAATTGCAAATGTTTATTTGGCAAATTACTCATACTATGAATAATTAGATGCAGTCCAAGAAGATAACTAGTTTGGAAACGTAGTTGATCTTAAACTCTATAGTTACACTATAGAATGAAAATGAATTTTTACAAAGGAAATGAAAATCCTAGAGATTTTAATTCTTGTGTAGAAATCATAATGGACAAATTTGTATACATATTTAATATGTGAAAAGATTATCAATCGCAATTAAGCAATTAAATGTGATTGAGATTCTTTCTATACACATTAAATATATAAAGATTATGATTGTCATTATTAGTTTCATTTATATGAAATTAATAATGGAATGTCAAAACTCTTTCTTGGATAATTACTTGAGCGAGGACGAAAAGTAATTGAAAGGAGTGTTTGAATTCAAATAATCTTTAATAGTATACAAAAGTGCAAATCATTTGTAAATGGATTAATACATGCATCTAAAAGATATACTCATATTTTAGTTATTAAATCTAGTTTTGATTTATAATTAAAATAAGATATTTCTTAATATTCCTGAAAGCTAGTGGGAGTGATGTATTTATTTTCTTATTTCATGTATGTTGAATAACATATGGGAAGTAACATTCCATTAACATTAACATTATATGTTAAGACTAAGTTTGGAATGAAACTTCATATAGAAAATAAAACCTTGAAATATATGTTATAAGCGGTAAATAATTGATTCTAAAAGAACATGATATTCTATTAGAAGATCTAGATAGAAACATATCTTGAAAAAGATATGACATGAATAAATCTAAGGCTGACGAAATGATTATTCATGTACATCATGTTGCTTGTTGTATCATGCTTGGATGCAAGATGATTGACAACGTTAGTATCTAAATTATTAGATAACTAAGTGTAATGGATATGTTTTAGAATTTACATCCTTAGCCTGGATTTGCTCCAAAGAAAAAAAATTCTAAATATGAACCATATGGCAAGTTATTGCTTGATTGATATTGTGCTCAAATCTTGAAGGATTTGAAGATATCAAAACATTACACGATGGATATTAAAGTTTACGGAACTTTAAAAGAGCATATTGTTGTTTGATACAATGATGCTAGTAAGATTGAGATGACACTCAATACTAGTCATGGTGGGAGTTCATCCTTATTAGGAGACCATGTATACTAGTTATGCTCAATATGAGCATAGTTGCATTATACATAAAGAATTAGAATACTTTAACTACAAAGGTTTGGTAGTTTAATTGTCATAAATTCGTGCATGAGGATGTCACGTGTTTTATGAAGTATGTGTCAATATCTAGATAGATGAATGAACACATACAAGAATTTCATTATTGAAATAAGTATTCTCAAAATTCCGATAGATCAAATTAATTGATTTATGCCTTGTCAACAAGTATGGTGGTCATGACTTGTGGCATAATTCATTAATGGAGATTATCATGCTTGATCTGGTTAGTATTTGGATAGGGGACATGTAAACAATTATTATTTTAATGAAATAAAGTGCGGATAACGTTTATTCTCATTATTAATATTTGTGTCCTATATTTGCATGTTTAAATCCATGAATAACTAATGTTATTCTAAATGGTCCGTTGTCAATTAATAATATGGGAATATTATTGAACTAAGACAAATGTGAGGATTGGTAGAATGTACTGTAAGGTTGAGACACCAATGTCACATGATATTCAATATTGGATAAATTGAATATAGGACTTATCCCAACCACATGATTATACTTTATGGATCGTCGTCATTAAGTAAATCATGAATATTTATCCTCAGACTTGAGATACCAGGTGACTGCCGAGGATGTAGCTCATTTTTTGTAAGGTAGTCTAACGCTATCCGTAAAAGGTAGTTATAAGGGCTATTTTCGGAGGTGATGCGAAGTTCGAGGGTTACGCTCGTAGTCAACAAAGGATTTGTTCCTTCAACTTTGTGTTGAAGTTTAATACTGCTCGGCCACTCGTAGGATTGACAAGATGTTTGTGTGGCCACACCCAAAGTCTATCTGGAAGACGTTCAGATGATTTGGTAATCTTGTTCAATTATGTATAAACGAGAAACTATTGTTAATTATGGAATGACCAAGATCCATATCCATATTAACGCGGTATTAGCAACAAAAGGATAAGTATGATGATTAAATTCATCACGTGGTTTTTCCAGGAAAACCATACTCGGATCAAGCTGGGGGCATTGGGATCTGTTAAAGCTAGACTAGCCCATGTCATTACCATATTAATGAATATCCAAGTGGGAGCTGTTAGAGTTTGTGTATATTTATTAATATGTGTATGTCCGGTTTCGAACCCGAGACTCGGGATTGCACACAATACGTGAGAGTTCCAATGGTTTGAATAAATTAAATATATTTTATATTTATATTTATTTATTTCACAATAAAACACTTAATGGTCGTTAGGACTTAACGGGTTTTGGATAACGCTCGTTAAAGGACTAATTATGCAATAAGAGGAAAGAAGGATATGGAAACCTTGTTGTGGGTTAAGATCCAGCCGGTCCAACCCAACCCATGGGTATGGCGGTTTGGGTTTCTTTGGGAGCAAGTTTGGGGATTTTAGGGTTAGCCTATAAATACAATTCATTGTGTTTTAGGTTTTCACCTAATCTTGAATCCCTAACTTGCCAACTTCTTTCTCCTCTTCTTCTCCTAGCTCTAAATAGTCGATCCTCTTTTTAAGTTCACTAGAACTTGGTCGATCTATATTGCTTGCAAGTGTTGGTGTTGTTTTGTGATTCTTGAACCTAGCTTTCCCATTGGAACGCTACTATCGCGTGTGTACAAGAACGAGTGACAAGCTTATTTTAGCTTGTGATTCTTGGTGTTTTTACCTTGTTTGGTTCGATCCATATTCAACCCAAATTAGGGTTCTTGATTGTTCTTGGTGATTACGCGATTAAGGTACGTGTTTATTTAAGTTAATTAATTACATGTTCATTAGATCTTTCCGCTGCGTGCTTTGTGATGTTTTATATGTTTATAGTTTTATGATTCATATATTCCAGCTTGTTTTTCTTTAATGTATCTCTCATCGTTCGAACCAAGTACGTTGCATATTCGGTTGTGAAAAAACGTACAATTCGTTAAATTCACTAACTGTGAAAAATAAATGAAAAAAGTTATACTTTTTTTCACAGGCATCAAATCTAACAAGTTATACTTTTTTTCACAGGTATCAAATCTAACAACTATTTATACGTTGCATATTCGGTATGATCGAATGCATATGTTTACTTTTGGGGAACCAGACAATAATCCTTTTGTATGGTTATCTTTCACATAATATCCAAGAAAGGCCTAGTCAAGTAAAAAGACATTCGAACCACCCTAATTAAAAAATTGGCCAATAAGCGTCTCTTTGTCTTTGCTATATTAACATCTCAGTCATTAGTTAAGTTCCACACTTGCAATTGCTCAAAACACTATTTTTGATTTATCTCATTCAATCATTAATCTTTCATCAACGAATAATGGATTCCTTCACGAAGGAGTTTGAACATCTTTTCATCAAATTGGAAGATATTAAATCCGCCACAAACAACTTTGATGAAAAGAAAGTCATAGGGGGTCGTGGTTTCGGTAAGGTATATAAGGGAGAAGTATCTCACTACAAGGGACGAAGCATGGTTGCTTTTAAACGTCTAGATCATAAGTTTGGGCAAGGTGGCCCTGAATTCTGGAAGGAGATCATGATGCTTTCACGTTACACCCATGAAAATCTAATCTCTCTCCTCGGATATTGCAACGAGGGTGGTGAGATGATTTTGGTGTATGAACATGCATCTAATGGTAGCCTAGATCGTCATTTGAGTTCCACTACTCTCACGTGGAGTCAGCGTATCAAGATATGCCTTGATGCTGCAAGGGGGTTAAGCTACCTGCACGAGGACAAGGGTACTCACCATAGAGTTATTCATCGAGATATAAAAAGTTCCAATATTCTACTCGATGAGAACTGGAACAGTAAAGTCTCTGACATGGGACTGGCAAGAATAGGACCGGCTAATCAACAATACACGGCTGTTGTTACCGATATTGTAGGTACCCTTGGGTACCTAGATCCAGTATATCTCAACGAAAGCATTCTAACGAAAGAGTCAGATGTATACTCGTTCGGTGTTGTATTGTTCGAAGTTTTATGTGGAAGACTTTGCTATGAAAAAAGCAATGGTAGATTTATGAATTTAGTCCCTATTTGGAAAAAGAGGTGTAAACTCAATAATATAGATAAGCTCATCTTTGAAGACAGTATTATGAAAAATATGGACCCAACTTCTTTGGCAACATTCACAGACATTGCATTCCGATGTTTGAATAAATCTCGTGACGAACGGCCATTGATGGCTGATGTTGTGGAAAAACTAGAGATAGCACTACTCAAATCTCAGGAACCTGTAGATCTCATAGGAAAGGAGAATGAAGAGATAATTAAGGCTGTGGTACCTCCTCTGATCTACAAATCGGTAATTAACTACTCTGCTTGAAGTTTCCATTTAATTATTTCTTTTTTTGAGAAATGGCAAATATAGATTCATAAAACGTTTGCTTAATTATTTATTTTTTTGAACTTTATATGATTAATACAAAATAAATATTGTGTAGGTAGCAGTTTTCATAAGTTTCATGTTAATAAAAATAAGTCATTCGACCCATTATCTATTATTGTATCAAGATTTATATATATCCACAAACCAAAATACATACACCATTTATAGTACTAGTATATATGATTTTTCACTAAATATGATGTCTCCTTTTTGCTCGAACATTAGATAAATGTTCCCTTGGTCCTAAATTAAATTTCAGTTACTCTGTTCTTTTGTCAATTGCTAATTAAAAAAAGGGAAAAATAACATTTATGGCACCTTTGAGCAATAAAGTTGTTGCTTTTTATAATCACAGGAGCAGGTAGACTCTTCGACCATTGCCACACGAAGCCGGTTAAGCCACCAAGATAAAAAACTAAAAGATTTTAGAATTCCATTGGAGGAAATCAGGAAGGCAACAAGAGACTTCAGTAAACAAACCTGGATTGGAATGGGTGGATTTGGTGTGGTTTACAAGGGACAATTATCTGAAAGGTGGCAAAACTGCACAGTTGCTGTCAAACGCCTTAATCCAAAAGGTCACCAAGGCAACAACGAGTTTCAGAACGAGCTTAACTTGATGTTCAGATTCCACCATCACAATATCATTAACTTTATTGGTTACTGCGATGAAGGCAATGAGATGATTATTGTTAATGAGTATGCTAGTAATGGTAGCTTGGAAGAATATCTTGAAGACATCCAAATGAATAAGCGACGTAGCCTAACATGGGTAGAGCGCCTCAGGATTTGCATAGGAGCAGCACGGGGACTCGACTACCTCCACTGGGGTCTTGGGGAGAACAATAGAGTTATACACAGAGACGTAAAGAGTGGCAATATTTTGTTGGACGATAACTTGGAAGCCAAAGTTTGCGATTTTGGTTTGTCAAAATCAGGTCCCACAGATAACTTGGAAGCCAAAATTTGCGATTTTGGTTTGTCAAAATCAGGTCCCACAGATAAGCCACAAAGCAAGCTCTATACAGAAGTAGCAGGTACCCAGTTTTACATGGATCCCCTCTACCATGAAAGTGGTATGCTCCAAAAAGAGTCGGATGTGTACTCCTTAGGCGTGGTACTATTTGAGATGTTGACTGGGTTGTTGGCTTATTTTCAAAAGGCGATTAAAAAAGGTGAAGAGCTACAATTTTTGATAAATCTGGTAAGACGCTACTTTGATGATGGACTGGACATGTTGGTTGATCGTTCTATCAAAGATGAAATGGATCGCCGTTCTCTCCATACATTTAAAAATCTCGCATATGCGTGCATTAGTCTCAATTCAAAGGACCGCCCTAGAACGGCCACCATAATCGATAGGCTTGAGGAAGCATTGGAATTTCAAGTAAGTTTTAGCGTTTGATTATTATTATTTTTTTTCCACATGCATGGACGAAAACTGCCATTAATAATACAACATGATAAATAACGACAACATTTTAGATGATTTTTTTTTTTATTTCCCCCCTTGCACCTCAAATAAACACATGCCATGTGACCACTCATTATGTGAGATTACATGGCACCATTCACAAAAGTGTGAGAACAAACAACTCCAAGTCTTATGCCTGGTCTTTCTGTCATATAGGTCATTCAAACTCAATAGTTGACAACTTGACATGTAAGTTTCCCCTAAAAATGTATGTTTTTGTTTGTGGATGATGCTCTAGTATCCAGCACCTCATATTTTAGGCTCCGTCTCGATTCACATGTCAAGTGTATAATTTGACAAGATAGGCTACACATGTGTTGTATAACATGATAGTATGATACGCCAACCTTATATGGTATTTGAGTCAAAAGATATATAGTTTTGAGAAAACGACAAGGACCATTCATCTAACTTACTTCTAACTCATTTACAATCTCTCTTTGGGTACTAATTCTTGTGATACAATTTGTAGATGCTGAGAGAGAATCCGTGCCCTGTGGGGGAACAGCTAGAGCCTGAAGCTACAGCAAAGGTGACTGGAGATGGATCAGACCGAGGTTTGGGAGAGAATCCATGCCCTCTAGGGGAACAGCTAGAGCCTGAAGCTACAGAAAAGGTGACTGGAGATCGATCAGATTGAGGTTCTTCAGTTGTTGGAGTCTCCCGAGGCTCTGAAAGCAAAGGTTGCAGCGACTGTGGAGTTGGAGGGTTGTTAGTTTGGTTGGTTGAATGGTTAGTAAGACGGTAAAAGACTGACTTGATTTTGGGCTTTGGATTTTTTTTTTTTTTTTTTTATTTTATTATTTTTTTTTACCCGACATTACGAACCGACTATTTGATTTACCTGGGCTTCGGATCGTTATTTTCTGTTTTGAAGATTTTTGGTTTTGATGAATTGCTCTTAGAGTCATTTAATCTTGGGATTTGAATATTATCTGCTGTTTCTTTGTGCTATTTGCCTATTTGGTTTTCGTTTTTAAGCAAAGTAACACAAGCAACATTAGAGAGATCAATGACCAACATGGCCTACCCATATAGTGATTTAAGCATGGCGAAATACCTTGGAGAACAGGTTAAAATCATCATTCTGTTTATTTATTCAATTTTTTTGGTATTAACATGTATGAAACAATGGATATATTGTCTGATGTTGTTCTACCTATCTATACTAACTAATAAAATAAGGTTTTTTACAAGCGCCCTAAATCACAGAGTAATTAAAACCCAATTAATAATATGATGCTACACCTTTTACACTCCTCCTTTACAAGCTTCTCCTACACTATTCTTAATTCAAATCAACCGATGCAGTTTCAAATCACCACAAATGTCAATCACCAATTAATGTCACCGATTCAAAATCATATATCTACCTTTCCGATTCAATTGATCCCACTATTACTTTCAATTCAATATCAGTTTCAATTCATCAAATAAATTCAACGATTAAAAAAAAAAAAAAACGCACACAAAAAGGCTATACGATTTGGTCTTTACCCCATTGTTAACCCTTTTTGCAATTACCTTCTCACATCAATTGACAATCAGAAGGTGTCTGCAAGTGGCATAGGTGGATTAACAGTTTATATCTCAAAAGGGTTGTGAGTCGTTTGTGGTCCTTGACTTCTGCGAGGACAGTTCACTCACAATTTCAGCATATCAGGTTCTAATATTATACATACATAGACAAAGATGAGTCTATATGAGGACCCACGTTGACTCTATTGTTTAATGTTTTGGTTCCTTTCTTTTCTTGGCATTGTTTGGCCAATTGTGGCACATGTGGTTTGTTGGTACTAATTGAGTAAGCGATCCTAGTATTGGGTTTATCCTATATCCTTTATTTATTTTTTTTAGGGCCCCTCCTATTTTAATTACTACCAGTATCTTGTTAATTGACAGGGGCGCCTTGTATTGTATTGTTGTCTTTTTCGAGGTTCTCAATAACATATTGCATTTCTAAAATAAAAAAAAAAAAAAAAAAAAGAAAGTTCATGTTAAGGTTTTGAATTATTAGTTGCAATTTACAAAATTTATGTTTATGGTTTAGATCTGATTCACACACTACAACAATTGTTATGTGTTCATTTTTTTATTTTTTATATTGTTAATTTAATTTTGTGCATATTCGATTTAATATATTCGCCTTGATTTAAGAATTAAGGATATTCTAATTATGTTAGCCATGGCATACTATCAAATTAATAACCATCCACACCATTTTTTTCTACTATCCTGGATTTTGATTTCAAAGAGTTAATATGTACTTATATTTTTGTTTTTACAGGCTTCCAAGAAGTGACAACTAAAGAGATTATCTTTTTCAAACGATTATCTAACCATAATCCAACAAGCAGTTGTTCATTCAATCATTTTTTGTAATTTCACTCAAATCAGTTTACAAGTGTATACGATCCCTAACCTATGACTCGATATTGTTTGTAATTCACTAAAATCAGTTTACATGGGAATTTGAGGTGCAAGGGGAAATACATGATGATGGGTAGTTGAAGAAAATTATTGTGTTTTCTATATTCGATTGATCAAGGTGATGTATCATATTCTGTTTTTTATTCTGAATTTCAAATGATAAGTCTCCAAATGATTAACTAATTGATGAGTGGTTGTTTTACATATGGAACGATCGCAAAATAGTTCATGTATTGAATTGTGGTTCATTTTTTTATATGTTCATGTATTAGGGTTTTTTCAACTCAAATTGGGGATCTATTGAAGGTAAGGACTTCACCGTCAATAAAAAAAGGTACGATTTTTGTCGATGATTAATGGATTAGTTTGAAAATTTTGAAGTTGTATTGTGGTTAATACAAATGCCAAAACACAATTATCAGTGTTCCCATAAAACCAAAATAGTCTTTGTTTGTTATGAATATGTGAAGACGTAGAGAAGGTAATACGTTTCCGTTTAAAAACTTAAAATCTTTTGAATCAAATATCCAATAAAGCTTGATGTAATATGAAAAGTGGAAATATAAATACTACACTATACCAATAGTGTATTTCACACAATAGTACATATTATCACAATATGAACATAAGCCACAAAGATCAACACAAAGCAATAACACAAGCAATGATATAATATAAGTGCAAAAGTAAAGCGGTAAGTAAAAGAAGGTGCAAACCGGACATGATGATTTATAGTGGTTCGGTCACGGAGCTCCTCTCCGTCCTACTCCACTCCTCGAGTACCTAACTCGAGAGTTACTTCACTAAATCAACAAGCTCTCTTCTCGGCGGAGAAAACCTTACAAACGTCGCTTACACTTTTTTCGGTATAAAGCTAAATACCTGGTTCTAGTTCGAGGTAGAACCAACCTAACATCGCCTATACAATATTTTCGACACTAAGCTAGATGTCGAGTTCTTTCCCGGTTACAACTACTCCCGTTATGTTTTAAGGGCCAACATAACAAACCTTGTGTTTTATGGCACAAACACAAAAACAATCCAATCTTATATGATGAATTGTAATGATACATGATGAGTACAATAATGATCCAAGACTTAAATGTCTAATAGATATAAATGCTTAATCTAAATGATCTTCTTGAATAAGAAGTCTTCAATCAATGAGGATGACAAGTGCCCTTGAATCTTCAAATGTTGATAAGCTTTGGTAGATGAGGATGGCAAAATCACCAAGCTTTCTTTGGTGGATCATGTGTAAAATATGCTTACAACCCAAATGAATATTAGAAGCATTATGATCATGTGATGGTGAGGGTGATGTATGTTACTACATTGTTATCTACTGATATAAATGTATGCAAAATGGTAGAGAGAATATGCATTCAAGTGGTAAGTTGAAATAGTGAACAGTGGGCTTCTATTTATAGGCAAACAAGCTCAGTGACCCATGGATTACACAAACCCAAAAAAGGGGTCCATACCTTATAATAAAGGGTTCCTTGGGCCTCTGACAGAAAATCTCAAAAAAACTTTTTAAAATCTTTCCAAAATCTAAGCAAGATATAATCTCAGATTTTCTAGGCTAGCATGATCCAAGTAGTGATGTTAAGGGGTTTGACCATAATGCCACATAACAAACATATACGAACCCGTGTTGTAGCATACGTGGACTCGAGACGTCGAGAGGTGTTGAATGTATGTTGAGACAAAATATGATTATGAGTAACTTGTACATTTTATGTTATGTATTACAAGTTATATGTTTGTCATCAATCAAAACAAACAAGAACTATCTCCACCATTTTCTACATGTTTATGGTTGGATGTTCTTATTAAAGGTTAACAACAAGGTTTAAAGGACTATAAGGATTCTGATGAACATGAATTATGTCCACCATTTTCTACATGAGTTCTACATCGATGCTTGTGTTCACCAAATTCTAATGGTATCGCCAACTGCACAAAGTACTTTATTTTTGACGCACCAATTTACAACCAAGAGCTGGTTGTTCACAAGTGAAACAAGGCCTTATTTGAAGTCGGAGTTCAACCTCCGTGAGTCCAAATGCATTTTCCGGTTGTTGTTCGACAACAGGTGGAGTGTTCACCGGTTCATTTTGATCCTGTTGGAACACCGGAAAGATATCCTCTGGTGGAGTGTGATAAACTTCATTTGGAGGACTGGGGAATTGTTGGGAGAAATCTTGGCGAGGAGGACTGGGGAATTGTTGGGAGAAATCTTTGCGACGATGACTGGGGAATTGTTGAGAGAAATCTTTTTGAGACATTTACAGTTTTGAATGTTGAGTTTCGATTTTGAATGTGTTTGTGTTTGTTTGAATTGAGGTTGGTATTTATAGTTGAAAAGTTTTTTTTTCTTTTATTTTATTTATTTATTTTTTTTATGTGTTTTTGTGTGTGTTTAAAACTCGATCGAATAATAGACCGATATTCCCCTTTGCTCTCGACCGACCGATATGTGCCCAAGGCTCCACATCCAACACGACTTGTCTCCAAATCGGTCACTTGGAGTGACCGACCGATATATCCCGATCGATTGTGTATAGCCTAATAAAAACACTTATTATAAGTTAGACTTTCAAAATACACATTATGAATTTCCTAATTAATCTGTACTCATCCAGTTTCAAATAATTTATACAACAACTCTCACCATGTCATTACAATGGATCGTGTCTCACCACATCAGTATCTTCAACAACCATAAATTTATGGTTGGATGTTCTTATTAAAGGTTAACAACAAGGTTTAAAGGACTATAAGGATTCTGATGAACATGAATTATGTCCACCATTTTCTACATGAGTTCTACATCGATGCTTCTGTTCACCAAATTCTAATGGTATCTGCAACTGCACAAAGTACTTTATTTTTGACGCACCAATTTACAACCAAGAGCTGGTTGTTCACAAGTGAAACAAGACCTAATTTGAGTCTTCTTTAACAGTGAATTCGGAAGACATGAACGGCTTATAATGTTGGTATTCAAGATGTCTGAGTAATTGATTTCTGTTTTAATTAATCCGTACCACGAATGCAATACGAACCCACTAGGAATGTATTGTGGGTGTATTTAATTTACGTGCATGATCGGAGATAAAGTACGTATATATCAAATACACACGATACGTGCGAGTCAGCAAGTCAATTTTTTAGGAAAAAGGTCAACGTGCAAAACTCACAAGTAAGATATATGTGATACCGGGCAAGTGTTACCCGGGTCGTTTCCCAACGAGGTGTGAATGGAGGATATTGTTTGAGGTTTGTAATTAAAATGCTTGAAAGTTGTATTTTTTACTTTTTGTTTTGTTTTAAACTAAACTAAAAGATTAAAGACTATTTTAAGTGATAAAAAGAAACTAGATTAATTAAGCAAAACTACGAGGATAACAACGAGCTCTAGAAAATAAAATAATAAAAAGATATGCTTGCTAAGTAATAATTAAACTATTTAATAATTAATTCTACAATAGTAAACAAAATATTAAACTAAGTGTTTTAAGCTAAAAATGATAAAAAGGTAAGAGATTAAGACCCGATGATTTATACGAGAGAATAACCACCCGATCTTATAAACTAAATAAATGATTAAAGTTTATTTCTTTGTTAACTTTAATTTTGCTAATTTGTTAATAAAGTTGAAAACTTTATTAACTAAAGAGCTTAATAAAAGTTATTAAAGTTATAAATTTTAATGATTTTTATGCTTATAAGACCCTTAAGCTCCTCGCCTTAGGTCGAGATGATAAGAACAAAGAAAGATACAAATTTCAACAAAGGTTAGCAATAATAAACAATAATAAGCAATACTATTATATGAAATAAGCTAAAAGTAGTCTAAAAAGTAAAAAAAAGATTAAAATTTTATAACTAAAAACTATTAGATCTAAGTCCACCCGAAGCCAAGTTGCCCACTCCGAAGAATAGACGCGAATCGGGTATTTTTAAGGACTAGATCTAAATGAACAAGCTATATAAAGCTAAATTACTAGGACTAGTATTAAAACTAGAATAGATCGGACTAGTATTAAAACTAGAATAATTACTAAACAAAAGAAAACTAAAAATAAACAGATAAACTAAAAAAGTGCTCTCAAACTTAAGAAATGTCAAGGCTTATTTGAAAAATAAGCCGAGCTTAATAAGCTCAAGCATCTCTTTTTGTGTTTGAATTGAGCTAGAGGGTAAAAAAAAGAAGTAATAAATGAAGGCTAAAATTATTGCTACTTGAATAACATAAAGTACTGTGTGTGCGTTAAAATAAAATGTGAAGAGCAAATTAAAAAATACTTGAATACATAAAGCATTAAACTGAGTAGAATAAATATTAAAGACTGTTACTGAAAAATAAAAATACGGAAGAGAAAAAAATTAAAGCTGCTACTAAAAACTATTGCTACTTAAAAAAACTAACTGGTTCTTCATTGTTTTGCGCCTCTATTTATAATACTTTTGAGTCGGTTTGTATTTCTCCACATGACGCCACGTGTCGATCTTGGATTGGTTGGAAGAATGAGGCTTCATGTGGAAGCTTTGGTTAAAGATAGCAGGCGGTTCTCTTTTTTTTTTCTTTTTTTTCTTGCACGTGGCTCCTTCCATCCATGGTCTTGTTTCTCCATTTTTTTTCTTCTTCATGCATCACTTTCAATTATTTCTTTTAATTAGTAGGGTGTGGGATTTATTTTAGGCAAGTTGAAGTCCACTTGCTGCCTTTTTTCTTTAATTCTTTTTTTTCTTCTTCACATTTTTGTCGCATGCGTCTTAATAAAATTAACGATAGACTCGCAATTTCGTGCTCTTCCCAATCTCGTACTCGGTTTTTGTGTATTTTGTCTTTCTTTTTGTCATTTTCTCATATCCGTACCTGCACATATATTAACACAAAAACAAGGATATCTGCAATATAATTTGGGTGTTTTTGCTCATTTTTGTGTCATTTATGGGTATAAAAAGATGAGTAAACAGACACTCATCAATCCCCCACACTAAGCTATTGTTAGTCCCTAGCAATCCGATCATATGAAGTAATGAAATGATCAAAAGAAAATCAAGTATTCCCCGTTTTGATTTTATATATAATGCTAGAAATTTAAACTAGAACAAAAATATATACATGCTTGATTTGCAAAAATGATATCATGGAACGGGATTCACACAAAATGGGTGTCTCCAGGGAATTGTAATCGTCATCCTCTTTTTTATACTCCCAACTAAGCTTAAACTCAATGTGCAAATGCTTTTGTAAAATGCTAACACTACTTATACCAATAATCTATGTAAGTCGAAACTTAACATTTCACTCCCACATTTATTCAAGTTAGGTGAATGTGCTTGATTTTCAAAATTTTGATCACCAAAATCGACATTTTATGGTTGTCATTTGTTTAAGTCAAATACTAATTTACCGGGAACCTCAAAAATCTAAGGATCAAAAGGGCCTTTTCCATGTAGCGGCTTTCTTCTCGGCACATCCCAAACCAGTTGGTTTTAGGTGACCAGGCTTTTGACACCTTACAGAGAATAGTACCGGAATCAGCGAAATTTCGATATCAAAGATTTAAGATATTCCCACTAAGCTAGTATTAAAATACTTAAATAGATAACAACAAACGATCATTTAGAGATTAGAGACGCAAAGATGAGATCACTCCATGTAACGGCTTTCTTCTCGGCACATCCCAAACCAGTTGGTTTTAGGCGGCCAGGCTTTGGACACCTCACAGAGAATAGTACCGGAGCTTTCGGGGTCTTTGAAATCAACAATCTACTAAATTACCGTTTAACTTTTATACAAAGCTAACGAATCCGAGTTCAATTTCCGATTTAAATTTAAAAGAAAGCAATTTTCTTACATTTATTCAATATATATACATCCTCTACTTTTGGAATATCAAAACTTATTGCATTTTGCTATATCATTCTATTTTTGCATTTTGCAACATCATTCCATTTTCTTCTATTTTTTATTTTCTCATTTTTCTATATTTTTCATTTTTTTTTTTTTTTTTTTTTTTTTTTTAACTTGTATATATATGCTTTCTCAAAAATAAAAATAAAAAGTTGAACTCGGGCTCTATATCAAAATTGTATAAAAATTTTGTTTTGCACAATAATATGATTTTAACGTTCAAACGTTTGAAAACAGCACGTATTTATTCAGATTAGTTATCTTCTGGGAGGAAAAGCCATAGATTACTTGTATAAGCTCTAAAGAAAACCAAATATTCTACGCTTAGTATTTTCATTTGCACACTTTGTAAAACCTTAGTCTAATAGTTAAGGAAGCAGCCAGATCAATACTCTGGCAGAGTCAGGATTCCCTTTATTCTAACCTAATCAAGACTAAACACTTCTTTTTTATTACATTTTCTTAATTAAAAACAACAAAAAATTTTAAAATTTTGGTCAAAACGGGGGTACTAGGGCACTAGAAGGTACAATGTGACAAAATTCGAGAGAATTCCCCCCCACACTTAGAATTGAATATTGCCCTCAATATTCAAAGTACCGGCTATTATGCCGACACTTCTGAACGGAAAAAGGTAATACTAATGGCCAAGTGTGTGAAAGAAATCTCTATTTTCACAAACAGGATTAATAAGATATCCTTAGATAATCGTTTAGCAAAAGGATAGGATATTGGGCGGCTGGATTGAAAACAGGCGCGACAATCATCACAATCCAAGGGAAACCTGAAAATCAGAGCAAACAACACACAACACAAACAGCACAGTGGGATTCCCCCACACTTAGTGTCAGAACAGAGATAAGACCAAAACATGGGCGTTTACCCATGCAATGCTAATGTTTTTGTTCACCGAGTCACTAGCTTGACTCGACCCCGAATTCATTGGTTCATGGGGAAGCACGTGGAAGAAACAATCTCCATCGGACTTTCATTCAAAATGTTAGGATAAACATTGAAGTTCATGAAAGTTCCACTTCGATGAGATACATCCGGCTCAAAAAGAATGATAATTTGAGATGCCGGGGTCAAAAACTTTGTCCTCATTTCCGGAAGGAAATGATAGTAAAGTTGCAGCCAGATTTAACTCCATGCAAAATTGGAGTTCACTATTAAGAGATGACAGAGGGGGGGTCACTTTTCTCCAGAATTAAAAGTTCCTCAGATGAGGTTTGTAATTTTAAATTCTTATCGGGAGTCAATTTCATCATTGAATGATTTTCACCACCATCGAGTATGCCCAGATTAAACACTTTGTCTTCACAAGAAAACTCAACAGGATACTCGGTGGAAGACTCAACAGAGAAAAGAGAATCACCCTCCGGTGATTGTGGAGATAAGTCATCAGAAACCATTGTAGGTTCCTCAGTTACGGTTTTCATTCTTTGGTTTTTATCCCCACAGGATTTGTCATCAGAAGGTTTGCCATATAAAAGTTCTTCCCATTCTGTACGATCAGCACCGAAATCAAAAAGATCATCATCTTTTTGTAAATCATCAAGTGACGGATCATGGTACAAAAGATATTCAACTTTTTTACGATCAGCATGAAAGTCAAAGAGATCATCATCACTTTCTGATGAAAGTGGATTGTTGTGAGCTAGTTCATCTCTAGATGGATCATGGTTCAGCAAAAGTTCTAATTCTCTAAAATCAGATTCAAAATCAAACTCATCGTCCTCATCCCCCGGTGGGTTTGGATCGATGCGAGCGAGTTCGTCGGCGAACTCCTCAAGAAGGTAATCAATATTTGACATTTTAATTTCCTTCGGAGGGAGAGAAGGTGACAGATCATCATTAAGCAACTTCTCAATTAGAAGAATGTCTCCCTCCGGGTCAAATATACCATCATCAATTCCCGATGGAATTGAATCACAAGATAAACAAGCCTCAATCTCTTCCAAGATGGAGTCACCTCCCTCAAACGGAGTGAGAGAGGGGGAAGAGAGAGCAATGGTAGGATCAGATGAAGTGGGATTTTTAGTTTTATCCACAGAATCAACAATGTCAATACGATAAACCGATTCCGGAGGTGGGACAAGTGGTGTGCTCTTAGAGCTAGCAATTTGCACCACTTCCTTTATTATCTCCGATTCTAGTTCATCATAGTCAAAAACACTCTTGACTTCAGCAGAACAACTTTCAAACCATTTGCTCGAACCAGGGGTAATTCCCCTTACTTTGAGCTCATTACGTTTATTTGAAACACTCTTAACCGTGAATCTTGAAAGTGTCGAATCACTTCTTGTGGAAGCAATTACTGTATCAGATTTTTGATCAACCATAGCAACGTTGCCTTTGGTGGTTATAGGTTTAGAATTCGCATTAATGTTAAAAGGAACTTCTTCGTTATCAACCCGAAGTGTTATTTCTTCGCCATAAACATCAATCAAGGCACGCCCGGTCCTTAAAAAGGATCTCCCAAGAATGAGAGGTACGCGGGGATCGCATTCAAAATCCACGACTACAAAATCGGCGGGGAAATGAAACTTTCCTACTTTGACAAAAACGTCTTCAGCAACTCCTTTAGGAGTAGTAACAGTTCGGTCCGCCAATTCAAGAGTCATTCTTGTGGGAGTAAGTTCCGGGAGTGAAAGCTTTGTCCACACGGAAAGCGGCATCAGGTTGATGCTTGCACCAAGATCGGCCAAGGCGTAGCATTCAATCATCCCCGAGAACTCACACGGGATGAGAAATTTACCAGGGTCTCCTAATTTTTCTGGAAGTTTCTTAAGGAGTACAGCTGAGCAATTCTCATTTAATGCAGTCTTAGTTAATTCCAACAATTTTTCCTTATTGCTAAGGAGGCTTTTAAATGTTGAAGCAAACTTGGGCATATAGAGAAGAGCATCCGCGAAACTAATGTCGAAGTGTAACTTTTGAAAAATTTCAAGAAACTTCGTCATTTGACTGTTAGTTTTGTCGCGGAGCTTTTGATCACTAAGCCTTGAAGGATATGGGATTGAAGGCTTCGGATTTGTCTTCGGAACATCGGGTTCCGAAATTGGAGTTTGGATAACCGGAGGTTGGACGTGTGCGGTACTTCGTGGGCTTGAGGAATGCACCTTGTTCGTTGTCACCTCAGTATCTCGACTCACTTCCCTCAGTGGAGGGGGCATTGGAGTCGAGGGTCCATTATGCGTCTTACCACTTCGATTGGTGACGGCTTTCAACTCACCCTTCGGGTTTGGAATGGTATTACTCGAAAGAGTTCCCGAAGTTGAAGCTTGATTCATTGAATTCATGAGACTAGCAAACATGTTCTCAATTTTGTTTTGAGATTGATCAATTTTGTGGTTTGTAGCCCTCATTTCATTCTTAAGCTCATTACCTTGCCTGGTCATTGAAGTTTGAAAATCATTTTTCATAGTGTTAATTTGATTTTGCATTGACCTCAGGTTAACCTCATTTGACTTGACATGATTAGCAAGTTCATTGGAGGGAACATTTGGGGTTTGGTAATTAGGAGCTTGATACCCTTGATTACCCCATTGGGGTGGGTATTGATTAACCGGGGCTTGAAATTGGTTTCTAACATCTTGCCCTCTCGGTTGATTCTGATTGAATCTATTTGGATTGTTGGGTTGAGAAAACCCGGGTGGTCCACTTTGATTGCTAGCACGGTAGTTCGGGTCAACTTGAGGACGGTATTGGTTACCTCCTTGGTTGTAAGACCCGGCTACTGCATTAACTTCACATCGACTACCATCGGTGGCAGTACAATTTTAGTAAGCATGAGGACCACCACAAGTGACACAAGTCTCTTCCACAGCTTTGACATGAGCTGGGGGAGCTTGTGGTGATGAATGTATCTTCTGATTAGATAGAACCAAAGCTTGAATAACCTCTGTGAGTTTGTCAATTTTATCGTCAGAGCTAGAGGTTTTTCCCAAAGATGCAGTAGAATGAGAAGTATTCGCGTGCGAAACAACCGGTTTGCTTCGCGAAGAGCGTACTTGGGCCTTGGCCTCGACAATGGCTAAAGCATCTTTCGTAGTCCGATTCAAAAGATAACCACCCGCGGCGGCATTTAAAGAGTCTTGATCGGTTTGGTTTAAGGCATTATAAAACGTATCAAGTTGATGTAGTTTAGAGAAACCATGATGAGGACATTTACGAATTAATTCTTTGAAACGGTCCCATGCTTCACTGAACGATTCATCAAACTTTTGGGTGAATTTAGTGATCTCATTCTTAAGACTTGTGGTTTTTGATGGTGGAAAGAATTCATTCACAAATTTCTTTACTAGATCTTCCCATGTTTCGATTGAATGAGGGGGTTGTTTGTCTAGCCAAATGCTGGCAGCCCCGTCAAGAGAAAATGGGAACAGAAGCAATTTGATTGCGTCTTGAGGCACATTCTTATATTTAATGGTGGATGTGATCTTGTTAAACCATCGAATGTGGGAATGAGGATCATCCCTTTCAAATCCGTAGAATTGACTGGAAGTTACCAGTTGTAGCAATCCGGTTTTAAGCTCAAAATTATCAGCAACGATTGCTAGAACAACGATAGCTTCTGCGTAACCTTCGGTGGGTGCTTGGAGAAGCTCGGACATGGTCCGTTCCTCAGCCATTGTGATAATGGGAGGATTTGGATTAGGAATAGCACGAATCTCGGGTTCGGCTATTTGGGTAGAACGCCTTCGATTACGTCTTCTCGGAATTTTGACGAGTTCAAGTAAAGGACTTGACGACGTAGAAGAACGAGTGCGCATGCACTAAAAAAATGTTTTTGTATATATTTTTTTATCTTGTATATATACACAAAGAAAAAGAAAAAAATATTTTATTGTTTTTTATATTTTTATGAAAGCGATAACTTCACGACAAAGGATCTTCAAGTCACTAATCGTTTAAACCTTAACGATATTGTCGCAACACAACCTCCCCGGCAGCGGCGCCAAAATTTGATCGGAGATAAAGTACGTATATATCAAATACACACGATACGTGCGAGTCAGCAAGTCAATTTTTTAGGAAAAAGGTCAACGTGCAAAACTCACAAGTAAGATATATGTGATACCCGACAAGTGTTACCCGGGTCGTTTCCCAACGAGGTGTGAATGGAGGATATCGTTTGAGGTTTGTAATTAAAATGCTTGAAAGTTGTATTTTTTACTTTTTGTTTTGTTTTAAACTAAACTAAAAGATTAAAGACTATTTTAAGTGATAAAATGAAACTAGATTAATTAAGCAAAACTACGAGGATAACAACGAGCTCTAGAAAATAAAATAATAAAAAAATATGCTTGCTAAGTAATAATTAAACTATTTAATAATTAATTCTACAATAGTAAACAAAATATTAAACTAAGTGTTTTAAGCTAAAAATGATAAAAAGGTAAGAGATTAAGACCCGATGATTTATACCAGAGAATAACCACCCGATCTTATAAACTAAATAAATAATTAAAGTTTATTTCTTTGTTAACTTTAATTTTGCTAATTTGTTAATAAAGTTGAAAATGTTGGGAATTATGATGCGTATCAAGAGCAGACAACTTAGGTCTGGTAGTTTATCTAAGTTAGGTCTGTTTGTGTTATTAGGTCTGGTAATGTAATGTTAAGTCTGGTAGCATATTTAAGTCTGGTTGACTTATAGAGTTAAGTCTGGTCGTGAAGATAGGAAAGTCTGTTAGAGTTATGTTAGGAAAAGATACAATGCGTGTATGTATCTTTATAGAAGATTTGTGTATATCTTCTGTGTCGTCTAGGGTTTCCTTGTGTTATAAAAGGATCCCTAAAGATTGTTAGTTTGTGTGTGAGTTGTACGAATTCATTATAGTGAATATCAATATACGAAGTTAGTGATATCCCTGCTTGTGTTCTTAATTGTTCTTGTTAAGATTCCGCATTAACAATAACAATCACTTAGGGTTTCTCACTTAGATTGGTTCGGATTTATCCTAACCATCTACTAGGTATTCAAGACTACTTAGTGATCCATATACAATTTGTGGACCAACAAGTGGTATCAGAGCAAGGGAGAGACTCTGAATTCGAAGAACACTAAAACTCAAAAACCTAATTCTCACTCAAATCACCCTACAAAATGTCTGAATTCGATAAGCCTGTTTTCACTGAAACTTTCTCAATCCATAACAGTGAGGATGAGAAATCAAACCATGAAGATGAAGGAAAAAACGATACCAGTAACTCCCAATCACAACAACAACCCATCCCTTCCACAACCACAATCTCAAACATAAAACTTCCATTACTGAAGAGAGAAGAGTATGATATATGGGCCATGGAGATGGAACATTATCTGGAATACATTGATAGCGATGTATGGAAGGTGATTCAAAAGGGAAATTCTAAGAAGAGAATTTCACAAGGGAATGATAGGCAGCTCAGAATAATGCCACCAGTATCTGCTGAGGAGATTAGGGCTGTGGAGAAGGAAAAGAAGGCCAGAACCTTGCTTCTTATGGCTATTCCTAAGGAGCATCTACAAAGGTTTCATGGCATTCTTGATGCTAAGGAGATGTGGGAAGCTATCAAGAAATGATTTGGAGGTAATGCTAACTCCAAAAAGATGCAAAAGGCTGTTCTTAAACAGCAATTTGAAACATTCAGTGTTTCAAAGACTGAAGGTTTGGAGAAGGGCTATGACAGATTTCAACATCTGTTAACACAACTGGAAGTTCATGGTGCAGCAGTCTCGAATGAGGATGCAAATCACAAATTCCTTAGATCTTTACCATCAGAATGGGGCAATGTATCTGTGGCGATGAGGATTAAGGAGGAAGTAGATTCTATGACACCTGATGACCTATACAATAATCTCAGGATGTTTGAAAGGGACATCAGTAACAACACTCAGGCTTCAACCAGTTCATCAAATGTTGCTTTTGTGTCTCAAAACAAAAGCAGTAATTACAAGGTTAGATCTGGTGGTGTTAGGTCTGGTAACTATGAAACTCCTTCAAGTGAAAGGTCTGCTTCAAGTTTTACTGATGAGGTGATACATTCTTTCTTTGCCAATCAAACGGAAGATGAAAGCTTTATTAGTGAAGACCTTGAACAGATTAATGATGCTGAAGTTGAGGAGATGGACATAAAATGGCACATTGCCATGGTTGCTTTAAGGGTCAAACGATTTCAGAAGCAATATGGTAGGACTATCAACTTCAACAACAAATCACCAGTGGGATACACAAAGAGGACTGTTGAATGCTACAACTGTCACAAGCATGGACATTTTTCAAGAGATTGTCCAGAGAAGAAGCCTGCTGATGGAAGAAGAGATGATGATGAGAAGATGGAAAAGAATCAGATGAGCCTGCTGACAATGGAAGCTGGAGGAGTCAATTGGGGTGAGCATCCAAGAGTAAATGAGGAGTCTGATCATGCTCTCATGGCCATTGGTAATGAGGTATCATTATGCTCTAAATTATGTACTGACTCATATAATCATGTTAAGGCTTTGTGTGATGAGCAGCAAGAACAAATAGGTGATCTAGAAGTAAATTTATTAGCACATAAAAATGCTGTAAAAACTTTAGAGGCACAAAAGGTCACCCTTCAAAATCAACATGTTGCTTTAAATGAAAAACTATACTTTCAAGCTAATAAGATATACGAACAAGATGAGAAGCTTAAAAGGTATAGACAATTAGGGCTTAAAATTCAGAAGGAAAGGGATGAGCTGAGAAAAAGGGTAGATCAATGGAATAGTTCAAATAATAACCTGTTTAAGTGTTGGGATTCTCAAATTAAGTCAAATAAAAAATGTGGCTTAGGATATGAGGAAAATGAGAATAGGGCTATATTTAAGAATAGAGAAGAGGACTATGCTGATAAGCCCTTGTATAATAGGTTTGTTAAGACTGGTGACTTTAAGGGAGTACCACCACCTTTGAGTGATGACTATACTCCTCTTGAAAAAGAAGAGTTGGATGATTCACTCTTTGTGTATGGTAAGAAAGGTCCTCAAGTGCCTGAACCAACAACCTCAGAGGACAAATCAAGTAGATATTCTTCTTGTCAATCCAATGACTCTGAAGGATCTATTGATGGTTCCTCTGATCACTCTAAGTCTGAGTCAAACAATGAGGAAAATCCTGAACCTAAGGTTATTGAGAAGTGTGAACCTGTTGTTGCTAAACCTGTAGTGACTGAACAAAAGGCTGAGACAGTTAAACCTAGTTGTGTCAATCACATAAAATCTCCTAGGGAATCTGTTAAATTGAATGAGTCACCTAGAAGCAATAGTGTTCACAGAGAAAGTAGGAGTAGTTATACTTATGCTCCTAAAAGATGCTTTGTGTGTGGAAGTTTGAATCATTTAATAAGAGATTGTGACTTCCATGAAAAGAGAATGAAAAGAGAGGCTGAGCAAAAGAGAATGAATGTTAATAAGGTTCAAGGTTCAAATAAACCAGTTTGGAATAATGCTAGTAGAGTTAATCATGCTAACCAGTTTGTTCCCAGACCTGTACAACTAAATAACACTACCAGACCTAACTCTTTTGTTAATTCTGGTAGACCAAATTTTAGGTCTGGCTACAGAAATTTTGATGTGAATAGGCAAAATGTTAACTTTATGAGGCCTAAAGTGAATCCTGGTTATGTTAACTCTGTGAGACCTAATGTGAACACTGGTTTTGTAAGACCCAAGCAACCTTTTCAAAAACCTCAGGTGAATGAAAATTTTCAAAGAAATAATTTTTACAAAGCTCATTCACCTGTGAGAAGACAAGTTGGAAAGCAAACAGCAAAACCTTTAAAGGGAAATGGGGATTCTGCTGTTAAGACCTCAGCATGTATGTCTTGGGATTCAAACAACAATAAATCCATGTATAAATCCCAAAACAACAGTGGATCAGGTTCAATTAAAAAATTTAAGCATATTGATCCACAAGGCGGACCCAAGCCTACTCAGGCCTGGGTTCCTAAGAGAAACTAATTTCTCTTCTTTTTGTGCAGGATCATCCACTATGCTATATGGAAGATAGAGGAATACTTGACAGTGGATGCTCTGGGCACATGACTGGTAACAAGAACTATCTTAATGATTTTCATGAATTCGAAGGAGGTTCTGTTACTTTAGGAGTTTTCAAGGGACAGACAAACCTTTGCTTGCTGCTATGCTTGGTACTAACAATGCAGGTACTTCTGGAGCTGCACAAGTGGACCCTGATGAAGCTCAAGACCAAGCATCATCTAGGTCTGCTACACCTAGGTCTTCTCCAATTCCATCACCTCAACCAGGTTCCTCACCATCTGTTGAAAGATCATCTACACCTATCCAACAGTCTTCACCTCCACAACCAAATGTTCCAAGTCCTGAAAGGGAGGAGGAACATGATCCTATAACTGTGGAAAATCTTCTTATCATTGTTCCTCAACTACAAAAGAAGATTGGCATTTTGGAAAAGTCTAATGAGGCACTCAGAAAAGCTTATGTGACTTTGGTGAAGAAAGTAAAGAAAATGGGAGTAGCAATGAAGAAAAAGGGTGTTTCTTTTGATGATGAGGAAGATGAAGCTGAAAATTCTTCCAAACAGGGGAGGAATTTGGAGCAAGAACAGGAAAATATTCTTCAAACACCAGTTCAAGAACCACTTGTTCAAGATAATGTCACCACAATTAGTCCAGAGACACTGGAAGTTGCAGAGACTTTGGCTCAATCAATGGGCAAAATCAAACAGGATAGGAAAAGAAGAAGGTTAATTTTGTCTGTTGAGGAAGAGGTTGAAAAGTTTGGGACTATATCTGATGAAAAGTCTGGTGAAGAAAAGTCTGGTGATGAAAAGTCTGGTAATGAACTTAGTTCTGGTAATGAAGAAACTTCATTGCCAAAGAAGTCTAAAAGAAAAACAAGAGAAGAACTTGAAGTAGCATATCTCAAGGCATTTGAGAGAGATCAAGGTTACAAAGCTACTGATTATGATGATGTGCAGAAATATTGCTTTCAAGGTAGAAAGGCTAAAGAGACTGAACTAGTCATTGAACCTGATAAAGTGATTGATATACAACCTGAAGCTGGTAAGTCAACAGAAGAAGTGCAAGATGAAGTAATTAAGCCTATTGTGTTTCAAAGAAGAAAAGGTTTGGAAAGGAAGAGTAAATCCAAGAAAGTAGTTGTTGAAGAGGAATTAGATGAAGAACCTTCATCTGAAGGAGCTACAATGGGGACTATTGAAAGCACTAAGGAACCTACTAAGGTTGTCAAGTATCAACTTATCATGACTGGTGGGAGAGCTGCATATCAAATAATAAGGGAAGATAATTCTGACATTGTTTATATGAATTTTGCTGGAATTTTAATTGATGTGAATAGGGAGGATCTTCAAGAACTTTATCAGTTGGTGAATATTAAATATGGAGATCATCCACCTGAAGATGAATTTGAAAGAGTCTTTTGGGGAAATTTGAAGGTGATGTTTGAGCCACCAACTGAGTCTGATATAGTGTGGAAACTTCCTGAAGAGCATAACATTGTCAGCTGGAGATATTTTCATACCTGCAAGGTACATTGTGTTTCATTAAAGAATGTTGATATTTATATGCTTGCAGAGGTGGAATATCCTTTATCATCAAGTGTTTGCAAGGAAATGATGAGCAAAAAGTTGTATGCTAGTAAAAAGGATGAAGGATATGAGATGTTATTGGATTTGATTAAGAAGCAGTCTTTGAAGGATGTAGCCTAAGGGTGTTTGAAAGAATTTTCACAAGTTGTTAAGTGAGACTATTGGAACTTCTCACTTGGTGGAGGTGCTTTGCACTAACACATCAAAAGGTTATCAGTCCACCTTGTCTCATCAACATAAGGACTGGCTAATCCTGAGCAAACAGCTAACAGGTAAAGATTGCTCAAATCCGTTTATGGCTGACAATTTGCCAAAAATTGTATGGTATTCAACTCACCATATCTAAGATAAGTGAAGAGTTGGCTAGCCCACAAGGTTATGGCTTGTGGTAAAGGCTGTGGAAAACCATAAATGGTAATCAATTCACCATGATGAGGTGCTTTTCCATCAAAGAATTGACTAGTCCAGAAGCAAACGGCTTTTGGTAAAGACTTAACAAATCCGTTGATAAGCTGATGATTTGCTTAAAATCATATGGTTATCAGTGTACCATGGTCTTACACACCAAAACATTTGGCTACTCCAGTAGTGATGGCTATTGGTAAAGAGACATCAAATCCATTAAATTTCAATGATTCACCTCTCACAGGAGTTAACACACCTGAAAGTGATGAGAATAGATATGAAACTTAATATGAATTGATGTACTTATAGTCAATGTTGCTGCAAAGACCATATCAGAAGAGCTTATCAAGATTCAAGCTGCTAGAAAGGAACAAGACCTAAATACAGTTCAAAGTGTTCAAGATTCAATCCTCAGAAGGCTTAATCAGAAGAACTTGAAGTTCATGAAGCATGAAGATCAAGTTAGGGGAGGATTGTTGGGAATTATGATGCGTATCAAGAGCAGACAACTTAGGTCTGGTAGTTTATCTAAGTTAGGTCTGTTTGTGTTATTAGGTCTGGTAATGTAATGTTAAGTCTGGTAGCATATTTAAGTCTGGTTGACTTATAGAGTTAAGTCTGGTCGTGAAGATAGGAAAGTCTGTTAGAGTTATGTTAGGAAAAGATACAATGCGTGTATATATCTTTATAGAAGATTTGTGTATATCTTCTGTGTCGTCTAGGGTTTCCTTGTGTTAAAAAAGGATCCCTAAAGATTGTTAGTTTGTGTGTGAGTTGTACGAATTCATTATAGTGAATATCAATATACGAAGTTAGTGATATCCCTGCTTGTGTTCTTAATTGTTCTTGTTAAGATTCCGCATTAACAATAACAATCACTTAGGGTTTCTCACTTAGATTGGTTCGGATTTATCCTAACCATCTACTAGGTATTCAAGACTACTTAGTGATCCATATACAATTTGTGGACCAACAGAAAACTTTATTAACTAAATAGCTTAATAAAAGTTATTAAAGTTATAAATTTTAATGATTTTTATGCTTATAAGACCCTTAAGCTCCTCGCCTTAAGTCGAGATGATAAGAACAAAGAAAGATACAAATTTCAACAAAGGTTAGCAATAATAAACAATAATAAGCAATACTATTATATGAAATAAGCTAAAAGTAGTCTAAAAAGTAAAAAAAAGATTAAAATTTTATAACTAAAAACTATTAGATCTAAGTCCACCCGATGCCAAGTTGCCCACTCCGAAGAATAGACGCGAATCGGGTATTTTTAAGGACTAGATCTAAATGAACAAGCTATATAAAGCTAAATTACTAGGACTAGTATTAAAACTAGAATAGATCGGACTAGTATAAAAACTAGAATAATTACTAAACAAAAAAAAAAAAAAAAACTAAAAATAAAGAGACAAACTAAATTTTAAAAAAGTGCTCTCAAACTTAAGAGATGTCAAGGCTTATTTGGAAAATAAGCCGAGCTTAATAAGCTCATGCATCTCTTTTTGTGTTTGAATTGAGCTAGAGGGTAAAGAAAAGAAGTAATAAATGAAGGCTAAAATTATTGCTACTTGAATAACATAAAGTACTGTGTGTGCGTTAAAATAAAATGTGAAGAGCAAATTAAAAGATACTTGAATACATAAAGCATTAAACTGAGTAGAATAAATATTAAAGACTGTTACTGAAAAACAAAAATATGGAAGAGAAAAAAATTAAAGCTGCTACTAAAAACTATTGCTACTTAAAAAAACTAACTAGTTCTTCATTGTTTTGCGCCTCTATTTATAATACTTTTGAGTCGGTTTGTATTTCTCCACATGGCGCCACATGTCGATCTTGGATTGGTTGAAAGAATGAGGCTTCATGTGGAAGCTTTGATTAAAGATAGCAGGCGGTTCTCTTTTTTTTTTCTTTTTTTTCTTGCACGTGGCTCCTTCCATCCATGGTCTTGTTTCTCCATTTTTTTTCTTCTTCATGCGTCACTTTCAATTATTTCTTTTAATTAGTAGGGTGTGGGATTTATTTTAGGCAAGTTGAAGTCCACTTGCTGCCTTTTTTCTTTAATTCTTTTTTTTCTTCTTCACATTTTTGTCGCATGCGTCTTAATAAAATTAACGATAGACTCGCAATTTCGTGCTCTTTCCAATCTCGTGCTCGGTTTTTGTGTATTTTGTCTTTCTTTTTGTCCTTTTCTCATATCCGTACCTGCACATATATAAACACAAAAACAAGGATATCTGCAATATAATTTGGGTGTTTTTGTGTCATTTATGGGTATAAAAAGATGAGTAAACAGACACTCATCAGTGCATTGCGAAATCGGTTTGTCTTCTTTTAGTTATTACCAATTATTAATATATTCAAACTTTTTTTGTCAATTTATTTTTGAAAGTGTTACGAAAGTGAATAATTGCATACATATATCTATGGTACAAAATTTTAAGGCACAAGTACAATGGTTTTTATTCATATTTTAGGTGCACATGGAATTTTTGCATCTTTAAATATGTATATATGCAACTGTCCCCATTGTTTTGTCAAGTTAATGCCAACTTCAAATTAAAATGTTTTTTCATAAGAAAAACTTACATTAATGAATTCCCATCGACTTCTACATGGCATCTCTCAAGGAACGACATTTACTTAATAATAATAAATAGCAATAAATAATTTTATAGGATATTATATTAGATAAAAAAAAAAAAAAAAATTGTCCCTTCATTATTTTGAAATTAATAATTGAATAAAAAAACATTAAAATGTTTTGGTGAAAGGGCCAAAGATGCTTTTAATTTTGAGGTAATTACCAAAATAGTATTTCAAAAAAAACATGGTCCATTTAATAGTCACTCTCAACACCTCTTTCCCATTTTGGTCACGCTTGACTGCTCGACCGCTCGACTCCACTAGAATCATGACACGTGTCATTCCTTGTACTTGCAAAAGGTACCAACCAAATCTTTAGAGAATCTTTGTTACTATTTACTTTATTAAAAGTCAATGCTCGACTGACGGTGCTCAACTTGAAAATGCTCGACTGACGGCTACTTTTTTGTAAAAGATCTTTTAGAAAGATTTTGCCTGTACTTTTTTTTTTCCTTTTTTATTGTACGTTATTTTTATTTTTTTCTTTTTGCTTCATAAAAAAACACACACTACACTACACTGATAGTAAAATCTAAAAAAACACACTAAACACTGTTTCGGTAAATCAAAATAAAAAACACACGCCTAGAAACTTAAGATCTAAAATATTTTGTTTCTTCTTTAATCCATTTACCAGCCCATTTACGACACACCGGTTTCAAAAGAGGAAAGTAAGAGATCGAAGAGAAGATGGGGTTGCAAATAAACGCGTTGCATCTGTCTTATGTTGTCCATGTGCTTGGTGTCGCTGGTGCGGTTATGGTTCTTGTTTGGAACATTTATTTTAGAGGAGGTTTAGCTTGGTCATCTGATACTAACAAGAATCTTATTTTTAATGTAAGTCTTTTTTTTTTTTTTTGGGGGGTCATATGTTATATCCTCTAGCTGTTGATTTTTGTGTTAGTTTAGACCCTTGACTTTTGATGATTTGGTTAGGATAGGTGTTTCAACATTGTACTTGTGAGTTTAAATGGTATTATAGTCCCAGTTTTGTGTTTCAACATTGATGATTTGGTTAGGATAGATTGTTGGTGTTTTCTACAAGGCACATGAGTATGCTGAGATGAATCCCAATTTCGTGGGTTGTGTAGAGAATGCTCTGGGCATTCGCAAGTGGCTGGAGTCACAAGGACATGAATACATAGTCACTGATGACAAAGAAGGACCAGGTTGCAGTAAGTGCCTTAAGAATATACTAATAAGATTTATTAAGAGTATACATGGACTGACTTTTTGTTATTGTTTCTCATTGCAGAAGTAGAAAAACATATTCCCGATGCACATGTCATTATAACCACCCCATTCCACCCTGGATATATTACAGCTGAAAGGATTAAAAAAGCAAAGAATCTGCAACTGTTGCTTACAGCTGGAATCGGATCTGATCATGAGGATCCTCATTCTCGTTCGTAATTTCTTGCCTGGATACAAACAGGTTGTTAATGGGGATTGGAACATTGCTGGTATAGCTTATAGAGCTTATGATCTTGAAGGGAAAACTGTAGGAACAGTTGGCTGTGGACGTATCGGTAGGCTTTTACTTCAAGGGAGTTCTCATTGTTAACAATGCTCGAGGAGCTATAATGGATACACAAGCTGTTGTAGATGGCTGTAATAATGGGCACATTGGAGGCAAGTTTTAGCATGCTAGTTCAATAAAGGTTCTCGGATAGAAATATACATTTTTTAAAAAGTTAAATGTTTGGCTTTTCTGTGGTCTGTTTTAGGCTATAGCGGAGATGTTTGGTATCCTCAACCAGCTCCAAAAGATCATCCATGGAGGTATATGCCAAATCAAGCAATGACCCCTCACATTTCTGGAACCACAATTGATGCGCAGGTTTGTTTACATCACGGATTCTTGTTTCCAGCTCAATCTTTTAAACAAATCAGGTTTTGTGTTTGTCTCAAAATGATGCTTGACGGCTGCTGAAATCTCGCCTTTTTGGAAATCTGTGTTGGTATTTTAGTGTAAAATAAATTGCGTTTAATATGAAAATAAGGGTCGACACTTAGTTGCATATTAACGGGACTAGCGGGGTTCAAAAGGGGCGTAGTTGCTGATGGTACTGCTGCTAGCTATGTTGATGAAGCGAAAAGTGTACAGCTTTTAAGGGGTCATTTAAGCCCTAAATCGTATTTATTTGCTCAAATATTGCCCTAAATCGTTCCTTTTGTCATTTTAGGTACTTTTGAGGAGAAATCTGGAAAAGGAGGCATTTTGGACGTTTTTGGAGCATAAAAGTGAAGAAAACGACAAAGTCTCAAAAAACGGCTGAAAATTACCTTTGACGGCGTCAGATTTTACTCTGGACAGCGTCATGGCTTGGCAAGAAAAGGTGGACGTGAAATTTACTCATGATAAGCCAGTGAAAATGGCATGTGAATTCTGACGGCGTCACGCTTTAACCTGATCAAGGGCGTCACGGCTTAAATCAAAGAGGGACGGCTCACGTTCAATGTCCGACGGCGTCAAGCCTTGATAAGCCAGAACGGATTTTTGAGAGCTAAAGAGGGACGGCGTCAAGAAGGTCATCCGGGAACCCTAAAAGCGGCGAGGGTGACGGCGTCACACTCCATAACGTGACGCCGTCAGATCCAAAAGTCTATATATAGTTTTCTAATTTTTTGTCATTAGTGTGGAACTTAGTGTGGAATTTTGGGAGAAAACCCTAAGACGATTTTAGCTTCTTTTTCAAGGCTTTTTGCCTTGAGATCTTCCATGTTACATTGAAGATAAGTTATCAATTAATCATTCAATATGTCTATGTGTTGTTTGATTCTATCTTATTCTTGTCTTTTGATTAACATGTTAGGCTAGATTTATCTTGTGTTTGCTTAGATCTAATGAAACCTAGCTATTGATTATTGGTTATTAGTGTGTTATTAGTTGTATTGGATGATTGTTTATCTATGTTAGGCTTAAGAAAACTGGCTAACTTCCTATTCGGTAACTTGCTTGAACGTCTTAAGAAACATGAACCAAATGCGTACTAAAGGTTTTTATGGTTGTATTTAATGCACAAGCGAATTCTAGTGATCCCATGTTAGGAGCTTCCTAGCCGGCTCGACATAGGAGTGAAGTAGGAGCTTGTAGAGTTGGGGAAGTACGTACGCCACCCCACGAATGGTATTAAGGAATACACCCGTCATCCACGCGACTAATACACACTAATCAACCAGTAAAAGATAGTTAGGGAGTAAGGAAATCTAAGTAAACACATTTCTCTACATATAAGTTTCCACCACATTTTCATTTCAGTTATTTATTTTATTTGCATTCGTAGTAATTTGGGTTAGTTGACTAGCAACTAATTCCGCCCACTCCTTCAAACCCGAGATTTTACTTGCTTTCATAAAAATTATAAAAACATAAAAAGAATCTTCCTCAACCCTTAGACCTAATTAGAGTAGCCTTTCATACCTAACGAACACTATTCCCTGTGGAGAACGATCAATCCCCCGTACTTACCACTACACTATACTACATCGGTCAGGTACACTGCCTGGTGGGGTTGTAAGCCTCTTGAGATCCCTCAAGAGGTAAAACCTGTTGTAAGGTTGCAAAACCCACGCATCAAGTTTTTGGCGCCGCTGCCGGGGAATAGTTATTGTTTAGGTTGAATTTTTATTTCTATTAGGTCTACTCACTAGATTCCTTTCTAGTGAGATTTTTATTTTACGTTTCTAGATTTTCTTTAGTCTATCTATTTTCTTCGTGTCTTTGTTCGTAACCATTACCATTAGACATCATGGAAGATGGTAATATCCTTAATCCCCACAACCCACCACCACAACAACCACAACCACCTCCTAGAGCCCGTACTTTAGGAGAGTATTCCCGTCCTAGCCACCACGGCTATCGAAACACCATTGAGCTCACTCAAGGAGCCAATATCACACCCTTGCGGTCCGACACCATCCGGTTGGTGCAAAGCGGATGCGCATTCCATGGACTTCGTTCTGAAGATCCTAATCAACATCTCAAGGACTTTCTCAAAATTGTTGATTCTATAGACCTTGATGTTGCCACTCGAGAGACGACCCGATTGCGTCTCTTCCAATTCTCTTTGCGGGACCAAGCTAGTCAGTGGCTAGAACGTCAACCCGCAGGATCCATCACCTCTTGGGATGATCTCACCACTCGTTTCCTTGCTCAGTTTTTCCCACCGGGAAGAACTACCAAGCTAAGGAAGGATATCTTAACGTTTGAACAACGTCGAGGCGAAACCCTCTACGGGGCATGGATTCGATTCAAGGACTTACTTCAAAAAGTCCCTCATCATGGCATAAATCTCTGGCTTCAAATCCAAATCTTCTATAACCATGTTGATTACCACACCAAGCGTGCCATCGATCGAGCCGCCGGGGGCAGATTGCGCGACAAAAGCGCCGAGGAATCATGGGAGATCATTGATGAGCTTGCATCCGACGATGATGAATTGTGGCAAGTCTCCCACGACGTGCGCTCGGCAGTCAAGACATATTCATCGCCCGATACAGCCAATCAAATCACGGAGGAAAGCGTTAGTGAACTTGAGAAAAGGGTTGCATATCTTATGGAAAAGCAAAAGAGACCCTTAAGTCCACAAAAAGCAACAGTTGACTCAGTCTCAAGCGTTAAGCAAACACCATTGTCCGAATCACCCCTTAGGGAAAATGCTAAGCCCTTCCACAAGCACGCTCAACCCAACTCACCACCTCAGGAACTTAGTCCAACATTCGAAGCTCGAATGAGAGAGTACATGTCGAAACACTCCAAACGGTTGGCAAAATTTGAGGAAGCCGTCTACAAACAGAAGGGGGAAATGGAAGAGAAGATGGCGGAGATGATGAATCTTTTGAAAGAATACACTAATACAAAAGCCCCTGAAAAAGTGTTGGTGAGGAATGACGCTGAAATTCCTAACACTAAATTTGTCAAGGCCACCTCCGTCGTCCAAGAGGGCGGAAATGATGGAAGAAGGAAATCCATAACTATGGAAGTTAACAAAATTGACCTCATCCCACTTAATAATGGAAACACCAGTTCCTACAAATGCGATTCCGACAAGGGAGAGGAGGCGCCCTCTGAGGAGCGCCAATTGGATGAACCGCCAGTGTCACAACAAGTGAGGCATTATTTGAAGCACGAAATAAACAAGGAGACCATAAACGATTGGGTGAGGAACTATCGACGTACTCATCTACCCAACAAGAAGTCCAAGAAGGTGGAACCGGATGATAAATCTGACACATTACCCGGTGGGCAATTGTATGAATGCCTCATAGGACAAAAGTTAGTGGAAAAGCAGAAATTCTACGGGGTCTTTGAAATACCATGCAGCATTGGAAAACACAAGTATCTGGATGCGATAGCTGACCAAGGTTCCGACGTAAATTTGATGCCTTTATCCGTTTATGTTCAGTTAACCGATGAGTTGCCATCCATCACCCATACTAAACTCTCCTTTGCAAAGCATTCTTATGAGTATCCGTTAGGAATTGCAGAAGATGTGTTGGTCAACGTTGCCGGATTCCTGTATCCGGTCGACTTCATGATCATTGAGAGAAATGATATGAATATGCCAATAATCCTTGGGGCACCCTTTCTCGCTACCACTAGAGCACAAATCAATTACGAAAATAGCACCATCCAAATGAAGAAGGGGAAGAAAACAATAAACTTCCCAACGATCCCACGACATATGCGAGATGTTGCTCTGCAGAAGAAGATGGAGGCTAACCCCAATATAGTCCGTGGTAATGTTCGAGAGAAAATTCTTGCATGGGAGGCAAGGATTAAGAATTATATGGAAAATGAGATTAGAGAATGTAAGGGTGGAAATAACGATTATATTGAGGCTGATGAGCAAACCAATAACCCCGTTGAATTTACAAAAGGAGACTCAGTGCTCCTAAGGCATTCAGAAACAGAAGCACCTACCAATGAACTAAGTCCCTGGTGGTACGGACCATTCACAATTAAAAGTTTACACCAAGATGGGATAGTAAGCTTGACCAGCAAAGGAGGAGGTGAAGTGACCGCGAATGTCGAGCGATTGAGACACCACCACCCTGATAACAAGGATCATATCTATCAGGGATACGTCATTATGAATGATGGAATCACGTAATGTACGTGACTTTGAGTCTAGCTACAAGACTCGTTAATAAAGAAAAGCGCTTCTTGGGAGGCAACCCAAGCTTTATTTGTTTTATTTGCTTTGTGTGTTTGTTTATTTGATTGTTTGATTTTATTTGTTTCCGTATGTGTGTTTAATTTTTATCATTATTGACTCATGTTCAAAAATTAAATTGTGAAAATGCTTTATTTTGTTTTTAACTTCGTCTTAACTACATATAAAGGTATTTTGCAAAAGATAAGTGTAAGGGAAATCTAAATCGGTTTATTAGAACACAAATAAACATGAATCATAATAATATTAAATTAGCATACATATTAGTGTTTGTTTGAGTAAAATGCTTGTATCGAGTCATAATGATGTTTTGCAGGATTTCCAGGAAGTAAGGTAAAGGTTTTTCCAGAAATTTTCCGGAAACTTAAAATGAGAATTTTTTGTCAGGTCATTTCTGACGGCGTCAGGGTTTATAACCTGACGGCGTCAGATTTAATTTTCAAAAATTTTTGAAAGTTTTGTTTTCATAAAAAGTTTTTATTAAAATCTCCAACTTATAATCTCCAGGATTCTGCAAAATTATCATTCCACAAGCATTATATCCTTATATATAGATTTTTCCCGCCGATGTTATGCAGGTTTTCGTGTTTGTTTTCTCAGGTTTAACAGGTTATTTTGGACAAGGAAATGTTTTGAATCAAGCTTATGGCGATGCATTAGTCATGGAGCTTCAACATTACCTTGGAGGAAGATTTAACCGTGTAATTTCATTATCCACCGAGCGAATCAGGGGAGTATTTGATTTCATTCTTTTACTTTATGCTTTTACATCTTGTAATTTGAACATTGGGGACAATGTTCATCTTAAGTGTAAGGGGGGGTAAAAGTTCGATTTTAGAGAATGCTCTTACGCTTGATTTTTTGTTTGTTTAATAGTAGATGTGTAATAAAACTGAGATAAATACCTGTTAGGGCAATTTTAGTGCCAAATTTAAATTTTTTTACAACATATAGGAGTGAAACTTTGATCTTAATGAGCGTCTCACGGATAGGAGTTATATAACTAGCACAAAAACCGTACCACTAAAAAATTTTCCACCCCCAAATATGTGAGGTTCGCCCCTAGAATTGGTAGGAAAAGCATTTATGCTATGATGTGTGTACCGGTAGCACTTAGATTCTAGAACTTGCGTTAGGACCATTCCGAGGCCACAAGTGAGACTACATTCGTGTAGTTAGATTTACTACATGATAAGAGGCATTAGGATTAACCCATTGTTTTACACCTGTGTTTTTGTTATAATTACATTGGCTACATTGGTCAAGTAATTCTCCCACACCCTTTGCGTTGTACTCATTTTTAGTACACGATACCCCTAGTACACCCCTCAGAGCCTATCTTTTCGTTTCGACCTTTAAGCATTTTACTTAAAGGAAGAATTTGTTACACCCCACTAAAATGTACACCCAAATCGCCTTAGCCTACCTTGTATGCACTCATTTTCAGTGCATTATTGTTACAACATTTGTTTAAACCCAAGTTAATTATCTAGTTGATTACATGGTTGCTAAGTCGAGTCATATCCCTGTACATATTGTTTTGGGACGATTGGGACTCATGGGTAAAGTACTAGTGTAATGGAGTAATGGGGAAGAACATCATTTATTACCCCCATATGTGCTAAATGTTTTAAAAGTACTCCAAGTTTTTCAATTATCTTAATTCGAGTCATTAGATTAGTATTTGTAAAGTTATGTAAAAGTTCAAGTGTGAGGGGGATGCAATGCCCCTATGATGTATTATTTTGGATGGTAGGGCAAAAGTGTATGCAAAAAAAAAAAAAAAAAAAAAAAAAAAAAAAAAAAAAAAAAAAAAATCGAAAAAACCAAGAAAAATACAAAAAAATGAGAAAATGAAAAAATAGAAAAAAACATACGGACTACCATCCCGTTTCATTTTATGTTTGTTTTATGTTTTTGTTATTTTGTTATTTCGTTTCTAGCTTAAGATCGAGTCTAGTCTTGGCTTAGCAACATTGTATAGTACATGTAATTGATCAAGATCTTTAACTCGCCACCAGTAAAATATCCTTTATCCAACAAAACCGTGTTTTCCTTTCCCCTACACCTAACGTTATAACCCATTTGAAAGCCCTCTTTGATAGTTTATCTTTGGTGCTTACGCCTAGTGGAGGAGGTTTTCGATCCTTTCCCAAGCCTATGGTAATCTATTTGCTATGATAGGTAGTGAGAGATATTATCCGTTTTCATTTATGAGATTTATTTTGATGACACTTGAGAGATGTGAGTATCTAAACACTACTTGTGAGGTGCTAGTATGTAATCTCCGTGCTTATTATGATTAAAGTGGAACGATTATTTGTTGTAATTACTTTTATGTTTGCATTAAATGACCCCTAACTTGTATTTTGATTAGAATAAAAGCGCATTTGCTTGAGGACAAGCAAATCTCAAGTGTAAGGGTATTTGATGAAGCGAAAAGTGTACCGCTTTTAAGGGGTCATTTAAGCCCTAAATCGTATTTATTTGCTCAAATATTGCCCTAAATCGTTCCTTTTGTCATTTTAGGTACTTTTGAGGAGAAATCTGGAAAAGGAGGCATTTTGGACGTTTTTGGAGCATAAAAGTGAAGAAAACGACAAAGTCTCAAAAATCGGCTGAAAGTTACCTTTGACGGCGTCAGATTTTACTCTGGACGGCGTCATGGCTTGGCAAGAAAAGGTGGACGTGAAATTTACTCATGATAAGCCAGTGAAAATGGCATGTGAATTCTGACGGCGTCACGCTTTAACCTGATCAAGGGCGTCACGGCTTAAATCAAAGAGGGACGGCGTCACGTTCAATGTCTGACGGCGTCAAGCCTTGATAAGCCAGAACGGATTTTTGAGAGCTAAAGAGGGACGGCGTCAAGAAGGTCATCCGGGAACCCTAAAAGCGGCGAGGTGACGGCGTCACACTCCATAACGTGACGCCGTCAGATCCAAAAGTCTATATATAGTTTTCTAATTTTTTGTCATTAGTGTGGAACTTAGTGTGGAATTTTGGGAGAAAACCCTAAGACGATTTTAGCTTCTTTTTCAAGGCTTTTTGCCTTGAGATCTTCCATGTTACATTGAAGATAAGTTATCAATTAATCATTCAATATGTCTATGTGTTGTTTGATTCTATCTTATTCTTGTCTTTTGATTAACATGTTAGGCTAGATTTATCTTGTGTTTGCTTAGATCTAATGAAACCTAGCTATTGATTATTGGTTATTAGTGTGTTATTAGTTGTATTGGATGATTGTTTATCTATGTTAGGCTTAAGAAAACTGGCTAACTTCCTATTCGGTAACTTGCTTGAACGTCTTAAGAAACATGAACCAAATGCGTACTAAAGGTTTTTATGGTTGTATTTAATGCACAAGCGAATTCTAGTGATCCCATGTTAGGAGCTTCCTAGCCGGCTCGACATAGGAGTGAAGTAGGAGCTTGTAGAGTTGGGGAAGTACGTACGCCACCCCACGAATGGTATTAAGGAATACACCCGTCATCCACGCGACTAATACACACTAATCAACCAGTAAAAGATAGTTAGGGAGTAAGGAAATCTAAGTAAACACATTTCTCTACATATAAGTTTCCACCACATTTTCATTTCAGTTATTTATTTTATTTGCATTCGTAGTAATTTGGGTTAGTTGACTAGCAACTAATTCCGCCCACTCCTTCAAACCCGAGATTTTACTTGCTTTCATAAAAATTATAAAAACATAAAAAGAATCTTCCTCAACCCTTAGACCTAATTAGAGTAGCCTTTCATACCTAACGAACACTATTCCCTGTGGAGAACGATCAATCCCCCGTACTTACCACTACACTATACTACATCGGTCAGGTACACTGCCTGGTGGGGTTGTAAGCCTCTTGAGATCCCTCGAGAGGTAAAACCTGTTGTAAGGTTGCAAAACCCACGCATCATATGTTAACCTGCTGCTAGCTTATGTTAACCTGCTGCTAGCTTTGTTAACCTGCTGCTAGTGTTATGTAACCTGCTGCTAGTGATGTGATCCTGCTGCTAGGGTTATGATCCTGCTGCTAGTGCAGAATCTGCTGCACATTAATAACGGGCCAAATTAGAAGTAGGTATTTCGGTCTATTTAAAGGTTCCGTGGGATATAGGTTATACTTTGGCGCTAGAAGATCAAGCTGGATCCCAAATTTGTAGAAATCTGGAAGGATCAAGTTAGCATCCAATAGAGTCGCACTCTCTATCGTTTTTTAGTTATGAGCAGGTTCGCGAGGTTTATGTGGTTGGAAAGTGGAAACATTTCTTTGGATCGTGTTTTTTCAAGGGTAGATGTGGTTTGTGTGTAAACTTGTTATTTGGTTGCTAGTGATCTGTGTTAATACAAATAGCGTCTCAAAAACGTTATTTATATTCTTTGATCTTTCATTAGTTTTGTTAATGACAAATAAAAGGAATATCTTTTAGCAAATAATAAATACTAGCTTAAGTCTCTTAAGTACACATTTTACACTTCACATATTAACCAAGAATTACAAGTTTAGTAACTTGTTTCCTTAAAAGGAAACTTTAATTCTAAAACCATTCCATGACATCATTGCATGCATCACATACAATATCTTTGATATATCTTGGTTAGATTTGCAAGATACATAGTTGACTTTTGAAGATCTTGGATGATTTGGTAAGATACAACTAAGATATGGTAAGAGACAACTATACCTTAGCTGTCACGTCCCACGGATCCAAATCCCATAAAGGACGGATCCCTTGTGAGGGATCCGTGGGATCCGTGAGCTGAAGATCAGCTTGCCTATAAATAGGAAGCTGATCATTTGGCTCTCTCATCACTCATATAGCTTTAACACACATATTCATTCAGTACATATCTTACTAACATCATTCATAGTTGCATTTCACTTTGATCTTTCATTTTGTAGAAAGGAGATCAAGCATTCAAGGATCTACAGAACCGTAATCCTTTAGTTGCATTACTGTGTGATATTGTAGTTTGTTTCACACATCATATCTATCATTTGTAATCAGTGAGTGTGGTTAGTGCTTTAGTCCTTAAAGCACAAGGAGTGTAGGGAGTAGTTGTACCCGTGTAAAGAACTCGACATCTAGCTTAGTGTCGGTAAAGTAAGTAGGCGACGTCAGGTTGGTTCTACCTTGTGAAAGAACCCGGTGTTTAGCTTAGTACCGGAAAAGGAAGTAAGCGACGTGTAAAGGTTTTCTCCACCTAGGAAAGGAGTTTGTTTCTTAGTGAAAGATAAACTCTTGAGTAGGAAACTCGGGGAGTGGAGTAGGGCAAGGAAGAGAGTCCTTGTAGCCGAACCACTATAAACAACAGTGTCGTGTGGTTTGATCTTTCCTCTCTTTATCTTTTACTTACATTGTATGATTATTTATTTGTGATTGTTTCCTTTGAAACTAACATATAGTAACAAAGCAAATAAAACTTTAAAACGGTAAAAACTATTCAACCCCCCTTCTAGTTTTCCACAATCTGGATAAACTGTTACATAGTTAGATGTCTGTTTTTTGAAATCAAACTTAACACAATTTTACAAAACAATTTTCAAGTGCGAGCGTTGGAAACCTTTTGCTTTTGTCTTTGCAATCGATCCAAGTGTTGTATCATTCCGGTGGTAATCGGCTATTCTATGGGAATCTTTGGGGGGAAACGGATCAGCGTGTAGATCCGGGCATCCTTGAACCATAGATGGTCGGTTTACTTAACCCTGTAGAGTTGGGCTTAGATATCGGGCCTCAGATTATTCATCCTGCTTGTGATTAAGCCACGGCGGAGGTAGTCTGTACTCCCGATCAGGTTCGAACTACACGGGCAACTGTTTTGACAGCTTGTGATCTTGCGAAGACTTAGTGCATGGCGGTACACACAATCTTGTAAATTCTTTTGCAAAATTTTGTGAGCTTTAATTTTCCACTAACGGTTAGTTTATGGATATGATAAAGTTTTTGGAAAGATTAATTTACCTTGAATTCAAAGTTGTGTGTTTAGTTTATAGAGTTTTATAGGATGATATCTTGCAGAGTGGTTGGTTTTGTTATTTCGTGTTAGATGTAATTTTAATGGTTAGTACTTATGAATGGATGCTAATATACAAAGGGATGTTGGTATTTGTTTAGACTCTGTTATGCTAATATACAAAGGGATGGATATGATAAAGTTTTCCTGACCCCTTCTCATTTTCATTATACTTTCTCCTAACTCTCACCTGCTGCTAGTGTATGTAACCTGCTGCTGAGTCTGTCGACTAGAGTCTGAAGATTTAACTTCGTGAATCTTCAACCTGCTGAGTCTGTATGTAACCTGCTGCTTATTTTAGGCTTATTTTAGGCATTTGTGGTTAGGGTTTGCTCTAGGCATTTAAGTGCTTATTTTAGGCCAAATCACCTGGGCCGTTAAGTCTGAAAATTGTCCAAGTGTTAACCTGCTGCCAGTATACTTCAACCTGCTGCTAGTGTATGTAACCTGCTGCTGAGTCTGCTAGTATACTTCGACACGCTTCTCTAGTTTATCCTTAGCTTCTCTAAGGGCCCCAACATCCTTTGCAGCCTGAAAAAGGATAACAGGTTATTAGTGATGGATAGTCTTTTACCTCTAAAGGTTAGCTAGTCCCCATATAGTAAGTACTTTTTTGTTTGGATACAGAGAAGACACTTTGCTTTGGACACAAGATGCAGCTTACCATCTTCAGCATTTTTAGTTCCTTCCTTGCTACCTTTGATCTCCAGAGACATTGAAGTGTAAGACTTGCTCTCCTCTGATGCTTATATGTAGAAACAGCATAGAATCTACGCCACTGCGTCTGCACAAGATGCAGCCGATTGTAAATTACGAGGTCACAGTAAATTGCATTGCTTCATTTTGCTGTTATTCATACAAATAACCTTAATTGCACTATCAGCTTGCTGCATTAATGTTATATCAGTCAGACAAGAAATGGGAAGCATCGATTTTTATAAGTTTAACATGGTCAGAGTAATTTCAAGCATATATAAGCTACATACTCGATCAAAAAGATTATCAGCATACATTGATATCAGCTCAATCATTTCAGTCTGTTTTTAGTGAAATAACTAACAAAAATGGTCAATTTTGAGCAAAAACAAGGGGAAGAAGTAGACAACAAATGCACTCTGTATGTTATTCACACAGGAAATTGTTAATAGGTATTATGGTATATGATTAAAATTGTTATGCAGCCAAGCCATGATTTCTGTGTTAGGACATTATCTTAGTTAACTATTTAAGTAGTCTCAAGGGTTCACCTAATATAACGAATGCCTTCTACCTGAATTATAGTTGCACCCTTGGTCCTTCTTCTGTGTCTATACTCATTCCTGGCAGCCATAGCCATTAACCCGGTTTGAATAGATAGTGCTGCTCCCAGTAAGTGTCTATATGACTTTCTTGATGCTCTGCCTCGAATATACTTTTGTATGCGGATAGATGCAGCTTCTTTTCTCATGTAGTCATAAAGCATGCGTGCAAGTTTTGCTGCGTTAGTTAGGAAAAGGAAAATTGTGATTCCAAGTGGGATGCCAGTACGCTGTGATCTATATGCACATGAATTATTGTATTAGGTATAGCTGAAAAGGTTACATTTCCAAAGCTTTTGCACGTTGATGGTGGCCCTTTTAAGAATAATGAAGTCTTTTCGCTCGAGATATGTTTTTATTTGCCTTTGAATTCTCCTCGCTGCTGTTGTAAGAACTTCAGTTCTTCGTGCATCTAATTCAGCCATCTGTCCAGCTCTAAGAAAAACCTTGCTTTTTCCTATCTGAAACATAGAGCAGAAGCATAAATACTTATCTCCAGGTTCTGAAAATGCGTTGATATGTCGTGTTAGGATTTTAAGGATTCCTTTTAGCTTTCGTACCTGATAACCCTTTAATCCAAATCTATCACAAATCGCTACACATGCTGACTTCTAATCATATCTGCGTACAGAAAGAGCAAAGAGGACATTGGAACTAGGAAACTAGATGGCTATAGCTTATGACATGTTTGTTACTTGCTGATTGATGTTTCTCATATATATTCTAGTTACTTGCATCTTACAAAATAATCATTTACCCATGCACAACGTCTGGGGCCAGCATTCTAAATCGTTCCAGGAATTCACTAAAAGCTCTTTTTGTTGGATATCCAGCACAACTTATCCTAATTGCCTCAAGTACACCCTAACAAAATATTTCTCAATGAAATCAAACAACTATTCATGAAGCCGTTGCTGATAATCAAGTTTGAATAAATAACTTACTCCACATCTTAACTGATTCAAGACGTTATCATTTTCGAATATTCCTGGCTTCAAGACCGTATTGGGCTTTACACATCTGATGTAACGTGGCTCTGTAGTGCTTAGGGTTTCCATTAGAGATTGTAATTGATGCTGCAGTTTGGAATTCTGTAAGGTTTATAAAAGTTTAATAAAAGCTCTTTTGCGATCATTCAGATTTTTCTGACCTTAAAGCGAGTTCCTATCGAAGAGAATTTGGATTGTTTAGATGTTTCCTCAGCTAATGGTGGGAAAATATTTGCTACAAAATGGCATTTTGAGGCATCCAACAGGGCTTGGTGTTCCACTACAACATAATCCTTGTTCTTGTCGAGGAAGTGGTCTGCTTGGTAAGTAACCTATATGATGGAAACCTTAAATAAAAAAATAAAGTTTATTATTAAAATAGATGATAATTAGCATAACAAATTCTGCTTACATCTCCAGCATAATGGTTGATTGTGAAGTCTGTTCTTGAAAGTTTTGGCTTGTTAAAATATTTGTGTGCTTTATATGTCTGGTACAGTCTTTGTGCAAATGTTTCATGCGTTGACTTTGGAAACATGCTGCAATCGAAGAAGATAAAGCTTAGAATCCTTGCAATTTGTTTAGTTGTGGAGGTTAAATGTTTTCAAATATAGTACATATAATTTATTTATTTATTAATGTTTTAACCGTACAAGTAGGACAATTACATACCATGCTTCATCAAGAAGAGCAATGATACCCCCAGGTTTCTGCATAATAAGAACACTTGATAAAAGTTATGTTCAGTGGACACTCCAATATGGCACTTTTAAGTTATATACCAAAAGATATGGTGATTTTTAGATGTGGCAAATTGGGTGGTAATGGGTCGAAATGGTTTAACTTTTTATACGGCTTTGTCAAAAACTTTTGAGTATGCACGTGATGTCCCTAGACAAGGTGGAAGGTATGGGGATTGTGGTGTTTGGGTCTGAATATTTTTGTACAGGTTGTCTCGTATGCTGTCATTGAAGGTGAAGGATCCGGTTCAAGCTGCTTTGGCTTATCGTGAGAATTTGGCCAATTTTTAAATAAAATACAAGATTCCAATTCCGAAGTCAAACATGGTTTAAAAAATTAACATTTGTATGAAACTTAACGGTAATGTATGAAACTTAACGGTGTCATTGATGGTGAAGGATCCGGTTCAAGCTGCCTTGGCTTATCGGTTGTCTGTAAACAATTTGATTTATCTTTTGTTAATGTATCATATGGGTAATGTATGTAAACAATTTGGCTTATTCAGTTGCTTGTGGTTTTTCTTAATGTTTAAGACCTTATTATTAAGCTCAAAAGTGCCTAGTTGGACTCTTTTGGTATGCATTACTCAGCCTTAACAGCTTATTTGGATTTCTTTTAGATATTATAGCTTATTTCAGTCCAATTTTTGCTTTTAGTAGCTTGTTAGCTTATTACCAGTTCACATTTAGCTTCTTTTCTACTTAATAGCAGTCTGATCTTAAACTGCTTATTCAGGCTTAATACGCAGCAGTATTAATCAACAAACTCAACTGGCAGTATAAATAAGTCACAAGCAGTACTAATGTAATAAGTCGAGCAGTCGATCAGTCGAGGGGTCGATCAGTCGAGCATTAAAGTAATATCTCTGTTTAGTGAAACACATAACTACTGCCATCTTAAAAAACAAGATACAGTCGAGCATTAAAGTCGAGCAGTCGAGGAGTCATTTTTTTAGGATGGATATGTGACTATACCTTTCAATAGTATATTATTCCATATAGGTTAACATTTAAAATTATCATCATTAAATATATCCATAGTCGAGCAGTCGAGCATTAAAGTCGAGCAGTCGAGGAGTCGAGCAGTTGAGGAGTCGAGCAGATGTTAACTTTAAATATACTTCAATAGTATATTATTCCATATAGGTTATATAACTCACATTTAAAATTATCATCATTAAATATATCCATAGTCGAGCAGTCGAGCATTAAAGTCGAGCAGATGTTAACTTTAAATATACTTCAATAGTATATTATTCCATATAGGTTATATAACTCACATTTAAAATTATCATCGTTAAATATATCCATAGTCGAGCAGTTGAGGAGTCGAGCAGATGTTAACTTTAAATATACTTCAATAGTATATTATTCCATATAGGTTATATAACTCACATTTAAAATTATCATCGTTAAATATATCCATAGTCGAGCAGTCGAGCAGTCGAGGAGTCGAGCATATATTAACTTTAAATATACTTCAATAGTATATTATTCCATATAGGTTATATAACTCACATTTAAAATTATCATCATTAAATATATTCATAGTCGAGCAGTCGATCAGTCGAGCAGTCGAGCATTAAAGTCGAGCAATCGAGCAGTTGAGGAGTCAAGCAGATGTTAACTTTAAATATACTTCAATAGTATATTATTCCATATAGGTTATATAACTCACATTTAAAATTATCATCGTTAAATATCCATAGTCGAGCAGTCGATCAGTCGAGAAGTCGAGCAGTTGAGGAGTCGAGCAGATATTAACTTTAAATATACTTCAATAGTATATTATTCCATATAGGTTATATAACTCACATTTAAAATTATCATCGTTAAATATATCCATAGTCGAGCAGTCGATCAGTCAAGCAGTCGAGCATTAAAGTCGAGCAGTCGAGCAGTTGAAGAGTCGAGCAGATATTAACTTTAAATATACTTCAATAGTATATTATTCCATATAGGTTATATAACTCACATTTAAAATTATCATCATTAAATATATCCAAAGTCGAGCAGTTGATCAGTCGAGGAGTCGATCAGTCGAGCATTAAAGTCGAGCTTAATTTTAAATGTGAGTTATATAACCTATATGGAATAATATACTATTGAAGTATATTTAAAGTTAACATCTGCTCGACTCCTCAACTGCTCGACTCCTCGACTGCTCGACTGATCGACTACTCGACTATGGATATATTTAATGATGATAAGGTTTTAAACATTAAGAAAAACCACAAGCAACTGAATAAGCCAAATTGTTTACATACATTACCCATATGATACATTAACAAAAGATAAATCAAATTGTTTACAAACAACCGTTAAGTTTCATACATTACCGTTAAGTTTCATACAAATGTTAATTGTTTAAACCATGTTTGACTTCGGAATAGGAATCTTGTATTTCCAGTAAAAATCGGCCAAATTCTCTCGATAAGCCAAAGCAGCTTGAACCGGATCCTTCACCTTCAATGACACCGTTAAGTTTCATACATTACCGTTAATTTTCATACAAATATACGTATAAAAAAAACTTGCAACACTAAAAACCTTTGGAAACATGGGTGGTTTCTGGTTTGTATGATAGGCTAGAAAATGGTTTAGGTTGACCCGAAACACTTTCTGTCCAAAACTTTATTTTTATTTATAAACAAATAGTGTCAAATACGATAGATGTTGGAGACTCATAAAACCCGAACCATTTGTAAGTAAAAACCTGACCCGTTTACTTTTTAGCTATTGTTTCTTTTTTGAACCGTTACGAAAAAAACGGCTTTCGCATGACAGTGTTTCACAATAATGATAACTTTGTTTGCAAAGGAATAAGCGGTGCAATTGTATGAAAAGTTAAATCAGGAAACTGAAATGGAGCATACCGAAGGAAATTAAAAATCCTGATCAAGGAGGTAGTCGCCAAGCCTTTCAACAATCATGTTACATTGGCCAGGAGTCATTGGCTCGTCATAGATGCCGATAATAATAGACATTCCAGTCTTCTTAACTGTAACACCTCCAGGTCCCTGAATCCAAAACAATTATGATCAGCATACAGCAACTACAACAGCTAAACATCCAAGTTTAAGTTTAATCAAATGAAACAAGCTAAGTAATATCTCTGCTTAGTGAAACACCATAACTACTGCCATCTTCAAAAACAAGATACACACGAAATTTAGTGCTCTCAAGACTCATTTTTTAGGATGGATATGTGACTAACTTTGAATAGTATATTAACAGGTTATATAACTCACATTTAAATATATCCATAGTCGAGCAGTCCTGAAAAACGGTTTAGTTAGTGTGGCGAGACTCTGAAATCCAACATGCTGCTAGCACAATACAACCTGCTGCTGCTACATTATGAAGGTATATTTACATTATGAAGGTATATTTACCGGGTTAAAAGGAGACTCTAAGTTTTGCACCTCACTCTTAACGCCCTCCACTTTAACAGGATTCTCAACCTGCAAGTTTTCATCCCCTAAACCTATACTGCCTACTCAAATTACTTCCACTAAACTTATTTAAAGGTATAACGGGTCAATTTCCAGCCAACACAGCCAGTTTTGGGGTCTGATTAACCAAACAGTGTTAAGCTTCTACTATGAGCAGGGTCATGCATTGAACAACAAAATATAAACACACTTAACTGGCCTAGTTGCGAAACCAAACAAATTCTGAGTAAACTCAGGGTGATGTGACTTACTAGGTCACATCATAGGTTTATATTAGACACATGATACTACATGGCATAAACCACTTCAAAAATGCAATCTAAACAGCAAAGATTTTTTTTTGGGGGGGGGGAGTAGTCAAGCCTAACATGCTTTGACAATGTCAGCGTCATTGTAGGCCATACATACAAAAACGAACCATTAAACTTTGGGCTCACTCCTTCCTACAGAATATAACCGCCATTAAAAGAATAACTCTAAGTTGAAAGCATGTGGTACATGATGGGTACACGTATACTTTGAAGATGAGAGATATTAACAATGACAGCTCATAAGTGTGTTTAAAATCATTAATGATGAATATATCAAGTAAAGATTATTACATTTAAAGTACAAAGACAACCGGCTGCTATGTATCACATTACTAGTTTATCATAAAGGATTAACTAGAGAAAGAAAGAAAAAAACAGAGTTTACAAGCATGCAAATCTAACAAACAGATTCTTTTTTTTAAGGTGGCAGATGCCAAATTTTTTATTGGTTGTAGTTTTCCATTTTTCAGGCATTTGAACCGCCTGAATGATTACAAAATTTCTTAAACACAAAATGGAAGTTCTCCACCAATGAGCTAAAGCCTAGTGATGGTAAGAAGCTGATGACTGAGATAAAAATATCATAAAGAAATGCACTAAACGGAAGCAACAGAGTAACAGGAAAATCATTATACTCGTTAGCCATGAATATGCTTGTCAGGGTCCCACCATTATTATTTTTCAAAGATTAGTTGCAAGATAAAAGCCCTTCTGGGTTTGCTTCTTCGAATTGAAGGCTTATCTATGGTTTCACAATGTATGTTACTAGGCTCAATTCATCACTTAAAAGAACCTAGCCTCATAAGAAAAAAACATAGATTTGCTTTAAAATGAGTGTTCAGTTATCTTGTTGCTAGTTATCAATAATCTGCTGCTGGTTATCACTAACCTGCTGCTGGTTATACATAACCTGCTGTTGAGTGTTCATTCTGCTGCTGAGCACTAGTGTGAAGTGTGATTTTTGTTTCAGTGTGTTAGACTCTTTAGTTTGATTATGAGTCCTTCTAATACAGGATAAACCCTAATTTGGATGGCTGATTTGTTGAGCAAAGATGTTGGAAGGTGTAAGAGGTCATTCTGCTGCTAGCACTATTAACCTGCTGCTAGGCCAATGAACCTGCTGCTAGGCCAATGAACCTGCTGCTCACAATACCAAGTAAAAGGAACCTGCTGCTCATTTTCAAAGAACAAATGCCTAACCACAAATGCCTAACCATACGAGAAAAATAGAAGTTATTACCTTAATTTAACAGCATTTAACAAATTTGAAGGAGAAAACTTCTTCAAATTTAGCTGTGAAAAACTAAAACCTTCAGGTCTACCAGATATTAGGGGCTGGGCTTCCAACAGATACAATATTTGGGAACTATAATTTCAGCTACTTACTATATTTGGGAACTATTATTTCACAACAATCATTTGGCCATTTGGGTAACATGAATAACATCCCAAAATACCAAAATTGTGCAAATAAGTACAAAGTAACATCTTTAAAGCAAATTAACAAAAAAATATCTTACAAAGTGTTTGTTTAAGCTTATTTGTGGGCTTTATTAGCTTATGTAATTTCGGCTTACTCTCTCATCATAAGTTTATATAAGCCCATAAGCTTCAAAATAAGCCGGAAAATCAGAGCTTGTGAAAAATAAGCCGAAATCACATAAGCTCTTAGGCCCACAAATAAGCTTAAACAAACACCACTATAAGCCATCATAAACCAAAACAATAAACTCACCATCAAGACGAGAACTATCAGTCTTCAATCGAACACTAAAACAAGAACACATCTCCCCTTTTCAAATTCACCAAAAACCCACCTCAAAAAACCAATCTTTTTCACTTCCCAACAATCTTTACTCAATTTTTTTTTTTTTTTTTAAGAAAACTCTGAGAGGCATAAACACAAACAGTTGACGGGTGTGAACGTAAAACATACACACAAGATGCGTATTCAATGTGAAAACTTATTTATTATAAATAAATAATTTTGCGTCTGTGTTCTGGATCAAATGTTCTCGAATGTGTGATGTACTGGTAAATGGCTGAAACCAAGAAGAAGAAGAAATAAAATTTGGAGGATTTTAATTTTCGATTTAGTGTGTGTAAAATGGATTTACAGTGTAGTGTGTGTGTGTTTTTTGCAGACAAAAGGAAAAAAAAAATACAAGCAAAAAAAAAAAAAGAAAAAAAAAAGTACAGCAAAAATCTTTCCAAAAGATTTTTTACTTTTTTAATGCATAAAGTACTCCGTCAGTCGAGCATTTTTAAGTCGAGCACCGTCAGTCGAGCATTACTTTTAATAAAGTAAATAGTAACAAAGATTCTCTAAAGATTTAGTTGGTACCTTTTGCAAGTACAAGGAATGACACGTGGCATGATTCTAGTGGAGTCGAGCGGTCGAGCAGTCGAGCGTGACCAAAATGAGAAAGAGGTGTTGAGAGTGACTATTAAATGAACCATGTTTTTTTTTCAAATACTAAAATAGTAATTACCTCTAAACTTTAATTTTAGTTGATGTCATCAAGCAAGGCATGATAAATTACGCTTGCAATGGGTAATTATTGCTTAGTCAACTCCCACACCACAACCTTTATTTTTAGTATCATTTTGTCGAAAGAAGCCAAATTTCTTCTGTGAAATAATCAAATGGAACTAACTTTAAATTCTTTAGCTACGTGTTTGAATAAATATAGTAAATGAAAAAATGAATATAAATATTTGTGGAAGCATAACTTTGACTTGTCCTATTCAGTATTCACAATTAACACTACAACAAAAGGGAGAACGGGCGACCAGATTTTTTGCGGGGACGCACCTGTTCCCACGGAAAGTCGCTAAATGACAAAATACTGCTGAGGTGGCAAAAAAGTCTCGCTGATCATGTATAGAATATTCAACGCTGCTTTTTACCGGGGACGCGTCCCCGCCGAAAACAATTCACATACTTCACTATCTTTGACCAAACTTCGGAACCCTTAATTATTGGCGCCTTTTTTTCCCGCCAAACTTTCTGCGGGGACGCGTCCCCGCAGAAAGATAAAATGCTTATTTTTTGTATTCTGCGAAGACTTGTCCCCGCAGAAACCGTTAATTATTTTGGCTCCAAAATGGTAAGTTTAACGCGCCAAAATTTAATGGTTTTTTGCGGGGACGCGTCCCCGCGGAAAGTATTTCCCGCCAAATTTCCCTTTTACCCCGCCAATTTTTTACTTATATATATCGTATAATAAAATTATCACAAAACACATAAATTTTCACAAAAAACACACATAAGAATGGATGGTTTAACGCCGGAACAGGAATGGTCAAAGGCTTTATCACACGAGCTCCTGTATAATGAAATTATACTTCATTGGGGCTGGGAAATTTTTGATGAATATGGTTCTTATGCGAACTGTGCACCGTGGCAGAGAGACAAGATTCTGGAATGGTTGAGGAGAAAGCCGTACTATAGAGAGTATTTGGAAGAGCTAGATGCTGCTCAAGCTCAACGTGCTGCTGAAGCTCAAGCTGCTGCTGTTGGAGGTGACGATGAAGCTGAAAGCACGTTGGACCTCGACACCGAATTTGGTAATCTGGAAAATAGAGTAACAAATCTCAAAGCTACGTTTGCACGTATCAAGGAAATGAGAGCAAGGAAGGGAAAAGATGGTGCGAGTTCCAGCAAAGCGGGAAGTAGCCGCAAAAAAAAAAATAAGCGGGTTGTTTCGTTTGATCTGTTTCGTTTGGTTGTCGAGTTGTTTAGTTTGAGTTGTTTCGTTTGGTTGTCGAGTTGTTTAGTTTGAGTTGTTTCGTTTGGGTGTCGAGTTGTTTAGTTTGAGTTGTTTTGTTTGGTTGTCGAGTTTTTCGTTTGAGAACTCTTGCGTGTTTTAAATAAAATGTTTGCCTTCGTGTTTGTTAATTGTGATATTGTTTCTTCAAATAAGGTCATAAACCCAAACACCCTTTTGGTGCAGGAAATAAGCAATCCCAAACACCCCTGTTTGGACAACATAAACCAAACGGCTCTTTTGGGCTGTTGTTAACAAAACAACATAAACCAAACGGCCCTGTTTGGACAGCATAAACCAAACGGCCCCTTATGGTTGAATCTTGATGGATACTTAAGTTTTCACAACAACAACAACATCATTGGAAGTAATTTACCAAACAACATAAACCAAACGGCCCTTCGTTAAACATCTCCTCGGTTCCATTCTTTGTGCATATGTAATTTAAAACATACGTATTACTCCAACATTAAAGCGTACGAATTAAAAATATAAAGCACGTTCGACATCAGTTTTCACAACAACAACAACATTTTATTAAACAACAACAACCTACATACGAAGATTTCCCATATCACCTAGCATGTCATTATAAAGGTCGTGAAATAAGGCAGCTGAATCAGTTGTGTGTTGTTTGGATGCATATACACTTCTAGCATTTTATTGAGTACCATTATCTGGTGATTCAGTTTGATGCAGTTTGAGCACTCTGTATTTCCAGGACTTGATGTTGAAGGTCCTGCAGTGTAACGAGTTGGAGTTATGGATGGTCTTGCGGAATGAGTTGGAGGCGTTGAAGCTCCAAGAGAAGCGGTCATTTTGGCTAGTCGTTCCTCCTTCCATAAAAAAAAATCGCATCCATACTCCTTTGTCCCACCCTGTTAAAGAGTAAAAACTATTATTTTTAACAATTAACCAAATTATTTATATAACACACAAAAAAGTATGTAATTGTTCACCTTTGATAAAGGACACGCATAGTATTGTTTACCAAGGGAGTAAGGTTTATGCGATTCTCGCAGAATTACGTCTCCTCGTTTACAAGGACAAGCAAAAGCTTCAAATTCCGCCATCTTCACCATGATAACAGTGTGTGTTTGTGGTTGTGAGGTTAAGTGGTTTTGAGTATAAGAGGTTTTGAAGTTGTGTGGATAAGATGTTAGTATATAAGAGCAGATTTTGGTGGGAGATTCTTGGTGGGAAATTTTTGGCGCCAGTATTTTGGTGGGAAATTTTTGGTGAGAAATTTTTGGCGCCAGTATTTTGGTGGGAGAATTTTAGTGTATAACCATAACATCTCGGCTCGTTCGTTAAACATCTAGTGTATAACCATAACATCTCGGCTCATTCGTTAAACATCTCTCGGCTCGTTCGTTAATCATCTAGTGTATAAGCATAACATCTCGGCTCGTTCGTTAATCATCTCGTGTATAACCATAACATTTCGGCTCATTCGTTAATCATCTCGTGTATAACCATAACATCTCGGCTCGTTCTATAACCATAACATCTCGGCTCGTTCATTAAACATCTCGTTTATAACCATAACGTCTCGGCTCGTTCGTTTAAACATCTAGTGTATAACCATAACATCTAGGCTCGTTCGTTAATCATCTCGTGTATAACCATAACATCTTGGCTCGTTCGTTAAACATCTCGTTTATAACCATAACATCTCAGCTCGTTCGTTAAACATCTAGTGTATAACCATAACATCTCGGCTCGTTCGTTAAACATCTCGTGTATAACCATAACATCTCGGATTGTTCGTTAATCATCTCGTGTATAACCATAACATCTCGGCTCGTTCGTTAATCATCTCGTGTATAACCATAATATCTCGGCTCGTTCATTAAACATCTAGTGTATAACCATAACATCTCGGCTCGTTCGTTAATCATCTAGTGTATAACCATAACATCTCGGCTCGTTCGTTAAACATCTCGTGTATAACCATAACATCTCGGCTCGTTCGTTAAACATCTAGTGTATAACCATAACATCTCGGCTCGTTCGTTAAACATCTAGTGTATAACCATAACATCTCGGCTCGTTCGTTAAACATCTCGTGTATAACCATAACATCTCGGCTCGTTCGTTAATCATCTAGTGTATAACCATAACATCTCGGCTCGTTCGTTTAAACATCTATTGTATAACCATAACACCTCGGCTCATTCGTTAAACATCTCGTGTATAACCATAACATCTCGGCTCGTTCGTTAATCATCTAGTGTATAACCATAACATCTCGGCTCGTTCGTTAATCATTCGTGTATAACCATAACTCTCGGCTCGTTCGTTAAACATCTCGTTTATAACCATAACATCTCGGCTCGTTCGTTAAACATCTAGTGTATAACCATAACATCTCGGCTCGTTCGTTAATCATCTGTGTATAACCTTTAACATCTCGGCTCGTTCGTTAAACATCTCGTTTATAACCATAACATCTCGGCTCGTTCGTTAATCATTAGTGTATAACCATAACATCTCGGCTCGTTCGTTAATCATCTCGTGTATAACCATAACATCTCGGCTCGTTCGTTATCATCTTGTGTATAACCATAACATCTCGGCTCGTTCGTTAATCATCTCGTGTATAACATAACATCTTGGCTCGTTCATTAAACATCTCGTTTATAAACATAACATCTCGGCTCGTTCGTTAAACAAGTAGTGTATAACCATAACATCTCGGCTCGTTCGTTAATCATCTCGTGTATAACCATAACATCTCGGCTCGTTCGTTAAACATCTCGTTTATAACCATAACATCTCGGCTCGTTCGTTAAACATCTAGTGTATAACCATATCATCTCGGCTCGTTCGTTAAACATCTCGTGTATACCATAACATCTCGGCTCGTTCGTTAATCATCTCGTGTATAACCATAACATCTCGGCTCGTTCGTTAATCATCTCGTGTATAACCATAACATCTCAGCTCGTGCGTTAAACATCTAGTGTATAACCATAACATCTCGGCTCGTTCGTTAATCATCTAGTGTATAACCATAACATCTCGGCTCGTTCGTTAAACATCTCGTGTATAACCATAACATCTCGGCTCGTTCGTTAAACATCTAGTGTATAACCATAACATCTAGGCTCGTTCGTTAATCATCTCGTGTATAACCATAACATCTCGGCTCGTTCGTTAAACATCTCGTTTATAACCATAACATCTCGGCTCATTCGTTAAACATCTCGTGTATAACCATAACATCTCGGCTCGTTCGTTAATCATCTAGTGTATAACCATAACATCTCGGCTCGTTCGTTAATCATCTCGTGTATAACCATAACATCTCGGCTCGTTCGTTAACCATCTCGTTTATAACCATAACATCTCGGCTCGTTCGTTAAACATCTAGTGTATAACCATAACATCTCGGCTCGTTCGTTAATCATCTCGTGTATAACCATAACATCTCGGCTCGTTCGTTAAACATCTCGTTTATAACCATAACATCTCGGCTCGTTCGTTAATCATCTAGTGTATAACCATAACATCTCTGCTCGTTCGTTAATCATCTCGTGTATAACCATAACATCTCGGCTCGTTCGTTAATCATTTCGTGTATAACCATAACATCTCGGCTCGTTCGTTAATCATCTCGTGTATAACCATAACATCTTTCATCGTTCATTAAACATCTCGTTTATAACCATAACATCTCGGCTCGTTCGTTCAACAACTAGTGTATAACCATAACATCTCGGCTCGTTCGTTAATCATCTCGTGTATAACCATAACATCTCGGCTCGTTCGTTAAACATCTCGTTTATAACCATAACATCTCGGCTCGTTCGTTAAACATCTAGTGTATAACCATAACATCTCGGCTCGTTCGTTAAACATCTCGTGTATAACCATAACATCTCGGCTCGTTCGTTAATCATCTCGTGTATAACCATAACATCTCGGCTCGTTCGTTAATCATCTCGTGTATAACCATAACATCTCGGCTCGTTCGTTAAACATCTAGTGTATAACCATAACATCTCGGCTCGTTCGTTAATCATCTAGTGTATAACCATAACATCTCGGCTCGTTCGTTAAACATCTCGTGTATAACCATAACATCTCGACTCATTCGTTAAACATCTAGTGTCTAACCATAATATCTCGGCTCGTTCGTTAAACATCTAGTGTATAACCATAACATCTCGGCTCGTTCGTTAAACATCTCGTGTATAACCATAACATCTTGGCTCGTTCGTTAATCATCTAGTGTATAACCATAACATCTCGGCTCGTTCGTTAAACATCTAGTGTATAACCATAACATCTCGGCTCGTTCGTTAAACATCTCGTGTATAACCATAACATCTCGGCTCGTTCGTTAATCATCTTGTGTATAACCATTACATCTCGGCTCGTTCGTTAATCATCTCGTGTATAACCATAACATCTCGGCTCGTTCGTTAAACATCTCGTTTATAACCATAACATCTCTGCTCGTTCGTTAAACATCTTGTGTATAACCATAACATCTCGGCTCGTTCGTTAATCATCTCGTGTATAACCATAACATCTCGGCTCGTTCGTTAAACATCTCGTTTATAACCATAACATCTCGGCTCGTTCGTTAAACATCTAGTGTATAACCATAACATCTCGGCTCATTCGTTAAACATCTCGTGTATAACCATAACATCTCGGCTCGTTCGTTAAACATATCGTGTATAACCATAACTTCTCGGCTCGTTTGTTAATCATCTCGTGTATAACCATAACATCTCGGCTCGTTCGTTAATCATCTCGTGTATAACCATAACATCACGGCTCGTTCGTTAAACATCTCGTTTATAACCATAACATCTCGGCTCGTTCGTTAAACATCTAGTGTATAATCATAACATCTCGGCTCGTTCGTTAAACATCTCGTGTATAACCATAACATCTCGGCTCGTTCGTTAAACATCTCGTGTATAACCATAACATCTCGGCTCGTTCGTTAATCATCTCGTGTATAACCATAACATCTCGGCTCGTTCGTTAATCATCTCGTGTATAACCATAACATCTCGGCTCGTTCGTTAATGTGGAGTTTGTTAGACTCCTTGGACCGTTTAGATCACTAGGGTTAAACAATAACAAAGACAACAATCATGCACAGCGGAATAAGTAAAACATCTTTATTATTGAACAAGGTTTTTACTTTGTGATCTCTAATACTAACACTAATAATCATCTACAGCCCCAATTCTACTTGATCAAGGTAGAACATGTTACACGCCTTGTAACAGGGATCAAGGACTCGACCTTGAGGCTGAACTAACTAACTAACTAACTAAAACTCTAACCAACCCTAGACGTTTATAACTTACGTCTAGGTTACACACACACACCTTTACTAATCGACTACATCTTGTAGTTTGTGCACGTCTAAAACTAATGACCCATGTCCTCTTTATATACTAGAGGGATTAGGGTTTACAATAAAGACAATCATAATACAATAAGGAAACTAAATCTTTTAAGTAAATCTTCTAGAATCTTCAAAATTCTCCATCTTTTTGTAGTTTCCCTTCTTGTCACATTAAGTCCTTCAAGTTTCATTCTTCTTGTTTTGTATCATCAAATCAATAAAACCCAACAATCTTCCCCTATTTGATGATGACAAAACAAAGACATTCTTGTACGAACTTCCCTAGACGAAGTAGAGAAATTGAGATAATTAAATCTCGCCATGAATGAAACAATCTTTGTCTTCCCCTTAAGTCATGCCATACCACTCCAAATTTCTTCTAACATCTCTTCCCCTTTTTGTTATCAACAAATAGGGAATGTATGTAAATACGATCTTGACCACCATTAACCAGTACCACACTTTTAATCAAAGCCTTCCAATGTTTCAAATTGCCCTCCATGAAGAACACCAAAATGCTTACTAAAAATGAATCCAAAACAGTAGAAAACTCCAACTAGCAGTAGTAATAATGAACAACGGTAGTAAGAATCAAACACTTCCCCTTGAGTGGTGCATGTAGATGGTTAAACAATTAAACAATAAGCTTCCCCTGAAACTAATATGTTTACCATCTCTTGAATCTTCAATTCTGTAAGCTCCTTGTAATGATTACTGATGAAGAAAACCGAGTATAACGAATTTGATGAAGAAGTTGAATTTCCCAAACTTCCGTCTTATATCTTGCACTATCCACGTCTCTATGTGACTCCAAACTTATCTTAGAAGTAGGCTACTAGGACCTCTTGATAAATCCTCAACTAATATGAGACACTGAGCACTACAATGTAACTCCTTTAAGTGATAGCAAATGTGTGTATTCAGCACCTTAAGTTTATAGATCACACATCCTTGCTAGATTCACCAAGTCTTTGTCACCGCAATAACACAAACATAAGAACGCACACCTGTGAAACTCAACTACAACATCAAATAGATAATATCCAATCGTCTTCTTCAAATAATCCCCAACGAGCCTTTAATCTTTCAAGAACAAAAACCAAACTCCTTCCTGTGTGTGTGAAACTAATAACCTGTGTGTGTAATACCATCTCAATCATATGTACTTCCCCTCACTGCTCGTAAATCATGCATATATATTGAACCATAACACTCTTTTCTTGACTCCATTAATCATCTAAACACAGCAGTACTTTGAATATAACAGTACCTTGGGGCAGCAGTACTTTGGAGCAGTACGTTGGACGAACAACAGTACTTTAAACGAACAGCAGTACTTTAGACTAACAATACTTTGGGAAGCAGTACTTTGAAGCAGCAGTACTTTAAACTAACAACAGTACTTTAAAAAAATATTACCTTGGAGCAGTATGTTGCAGCAGTACTTTGGAATATACAAGCAGCAACATGAGATCACTAATTTAATCTAGCTCCACGAATTCATTGCCACAAACCTTATTATAATCGAATAAGGATAATAATTTGCATCTTCAACTCAGATCGGCAACTGACCCACGTGATATTAAATTAACATCAATCGAATAAAAAACACCATCTTCATTATTGCGCATTAACTGACAACTATCCAAGACAGTAAGTGACAAACTGGTATACACCACAACCGACCAACTGATGCAATCTCAGAATATTAATTATCCCCAAAAGTCAACAGCCCCACGTGCTTATAACAGTCGACCAATCAATACACCATTTAATTCGATTGACCAGTTGCATCACTTCTTTATCTTGCTCTCACGTGACCCATTATCTTGAATTAATAATTATAAACGACATTCGTACGACAAACGAATCATATAATTATTTAATTAGTACGTGAATCTGGTCATCCCATAAACGACAAACATCAATTAATTCGTACGCGATAAGTAAACTATCATCGTCCTTCATCACAAATCACTTTAAACCAAACCGATACCTTTACTGCTTCAAATATGCTCTTCTTCGACACAATAAAAACCTTGTAACATCCCTAGGTAACGAGCTCCCCAGGCTCTGATACCACATGTGGATCGATATACTCTGACCAAACTAACTTGTAGCTTGTCTACGGTTTAACAACTTTGAATGAATTCAACACTATTAATAATGAAACACTGATATACTTTGCTAAGTATGCGGAATCTACTTCAACAAAGCTAAGAAGAATTAATAAACGACTTTGAATATTATTAAAACCTTGAACCTGCTTTCTTACACAGATTCACTAACAAACTCTAAACTCTAATACTTCTAATAATCGACTAATACTTCTCTCTAATCTCTTATATTCGTATCTCTAATCGCATATCTCTAATGCCAACCTAGGGATCCTTTTATAGGCACAAGGAAAACCCTAGTCGGTTTACAAACTTGAATAACAAGTAATTCTAATTATAACTCTAATCTAATACGAACATTCTAGAATTACACATTAGTCCTTAAACTATTTGCATAGCAGTCCTTCAACGAGCAGCAGTACTTTAGTCGAACAGCAGTACTTTGACTTGAGTAGCAGTACTTTGACTTTCAGCAGTACTTTGCTATTTCATAGCCCAACATTAAACATCTCGTGTATAACCATAACATCTCGGCTCGTTCGTTGAACATCTCGTGTATAACCATAACATCTCGGCTCGTTCGTTAAACATCTAATGTATAACCATAACATCTCGGCTCGTTCGTAAAAGTGATGTAAATAATTTTAAAAAGTTTTAAATTAATAAAATATGATTTAGAAATTTTTTATTTAAATTTAAAAGAATTAATATTCATTTTAAAAGTTTTAAATTAATTAAAGATAATTTACAAAATACTTTCAGCGGGGACATGTCCCCGCAGAAAGGTTTCACCAAAAATATTAAGTTTCCCTCGTAGCATTTACTTTATCCCGCCAAAGGTTTTGGCGAATTATTTCTACTTTCAGCGGGGACTTGTCCCCGCAAAAAAGATTGATTAAAATAAACATTTACATTCTGCGTGGACATGTCCCCGCAGAAAGTACTTCGTAAAACCTACGCATATTAGTTATCACAGATCTAAACACTTAGAAAAAAAAACAAAAAAACCAAAACTCTTCATGTGCTTCATTCTGCTTCTCTGCTAGATCTGCTTCCACCACCACAGCACCATCTCCACCACCACCACCACAACACCACCATCTCCACCACCACAGCACCCACACTCGCACCACTCTGCACATCTCCTCCCCCTCCTCTCCCGTTTAATTCTTTCCTCCCCCTCCTCTCCCGTTTAATTCTTTCCCCCTCCTCCTCTCATTTCCGTTTAATTCTTTCCCCCTCCTCCTCTCATTTTTGTTTAATTCTTTTGGTGAGTAATTTTATTTTTTTATTTGCTTTTCGTTATCTTTTTAATTTGTTATTTGTTATCTTTTTTAATTTGATTATTTTTTATATGTTAATTTTTTGTTAATTTCTTTATTATTATTATTTTTTTTATATGTTAATTTTTTTAGTTATAGTAGCTGCTGAGACCCAGTTAGTTTAATTTTTTTGTTGCAGAAATTAGGTTGCAATTATAAGTGCCCAGTTAGTTTAATTTTTTAGGATTGTATGTCAGTTGTTTGTGAGCGTTTTGCAAATAGATGTTACAGCTGAAGCTTTAGGACAGTATAAATCGGATATGTTACAGCTGAAGTTTTAGGCGTGGTTTGGTTCTCGGCTGCTAACAGCCCACCCCAAGAGGGTGTGGGTTGGTTTGGTTCTCGGCTGCTAACAGCCCACCCCAAGAGGTGTTTGTATAGTTTGAGTTGATATCTGTGATTCACTTGTGAGTTGTAACTGCCTGGTCTTGGTCTAGTAAAAACAAGGTAACCAAAGGGTGTTTGAAATTTTGAGTTGGTTTGTATTGGCGTTGGTTTGTGTTGCTCTCGGCTCAACAACGACCCACGTAGGGTGTGTTTGTTGCTGCTGGTCTCGGTTACAAAAACACCACGAAAGTGTCCATTTGTCCTGGTTTAACGCAAAAACACCAAAGGGTGTTACATTCATCTTTCTGCATTTGTGAGAATGTGTATGGATTTCCTCATGGGCCTAAGCCCAACATATTATGATGGTACGTTTGGTTTGTGATTAGCTTGGGCCGAAGCCCATAAAAATATTAAGAGTGTGTTGGGTTTTTAATTTGATTTAACTAAAAATTGTGTTATATAAATCTTATAGCTTATTTGGCTATATAAGCAAAAACAAACACCCCCTTACTTTGAAAAGGGATAAAATAAAATAAAAGGGATAAAATAAAATAAAATTGATTGTATTTGTTTTCTGAGTTTTGTTATTTTTTTTAAAATTTTTTTGTTAACTTTTTTTGTACAGTGTACTGTCGAGAGCCGAGACCGAGCCGAGACGAAGCCGAGACCACAACCGAGACGAAGCCGAGACCAAAAGGTATATTTTTTTATTGTGTTTATTTCTTTAGCGGAGACATGTCGCCGTCAAAAGTTTTGAGTTATTAATTTGTGTTTATGTGTTTGGCGAGGACACAAAAGACCTGCTGTTTGCCGAGGACCACGTGCTTGCCATCTAGACCAGCCGAGAACACACCACAGCAGCCTTGCAGTATGTTATTTTTGTTTGCGTTTGTGAAATACATATAATCATAGTAATTAATATCTTTAGTTAATATTGTTCGTTAAACTATTATAAATGATTTTGTTAGCTAATTTCATATATGAATCATTATGTTAGCTACGAATATGTTAGTATTGTATGGTATTTGATTGTGTTAGACTATTATAAATGATTTTAGGAATTTAGTGATTAATTTCGGAAAGTCCCCGTCCGAAGTTAATCATCCCATAGAAAACCCGTCCGAAATTAATTTATTAGAAATTAATTTCGGAAAGTCCCCTGTTTGGGACTGCTTTTTGAATGTTTTGTCTCATTTAGGATATGAATGCGTATAATTGATTTACTATTTGTGAAAATTTCGACAGTGTTTCCCCTTTACTCCTACGAATATGTCTTTAATGCACATATTTGGGGAGTTGAGGGGAAATGCTGCCGAAATTTTCTCAAATAGTAAATTCGGTTATACGCATTCATATATGAGACGAAACATTCAAATAGTGGGTTAGGATTGCCTTTCATAGTTGGATTAGGTGAACAAAACGCACAACTCGTGATTCCACCTTTATGTATTTATGTGTAGATTTTTTTGAACATGCTTAATTCTAAATAATTATTTATTGCATCATTAAAACGCAGTTATGCCAATTGATAAGAGTTGGGTCTCTCAACCTCGTGCTAGCCGCGAATTTCTAAAAGGTCTTAGAGCTTTTTGCGAGTATTGCAAGTCCTTTGTGAATATTGATGGGAATGTTTATTGTCCATGTATGTATTGTCATAACTTACGTTGGGTAAAACACGAAGAATTGTTTAGTCACATACACTCATATGGTTGGGACCAAAGTTATACGAAATGGTATAATCACGGTGAACCGGATGAGCAGACAGTAGTACCCACCACGAATCAACATGGGAGTGATATGGCTGAGTTCCTTCATGATATTTGTCCGAATAATGAACAAAATGAGCCAACTGAAGGAAATATTGGCGAGACAAGCAACGAGCCAACTCCTCAACATAACGAGTTTAAAGAGTTACTCGCCACTGCCAACGAGCCACTATACTCGGGCTGTAATTGGATGTCTTCATTGGACTTTATGGCAAAGTTTACGAACATCAAGGTCAAAGGTAAAATGAGTGACACCACATTTAACGAAACCCTAAAATTTCTCAAAGAATGTTTCCCACCCACTCTAGGATACAAAATCCCATCGTCATACTATGAAATAAAGAAAACATATAAAACGATCGGGTTAGGATACGAATCCATACATGCTTGTGTAAATGACTGTTTTTTGTATCGGGGGAAGGGTAATGAAGATTTGCAGAATTGTCCCATCTGCGATGCTAGTAGATGGAAAGACAAGAACACACTGGGGAAGAAAGTTCCTAACAAGGTGTTGCGTTATTTTCCTATCATTCCTAGACTACAGAGTTTGTAAAAGTCTAAACACACTGCAAAGCATATGACTTGGCATGCTTCTGGGCAGTCTACGGAGGACGGTAAGATGCAACACCCGGTTGATGGTCAATTATGGAAGAAATTTAACATTAAGTATTCTAAAGAATTTTCCTATGAAAAAAGAAACGTCCGATTAGGGTTGGCTGCTGATGGTTTCAATCCGTACGGCAACCTTAGTTAGTCTTACAGCATGTGGCCGGTCATATTAACAACATACAATACGCCTCCCTGGATATGTATGAGAGAGACTTCTCTTATGTTGACGTTGTTAATTCCGGGCCCTAAATCACCTGGGAAGGACATAGATATTTACTTGAGGCCTTTGATTGAAGACCTAAAGATTCTATGGAAAGATGGAGTCATGACTAGGGATGCTGCCACTGGCACTGAATTCTGTATGAGAGCAGCGCTTTTATGGACTATCAATGACTTTCCCGCTCGAAGTAGTTTGTCTGGGTGGAGTGGGCAAGGTTACTTGGCTTGTCCGACATGTAATATAGACACTCCATCTGTTCGCGTGTTAGGCAAAACCGCTTATGTTGGTCACAGAAGATTCTTAAAAACGACCAATAAATGGCGGAAAAATAAACGGGCATTCTATACTCGGGACGATGATCATAGACAACCTCCTAGAAAATTTACCAGTGATGTCATCTTGAATCAACTTAGTAGATTGACTAAACGTATCCCGGGGAAACATCCAAGTTTTGGGGGTGCGAAGAAAAAACGTGATCCTGTTCACGAATTGAATTGGACCAAAGTATCCATTTTCTACGAGCTAAAGTATTGGTCTTTTCTTACACTAAAACACAATTTAGATGTCATGCATATCGAAAAAAATGTGTGTGAGAGTGTGTTTGGTACTTTGTTAATGAATGACAAATCAAAAGACACCAACAAGGTAAGACAAGACTTAGAAAATTTGCAAATTCGTGAAGAGTTGTGGTTCGTCAACAAAGGAAATGGGAAGTGCTCTAAGCCTCATCCCACGTACTCTTTCACAGCTGAAGAAAGAAAACAATTTTGTCAATTCATCAAAGGTACGCGTTTTATTTCAAAATTTATTTGTTCCAATTCTATTCGCGTATCCATTTCGACGACTTACTCTAATATCATGATTTTTTTATCAATTCATCAAAGGTGTGAAACTACCTGATGGGTTCGGATCTAACTTCAAGCATAAAGTGACCGACAATGATAGCAACATAACAGGCTTGAAGGCTCATGACTGTCACATAATGATGCAGCGGTTGCTTCCTGCTGGACTTCAAAATTACTTGAAGGACCAAACCAGCGCAACACCAATAATCGAGCTTTGTTCATTCTTCAAACAAATATGCGCTCGAACTTTGATGGTGGATGACATGTTGAAATCTAAGGAACAACTCATCAATATTTTGTGCAGTTTCGAGCAAATTTATCCTCCTGCTTTTTTTGACATAATGATTCACTTGGTTATTAATCTACCCGAAGAGGCTATTGAAGGCGGGCATGTTTACATGATGTAACACCCCGACCCGACAAGGGTAGAGATGTCACAATAATGGTGACGTATCAAAGCAACCACAAGCATATGACTAATTAATACAAAATAAACTTCAAGGGTTACAAGGAAAAATCTGAAGATACAAGGTTACAAAGGAAATGATAATAAATTCTAAGTTCTATAATTTGCAATTGTTCTAATCTTCTCTAATCCAGAATAGCTAGTAATGTCTTCTAAGTCCAAGGTACTCTCCACTCATACCCAGCTTCCACACTAAAACCTGCCGCATGAAAAGAAATGCGGCTGAGCTTAAAAGCCCAGTGAACAGATATAAAGGTAACAAGCAGTAATAATGGGGTAGTGAAGTAAGTGAAACAATGCAAGGTAAAACAAGAATTAGGAAAGAATAAAAGGTTATGCAGATATATCCAGAGTTAAGAAATAGTTTACGACAGATAAGAGTAAAGGGAACAGTAATCCTAACTCGAGCCCAAGTCAAATCAAGTCAAGTCAAGTATCAAGTCAAGTATGTATCCGGAGGGGTGACCTCGGAATACTAAGTACAAGGTTATAAGGTAAAGTAAACAGAAATCCACTACGACCCCAGAAACAGAACATATCATACTAATGTAACCATATAAGCATATAGAGGGGAGACCTCTCAGAATACCAGATAATATGAGGGGAGTCCTCAATAAATGGAGTGATCAGCTCCCAGAAATGTGAAAGACGTGTATCGCACACACCATCAGTCACCAGATATAACAGAATATATAACAGATACAGATACAGATACAGAAAACAAATCTAGGATGCATCCATACGCCCCAGGTGGCCAAAGTCTGCCTCTACGTAACAAATCAAATCAAGTCAGGGACGGGATAGGACATCACTCTCCTACCCTAGAGTCATGCCATCGGTGCATCAATGACATGGACATGAAACCCTTATGCCTAGTGAAACAGATAGTGGCTCGTAGTCTCAAACTGTGGGTCAAGGGTCAAGTATCAAATGTCCAAGTATCCAAGTTCAAATTTAATATCAAGTGGTTCAAGTCCAATTTCCATTTCAATTATATCAGAAGGTTCATATCAAATGGTTCATATCAGATGGTTCATATCAAATGGTTCATATCAGATGGTTCATATCATATGGTTCAATATCAGATGGTTCAATATCAGATGTTTATAATCAAAGTTTCATAGCAACAGTTCATTTAAAAAAGTTTCTATTTAAAAGTCCATTTAAAGCAATCTTTAAATAATGGTTTTCATAAAAATGATCTTACAAAATAGTTTCCATAAAAATGGTCTTTCAAAACGGTTTTCATAAAGATAGTCTTAAAAATTGTTTTCTTAAAAACTTTTAGTAACTTTCATTTAAAAGTGGTATCGCATCTTATTAAAATAGCTTTTCTCAAACATTTTCATATATAATTAAGAGGGTTTTTGCATCCAGTTATAATATCAAGTGAATCTTCAAAATATCCAAGGATTTGAATATTCATATCAAAGGGTGATGAACGAAGTATATCAATTATCAAGGGAACATGGCAATGTTCAATTATCAAGGTTCACAGATCAAGGGAAGCATAGCAAAGGCATAGATTAAATAAGAAAGCCACAATAAGAAGGCTCAGATCATAATCAAACCAATATAGAAAGATGTAAGTGAAACATGAAGAACGAATCAAAGTATAAGGGAACATAGCAATGGCTTAGGGAACCTTATAGTGAATCAAGATCAAAAGTGTTAGGAATATAAATATTCATATGAAGGTTCGGTCACCCCGAGTATCTATTTAGCATTTACATAGCTCGTAGGCTTATTTATATTAGCGTATTAATATTAGTATTAGTATCAATAGTATTAGTCGTATTTATATTTGTAGAGTGGGTCGGGGCTTTCCCCACTGTCAGCTCACTCCACAGCCCACTAGGGGCACTAATAGTAGTAAGTATATAAACCCTTCCCACACTTGGGAAGGGTGGAACTCTTGTAACCTTTCACATAGTAATCTAATATTCACAAGGTTTTCTCTCAAGGGTTTCCACCTCTCTTTCTAGTTCTTCCACCTAACTCATACCATAGATCTAATCTTCCATGAACCAAGACCACCCGAATCATCCACACAATCAAGATGGTTATTTCCTACAATTGGTATCAAGAGCCATGGTTAGGTTCGGTTTGATTGTGTGTCGGCTTCATCTCTTTTGGTTCGTATCATGTTGTCTTTACTGTTTGGTTCACATATCATTTTGTCTTAACAAGTTTTGGTCACATATGTGTTGTTATCAGTTTGACTAAATACGTTTTCATATGTTCCATATTTGTTTAAGGTCCATAGTTGTTATCAGTTTGGAGTCGTATGACAAATTTGTTTAAGATCCATATTTGTTTTCATATGGGCCTTCGTGTGAATTCTCAAGTGGGCCTCCAATGTTTTCTTTAGCAGTTAGTTTGTGGATTAAGTGTTTTTTTAACGGTTTTTAAGACTTTGTTTATACGGTTTTGAATTGTGGTGTGGCTTATTTGTGGTAAACTGCTCAAAAGTTTATGGAGTTATATCTTGTGTGTTTATTTTGGTCACAATAATCCTTGTGTTATTGGTAGCAGTTTGTGGTGTTCTAAGTAGAGATTTGTGTGTTCTAAGTGGAGTTTTGTCTAATATGAGTTTGCAGTTGGGTTTTTAGCCAAAATCGAGCATAATGCCAAATCTGTGAAAGGGACAGTTGTACTATTATGATAGTGACAGACTGGCGTTTTGTGGTACTAGCAATTTGTCTTTGGCGATTTGTCTATGGCTATTTGTCTTTGGCGATTTGTCTATGGCTATTTGTCTGTAGCAATTTGTCTGTGGTGATTTGTCTGTGGCGATTTGTCTTTGGCGATTTGTCTGTGGCGTTTTGTGTTCTTAGAAAAGAGGCGATTTGTATCTCACAAAAGTGGCGATTTGTGTCAATAATTAAGGATACTAAACGGCATGCTGCCAAAATTTCTAAGAAAGTAGCGATTTGTCTATGACTCAAGAGATAAAGCATTAAGATGGAGAAGAGACCAGTCGACCTACAAACCTTAATACCAACACAGACTCATTTACCTCAGTTCAAGAACCAACATGTCAGTCAACAACAACAAACTACTTCATTATTCAAGAACAACATCACAACAAACTACAACAATGATGAGGCGAAAAGTGTACCGCTTTTAAGGGGTCATTTAAGCCCGAAATCGTATTTATTTGATCAAATATTGCCCTAAATCGTTCCTTTTGTCATTTTAGGTACTTTTGAGGAGAAATCTGGAAAAAGGAGGCATTTTGGACGTTTTTGGAGCAATAAAGTGAAGAAAACGACAAAGTCTCAAAAATCGGCTAAAAGTCACCTTTGACGGCGTCAACATTTACTCTGGACGGCGTCATGCTTTGGCAAGAAAAGTTGGACGTGAAATTTACTCATGATAAGCCAGTGAAAATAGCATGTGAATTCTGACGGCGTCACGCTTTAACTTGATCAAGGGCGTCACGGCTTAATTCATAAGGGGACGGCGTCACATTCAACATCCGACGGCGTCAAGCCTTGATAAGCCAGAATGGATTTTTGAAGAGCTAAAGAGGGACGGCGTCAAGATGGTCATCCGGGAACCCTAAAAGCGGCGAGGTGACGGCGTCACACTCCATAAGGTGACGCCGTCAGATCCAAAAATCTATATATAGTTTTCTAATTTTTTGTCATTAAGAGGAGGGCTTAGTGTGTGGAATTTTGGGATAAAACCCTAAGACGATTTTAGCATCTTTTTCAGGGCTTTTTGCCTTGAGATCTTCCATGTTTCATTGAAAGATAAGTTATCAATTAATCATTCAATATGTCTATGTGTTGTTTGATTCTATCTTATTCTTGTCTTTTGTTTAACATGTTAGGCTAAATTATCTTGTGTTTGCTTAGATCTAATGAAACCTAGCTATTGATTATTGGTTGTTAGTGTGTTGTTAGTTGTATTGGATGATTGTTTATCTATGTTAGGCTTAAGAAAACTGGCTAACTTCCTATTCGGTAACTTGCTTGAACGTCTTAAGAAACATGAACCAAACGCGTACTAAAGGTTTTTATGGTTGTATTTAATGCACAAGCGAATTCTAGTGATCCCATGTTAGGAGCTTCCTAGCCGGCTCAACATAGGAGTGAAGTAGGAGCTTGTAGAGTTGGGGAAGTAAGTACGCCACCCCACGAATGGTATTAAGGAATACACCCGTCATCCACGCGACTAATACACACTAATTAACCGGTAAAAGATAGTTAGGGAGTAAGGAAATCTAAGTAAACACATTTCTCTACACATAAGTTTCTCACCAAACTTTTCATTTTTGTTATTTTATTTTATTTGCATTCGTAGTAATTTGGGTTAGTTGACTAGCAACTAATTCCGCCCACTCCTTCAAACCCGAGATTTTACTTGCTTTCATAAAAATATAAAAACATAAAAAAAGAATCTTCCTCAACCCTTAGACCTAATTAGAGTAGCCTTTCATACCTAACGAACACTATTCCCTGTGGAGAACGATCAATCCCCCGTACTTACCACTACACTATACTACATCGGTCAGGTACACTGCCTGGTGGGGTTGTAAGCCTCTTGAGATCCCTCGAGAGGTAAAACCTGTTGTAAGGTTGCAAAACCACGCATCAAAGTTTTTGGCGCCGTTGCCGGGGAATAGTTATTGTTTAGGTTGAATTTTTATTTCTATTAGGTCTACTCACTAGATTCCTTTCTAGTGAGATTTTCATTTAATTTTTCTAGGTTTTCTTTAGTCTATCTTATTTCTTTGTGCTTTTGTTTGTGATACCTTCCACTTACCTCATGAGTAACATTGGTCATTTGATCCCTGTTATTCGTGTTTTTCGCCGTGCAAACTTTCAACTACCCGTTCCCGCCCCCATCGTTGAAAACAACAACCTTTCACCCAACCACCACTTTGGTAACAATTCTGAGATGGAGGAGTCTGACCATGAGAATGAATATGTTAGTCCGTTTTACTACTCAGACTCCGATGAGGATGCCGGTAATGGAGAAGTAGTTAACGAGGGATGGGGAAAAGAGGAAATTGATCCCTTTAAGTATGTTGACCCTAGGACTAAGATCGAAAAGGATAGCTTCTTTAACATGCAATTCCCGTGTAAAATTGGTTATCATGATTTTTATGCTTATCTTAACTCATCTTTGCCTATGAACATTATCTCTCGTGCTAATTATAATAAAATCATGGTAGATGAGCTAGAATATCAAGGGGATAACATTGTCGCTAAGATTGAGCCACTGCACGTATTCGTTGGAAGTTTTGTGTATTTGGTGGATTTTATGGTTATGGAGAACTTAGGAGAATTCATTGATAACAAATTAACCCAAGTCATTTTTGGAGAACCCTTCAAAAGGTTGACCAACCTTGACGAAAAACTTGTGGACGGGTTAATTACATTCTCGGATGGGGATGAAGATTTTGTCTATCAAATGCCCCGAGCACATCCTAGGTTTAAGAACTACCCCATTGAATCTTGCAATAGAATTATGCCTATCGACTTGTTAAGTGAGAATGATAAGAGGAAGGGGCTCAAATATCCACATGAGAAAAATAAGAGATACTATCATGGATGTTTGGAGCTAAATGATGAATACAAGAAAGATGAGGCAACAATTAGATGGCTCACACTCGGATACGTGAGCATAAGCGACACTAGATGAGCCGTGACTTTGAGTCTAGCTACAAGACTCGTTAATAAAGAAAAGCGCTTCTTGGGAGGCAACCCAAGCTTTATTTTATTTATTTGCTTTGTGTGTTTGTTTATTTGTTTGTTTGATTTTATTTGTTTCCGTATGTGTGTTTAATTTTTATTATTATTGATTCATGTTAAAAACTAAATTGTGAAAATGCTTTATGTTGTTTTTAACTTCGTCTTAACTACATATAAAGGTATTTTGCAAAAGATAAGTGTAAGGGAAGTCTAAATTGGTTTATTAGAACACATATGAACATGAATCGTAATAATAATAATTTAGCATACATATTCGTATTTGTTTGAGTCAAATGCTTGTATCGAGTCATAATGATGTTTTGCAGGATTTCCAGGAAGTAAGGTAAAGGTTTTTCCAGAAATTTTCCGGAAACTTAAATTGAAAATTTTTGTCAGGTCATTTCTGACGGCGTCAGGCCTTATAACCTGACGGCGTCAGATTTAATTTCCAGAAATTTTTGAAAGTTTTGTTTTTAGAAAAGTTTTTACTAAAATCTCCAACTTATAATCTCCAGGAATCTGCAAAATTATCATTCCACAAGCATTATATCCTTATATATAGATTTTTCCCGCCGATGTTATGCAGGTTTTCGTGTTTGTTTTCTCAGGTTCAACAGGTTATTTTAGACAAGGAGATGTTTATGGAATCAAGCTTATGGCGATGCATTAGTCATGGAGCTTCAACATTCTCTTTGGAGGAAGATTTAACCGTGTAATTTCACTATCCAACGAGCGAATCAGGGGAGTATTTGATTTCATTCTTTTACTTTTTGCTTTTACATCTTGTTACTTGAACATTGGGGACAATGTTCATCTTAAGTGTAAGGGGGGGTAAAAGTACGATTTTAGAGAATGCAATTACGCTTAATTTTTGTTTGTTTAATAGTAGATGTGTAATAAAACTGAGATAAATACTTGTTAGGGTAATTTTAGTGCCAAATTTAAAATTTTTTACAACATATAGGAGTGAAACTTTGATCTTAATGAGCATCTCACGGATAGGAGTTATATGACTAGCACAAAAACCGTACCACTAAAAAATTTTCCACCCCAAATATGTGAGGTTCGCCCCTAGAATTGGTAGGAAAAGCATTTATGCTATGATGTGTGTACCGGTAGCACTTAGATTCTAGAACTTGCGTTAGGACCATTCCAAGGCCACAAGTGAGACTACATTCGTGTAGTTAGATTTACTACATGATAAGAGGCATTAGGATTAACCCATTGTTTTACACCTGTGTTTTTGTTATAATTACATTGGCTACATTGGTCAAGTAATTCTCCCACACCCTTTGCGTTGTACTCATTTTTAGTACACGATACCCCTAGTACACCCCTCAGAGCCTATCTTTTCGTTTCGACCTTTAAGCATTTTACTTAAAGGAAGAATTTGTTACACCCCACTAAAATGTACACCCAAATCGCCTTAGCCTACCTTGTATGCACTCATTTTTAGTGCATTATTGTTACAACATTTGTTTAAACCCAAGTTAATTATCTAGTTGATTACATGGTTGCTAAGTCGAGTCATATCCTTGTACATATTGTTTTGGGACGATTGGGACTCATGGGTAAAGTACTAGTGTAATGGAGTAATGGGGAAGAACATCATTTATTACCCCCATATGTGCTAAATGTTTTAAAAGTACTCCAAGTTTTTCAATTATCTTAATTCGAGTCATTAGAATAGTTAATTGTAAAGTTATGTAAAAGTTCAAGTGTAAGGGGATGCAATGCCCCTATGATGTATTATTTTGGATGGTAGGGCAAGAGTGTATGAAAAAAAAAAAAAAAAAAATCGAAAAAATCAAGAAAAATACAAAAAAAATGAGAAAATGGAAAATAGAAAAAACATACGGACTACCATCCCGTTTCATTTTATGTTTGTTTTATATTTTTGTTATTTTGTTATTTCGTTTTTAGCTTAAGATCGAGTCTAGTCTTGGCTTAGCAACATTGTATAGTACATGTAATTGATCAAGATCTTTAACTCGCCACCAGTAAAATATCCTTTATCCAACAAAACCGTGTTTTCCTTTTCCCTACACCTAACATTATAACCCATTTAAAAGCCCTCTTTGATAGTTTATCTTTGGTGCTTACGCCTAGTGGAGGAGGTTTTCGATCCTTTCCCAAGCCTATGGTAATCTATTTGCTATGACAGGTAGTGAGAGATATTTTCCGTTTTCATTTATGAGATTTATTTTGATGACACTTGAGAGATGTGAGTATCTAAACACTACTTGTGAGGTGCTAGTTTATAATCTCCGTGCTTATTATGATTGAAGTGGAATGATTATTTGTTGTAATTACTTTTATGTTTGCATTAAATGACCCCTAACTTGTATTTTAATTAGAATAAAAGCGCATTTGCTTGAGGACAAGCAAATCTCAAGTGTAAGGGTATTTGATGAGGCGAAAAGTGTACCGCTTTTAAGGGGTCATTTAAGCCCGAAATCGTATTTATTTGATCAAATATTGCCCTAAATCGTTCCTTTTGTCATTTTAGGTACTTTTGAGGAGAAATCTGGAAAAGGAGGCATTTTGGACGTTTTTGGAGCAATAAAGTGAAGAAAACGACAAAGTCTCAAAAATCGGCTAAAAGTCACCTTTGACGGCGTCAACATTTACTCTGGACGGCGTCATGCTTTGGCAAGAAAAGTTGGACGTGAAATTTACTCATGATAAGCCAGTGAAAATAGCATGTGAATTCTGACGGCGTCACGCTTTAACTTGATCAAGGGCGTCACGGCTTAATTCATAAGGGGACGGCGTCACATTTAACATCCGACGGCGTCAAGCCTTGATAAGCCAGAATGGATTTTTGAAGAGCTAAAGAGGGACGGCGTCAAGATGGTCATCCGGGAACCCTAAAAGCGGCGAGGTGACGGCGTCACACTCCATAAGGTGACGCCGTCAGATCCAAAAATCTATATATAGTTTTCTAATTTTTTGTCATTAAGAGGAGGGCTTAGTGTGTGGAATTTTGGGATAAAACCCTAAGACGATTTTAGCATCTTTTTCAGGGCTTTTTGCCTTGAGATCTTCCATGTTTCATTGAAAGATAAGTTATCAATTAATCATTCAATATGTCTATGTGTTGTTTGATTCTATCTTATTCTTGTCTTTTGTTTAACATGTTAGGCTAAATTATCTTGTGTTTGCTTAGATCTAATGAAACCTAGCTATTGATTATTGGTTGTTAGTGTGTTGTTAGTTGTATTGGATGATTGTTTATCTATGTTAGGCTTAAGAAAACTGGCTAACTTCCTATTCGGTAACTTGCTTGAACGTCTTAAGAAACATGAACCAAACGCGTACTAAAGGTTTTTATGGTTGTATTTAATGCACAAGCGAATTCTAGTGATCCCATGTTAGGAGCTTCCTAGCCGGCTCGACATAGGAGTGAAGTAGGAGCTTGTAGAGTTGGGGAAGTAAGTACGCCACCCCACGAATGGTATTAAGGAATACACCCGTCATCCACGCGACTAATACACACTAATTAACCGGTAAAAGATAGTTAGGGAGTAAGGAAATCTAAGTAAACACATTTCTCTACACATAAGTTTCTCACCAAACTTTTCATTTTTGTTATTTTATTTTATTTGCATTCGTAGTAATTTGGGTTAGTTGACTAGCAACTAATTCCGCCCACTCCTTCAAACCCGAGATTTTACTTGCTTTCATAAAAATATAAAAACATAAAAAAAGAATCTTCCTCAACCCTTAGACCTAATTAGAGTAGCCTTTCATACCTAACGAACACTATTCCCTGTGGAGAACGATCAATCCCCCGTACTTACCACTACACTATACTACATCGGTCAGGTACACTGCCTGGTGGGGTTGTAAGCCTCTTGAGATCCCTCGAGAGGTAAAACCTATTGTAAGGTTGCAAAACCACGCATCAAACAACAACTACTTCGATCAGTCAACAATCTAAAACCAACTGCCAACCAACATCACAACCAACTAACTCAGTCCTAATCCCATCTCCATCACCAACCTAACAACAGCCAACCAAAACCACAAACAAACTACTCCTCGATTCCAACACTAAACTCAAATTAGAACAAAAGATCTCAGCTCATTATTTCTTTCTTTTTCGTGATATACAAAGGACCATCATGACTTCTCAAAAGTCAAACACACGAAAGAAATAAACAATCATCATCGATCTAATTTTTGAAGATTATACTTCATTAATTTCCGAACTATTAAAAGAAAAATCGAAACAATAAAATGTTTTAATCTTCCTTTTGATTCGGTTACAAGAAAACACAAGAACCATCGATCATTATGAAGACTAAGCTTCCTTACTTTAAATATTCGAACAACTGCATGGACAAATGAAGGCTAAATAACCTCCATTTGCCTTTTGTTCGGTTATAGCAAAACGAAAAATCACTAAACAACAATGAAATACCTACCGTGAACCTTGATTTTGAAAAGACCATGAAGTATAGATCATCTCTTTTGGTGCGATGTATCTACAAGATGAAGGTCCAGTGGTGGGTTTATTAAACAGGTGATTTGGTGCTGCGTTAATTGAGATGGATGAGATGAGATTGGCATGTGATTTGGGAGATGGGGGCGGATGAAGTTTAAGATTGGGATTAGGGTTTGTGTGGTGTGGCTGTGTGAAATATTGAGGAGGGGGGCGGATTGTTTGATGTGATAATTAGGGTTGGATTAAGTTAAGTGGCTTATAAATACCCGAAATATTCGGGTAATAGGGATAGTTTGGAAGGGATTGGGCTTACTGATTGGAGTTAGGCCAAATTGGTGGACAGGAATGTAACTTGGATGTTGGGCCGAATCCTACCACTTATTAAATGATATGTTGGGTTAAATTGCTACTCGAATTGTTTTTTTTTGGGCAGATTGGGGTCACAAGGACGATTTAAAATTATTTTCACTTGGGCTGAATGATTCAAGAATCAGCAATTGGAATGGTATTTCGATCATTATTCTCACGAGGATACACACGTCATGGGCTGATTATTTGGGAATATGAATGTCAATTTGATTCTAGTGTTGTGAATTAGGCAGCAGTGTCCTATGGTGCCTGCGATTTTTGTATATTCGTGGGTTGCTATTTGAGTGAGCCTGCAATTTGATCTTTGCAACTTGAGTTACGGTTGACAAATTGCTATTTGATTAATTGCGAATTGACAACTTGCTATTTGACTTGTTGCGACTTGACTGATTGTAATGGTACCAGTTGCAATTTGACGTTGTGAGTTAACTCTTGCGATTTGACTTATTGCAATTTGGTTGATTGCAATTTGACATGTTGCAATTTGACAAACTGTAACTTGACTTGTTGCAATTTGATCAAATTGAAATTTGACTTCTTTGACTTGAATTTTGAAGATTAGTATTGCAACTCACTCTTAGTTGTCCGTGTTGATTTCACGGTTTCTCTTGTTGATTTTAGAAAATCCCGCGAAAGATCCGATTTCTCGGTTTAAATCTCAAGAGCTGTAAAATCCCGTGAAATTAATATTGGACAAGTAGGCTGGACTTGGATTTAGACATGATAAAACTTACGGGGTTTGACTATATTTTAGGGATAAGTTTGTGCTTCAAGATCGGCAGGAATTGGGAAATTATGGTAACTTGGTTGGTTTGTTAAGTCACGGGTCGGTGTACTTAGTGTCTCAAACATCTCGGGGTTGGATGGATGCACGATGTTTGATGACCCTTGCTCGAGCGTATTTATGATGATTTGACTTGGATGTTCAAGAAGTGGATATATACAATAACGGATGGAAGGTTGGGTATATATCACTACCTATATTTAAAGGAGTTACGATGTTGTGCTCAATATAGGTTCTAAATCACAAATTTAGTGCAAGTATAAGTCGCGGACTTGTCCTTTATCAAGCTTCATCAAGAGATCGTTGTTTCTCAAGCTTCTAACGGGATTGTTGTACAAGATCTTCTCAAGAGGTGGTCACACTTAAAGACAGGAGGTGATTTGTTTAGAGACGTGTTTTAACCTTTTACTCACTTTAAAGTTAAACGCATTTCATCAAGCGGTTTTGGCATATTACGAGCTTTAATGAATTGTTAATCTACTAAACCATTGATGAGGAGGAAAGCAAGGGGTTACTACAAGAGAGTCTTAATCACCATCTTCATTGCTGTAGTTTTATTTGTCTCTTTCCATGTGTTGTGCCTGACAAATTCACAAACATCACGGACTCTCAGCTTTGGCAAAAAGGTCATTTCATGCCCTTTTTGAGGGGGAGAATTAGCGCGTGTTTCCTAGCAGTTCCGTCTCCAGCGATGTGAATTTTAGCGGCTCCGGTTACAGCGGGTCTGATCATATCGGTTCAGTCTCCAGCGGTTTGAATCTTAGCAGTTCCGGTTTCAGCGGGTCAGATCGTAGCGATTCAGTCTCCAGCAGTTTGAATATTAGCGGTTCCAGTTTCAGTGGTTTAGCTTTTGAGTGGTTTGGGTCTTAGCAATTTGCCTAAGATTTCAGCGGATTGATACTTACTGTTGTGCAGTTTGCTCTTGAAGTTATTTCTCGGTTAAATCTCAAGAACTGTAAAATCCTGTATACAGTACGACAACTACTCCATGCACTGCATCTGATGATATTCAAGCAACTGGGTCAGACAGCTATGCTTGATAGGACTGACTATGAGTCATGGGCACTGCTAAGAATTAGCGCATGTTTCTTCTCCTTTTTTGGCTAGTCAACGGCACAAGATGATCACGAAGTTCATTTGGTATTCCTCATTTAAGATTGAAGCTGAATTTCACGAAGGCGTCTACTTATTTTATCTTGAATTCGGGGTTGGTTGGATGCATGACCTTTAATGATAACTTGCTCGTGCTTAAAATTTAAGTTGAAGACTTGGGTTATCTAGTTACCAGCAGTCGGGGTAACTATCACTTAAGAGTTATTGGAGTACTCAGTGTCACACGTCAATGACGATGTCGATAATCGCAAGAGGTGTTAATGTCTCATACTTTGGTTGGGTATTGAGCACTTAGAGACTTGCTTGGAGCATTAATTCTCTACACCGTTCTTCCAACATTAGTGCAAGCTTAAGTAACAAATTTGGGAACTTCTACTTCAGTTTTCAGTATTGGTATATCGGGTTTCCTTCATCAAGTGGTCACTAATCTGTGTACAAGGTTTGTTAGTTGGCCAAAGGTTTTAAAAGTTGTGATGTGATCTGTAATTCTCACGGGCTACTCTTAACCCAAACTGATGTTCTCCAAAATCAAATCATTCATGCCACATTCAATCTGTTACTACATCACGGTTTCTTCTTGGTTTTGTAAAATCCCGCGAAAGAACTTATTTCTCGGTTTAAATCATAGATTTGTAAAATCCCGTGATGATGGACTATGCGCTCTTAACCATGATCGGGTTAAAACCATTATCAAAGTTCATTCGATATATCATAAATGGCTAGATCGGGGCATTTAATCGACAAGATGTGACTACGGGTTAATTCATTATTATTTATTTGAGGCTGAAGTGAAATTTCATGGGTGCGTGTACTTAGTATCTGAAGATATCGGGGTGGTTGGATGAAGATTCTTCTAGATCCTTGTTCGAGTTTAACCTTTACAATGACGAAGACTTGGATATCTAGTTATTTTTTCTTCCTCTCTATTACAAAATAACTATCACTTAAAGGAGTTACGTTGTAGTGCTCAGTGTCACACGAAGTTGTGGATATCCAAGAGGTGATGTACGTCTTATACTTGATGGTTGGTTGGTTGAAGAGTATAGAGTACTTAGGGATTCGATGTTGCACGAAGTCTCTACACCGCTCTTTGTCTCACATTAGTACAAGTTTAAGTCACAAGTTCAGGTTATGATACTTCAGTCTCAAGTTCATCATATTGGGTTTTTCTCCATCAGTGGTCACGACATCAAGCCGACAAAATGATAATGGGGTCGGTATCGAGTTAGATGAGAGAAGTAGAAAAGAGAGAGATAACGTCTGTACAATTCAGTGCAGGCCTCGCTCTTCAACATAATGACGTCTGAATACCTCAGTTCAGGCCTCGGTCTTCATCATAATGACGTCTGTACACATCAGTGCAGGCCTCGTTCTTCAAAGAAAAGAAAAGTGTACGCTTGAGTGCACTTTATCTTCAAAAGAAGAGGAATCTTCTTATTTATGGCCATTCTCATCAACAAGTTTCATACTCTTTCCGTGCTTATTCAGTCTTCAAGTGGATCGGCGGACATTGGAGTATATTCTTATTCACTTGCTCAATCAAAAATTGCAGTTGACAAGCATATGCAACTTTTGAGGGGGGGAAAGAGTGAATAAACAACATGTCAGTCTTCAAGAACCGTCAAGTGGAGTTACTTATCGTTGATGGTATTCATATTCACTAGTTCAATCATCAAAAATTGCAGTTGGCAGGCATATGCAATTTTTGAGGGGGGGGGGGGGAAGGGTGAATATTATTCTACATGTTGGTTGATGATTGAGAAATGGTCATACGACTTCTGAATACGTCAGTTCAGGAGTCGTCCAAACCATGGTTCTCCAACACTACCTCTTCCTCCGTCTATCAAGGTGTTGAAGAACATGGTCATGGAATGCTAATCGACATAGTCTCACGGGTTGACACAATCAGTAACAAAGGGTTTCTAGTCAATGCTTCATGTACTCGTCATTAGGCTGCATGTACACATCATGATGATGATTCCGATTAATCGTAACCATCATGGGGGAGAGAAATGTGTACACCAAAGACGCACAACAGGTTCACGTGATTGGGCGTAATCATTTATTCCGGTGTTGATAACCGTAGAGATGATCAGTGGTTCAACTTGTTACCTTGGTATTTACGTTTCACTGTTACGTCATAGGCTGATTAATCGTAACCATCAGGGGAGAGAGAATGTGTACATCAAGGACGCACAACAGGTTCAAGTGATCAGGGCTTAATATCCAAGGATGGATACATACTATAGATGATCAGTGGTTCAACTTGTTACTTTGGTGTTATACTCAAGACTGAAGAAGGTCGAGTCGTCACTCTACTCTACATTCTCTATTTGGTGTTATCATCTCATGTGTATGCTGCGGGCTGATGGGTTATATGTAAGGTTACTGGAAGGCATTTTTTGAGATGAAGATGATTGGTATTCTGTTCCTCCACATTGGGCAATCTTGAAGAAGGTCGAGTCTACAGTCTTCTCTACATTCAAAAATGTTGAGTTCTTTTCTTACAACTTGATATTTAACTTAATCCCATGACAGTTCTTGTTTGATGAGTTGTGGAGTTAAGTTAGGTTCAAGTTGTTCTGTAGTTTAAGGTTAGGTCCAACTTGATTTTAACTTAATCTCATGACAGTTCTTGTTTGATGAGTTGTGAGGTTAAGCTGAAATCAAGTTGTTACTGGGCTTAAATTTGTGGTTTAGCTTAACCTCATGACAGTTCTTGTTTGATGAGTTGTGGGGTTAAGCTAGATTTCAGTTGAGGCTCAACTTAAACTTACGAAAATATGCCTAAGGTTTTTGACGGCTTTACTCAAGGACGGGAGTGTTAGAAGACTAAAGACGGCATGCATTTGGTTACCAAAAGACTTCTTCTTATTATGGGTGTTCATCCAAAGTCTTCTTCTTCTTCCTATTATGGGTGTTCATCAGGAAAGGTTGTCAGATTGGGGGAGAGCACTAATTCGGGGAGAGTGAAAAGCCAGAATCATTCCCTGATTGAAAGTGCTCACATTGCTCTTCAGCAAGTCAAGTGATGAATGCGGAGAAGATTCAGAATGCTGAGGAGTAATGGTTTCTGGTTCGTATCCTTGATATATATACTTGTTCATATCTTATACCATATTGTAAATAGAGAAACGTAAAACCAGAAAAACCATAAAAATTGAAAAATAGAAAATACCAAAAATAGTTTCACCTAGGCATGTCTTCTGTTTATCGATAACATTTACGGACCTAGAAATGTCATTCAATAATGGCACGGGTCTTTAAATGAAGCTCGAGCAGAAGTTAAAATGGATTGTTAAAACATGTCTAAATGGCTTGCTATTACTTCAGATAGCAACCCGCGCTTCAAAATGGGGAAAGCACGTCGCCAAAAAGACGGCTGTTCCTCCAACTGGGTGATGTTCACCTGGGCATGGATTACTTTATATCCATGTTTCTTCGATTTGATGTACGTTTCAGTGCATCATTTCTTGAAAAGGAAGAGAAATCTTCTTTGTATGCAAATAGTTTTCATTTTATGATTCTTGTGAAAATTATTTGTGAGACACTTGGTGGTTATGTGTTGCTTGAAATTCTTTTAGATTTGGATTGTGCATAAAATGTGTCACTCAATCAATGACTAAAAATCTTTAACTAGAATACGAGTCATTGATTGAGGGGGAGAGTGAATTCAGATTTTATATCATCAAACGGGTTTCTTGGTTAACTCATACTTGTTAAGAAATGGTTTTGTAGTCAATGGGGTATTAATTGAAGAGGATCTTGCTAAAACTTTATATCAAATGGCCAAATGTGTTAGTTGCTAGAAAGTTTAGGACATTATGTGCAATGATGAAGCGAAAAGTGTACCGCTTTTAAGGGGTCATTTAAGCCCTAAATCGTATTTATTTGATCAAATATTGCCCTAAATCGTTCCTTTTGTCATTTTAGGTACTTTTGAGAAGAAATCTGGAAAAGGAGGCATTTTGGACGTTTTTGGAGCATAAAAGTGAAGAAAACGACAAAGTCTCAAAAATCGGCTAAAAGTTACCTTTGACGGCGTCAGATTTTACCCTGGACGGCGTCATGGCTTGGCAAGAAAAGGTGGACGTGAAATTTACTCATGATAAGCCAGTGAAAATAGCATGTGAATTCTGACGGCGTCACGCTTTAACTTGATCAAGGGCGTCACGGCTTAAATCAAAAGGGGACGGCGTCACGTTCAAGGTCTGACGGCGTCAAGCCTTGATAAGCCAGAATGGATTTTGGAGAGCTAAAGAGGGACGGCGTCAAGAAGGTCATCCGGGAACCCTAAAAGCGGCGAGGTGACGGCGTCACACTCCATAACGTGACGCCGTCAGATGTAAAAATCTATATATAGTTTTGCAATTCTTTGTCATTAGTGTGGAATTTTTGGGAGAAAACCCTAAGACGATTTTAGCATCTTTTTCAAGGCTTTTTGCCTTGAGATCTTCCATGTTACATTGAAGATAAGTTATCAATTAATCATTCAATATGTCTATGTGTTGTTTGATTCTATCTTGTTCTTGTCTTTTGATTAACATGTTAGGCTAGATTTATCTTGTGTTTGCTTAGATCTAATGAAACCTAGCTATTGATTATTGGTTATTAGTGTGTTATTAGTTGTATTGGATGATTGTTTATCTATGTTAGGCTTAAGAAAACTGGCTAACTTCCTATTCGGTAACTTGCTTGAACGTCTTAAGAAACATGAACCAAATGCGTACTAAAGGTTTTTATGGTTGTATTTAATGCACAAGCGAATTCTAGTGATCCCATGTTATGAGCTTCCTAGCCGGCTCGACATAGGAGTGAAGTAGGAGCTTGTAGAGTTGGGGAAGTACGTACGCCACCCCACGATTGGTATTAAGGAATACACCCGTCATCCACACGACTAATACACACTAATCAACCGGTAAAAGATAGTTAGGGAGTAAGGAAATCTAAGTAAACACATTTCTCTCTACATAAGTTTTCACCACCTTTTCATTTTTGTTATTTTATTTTATTTGCATTCGTAGTAATTTGGGTTAGTTGACTAGCAACTAATTCCGCCCACTCTTTCAAACCCGAGATTTTATTTGCTTTCATAAAAATATAAAAACATAAAAAGAATCTTCCTCAACCCTTAGACCTATTAGAGTAGTTTTTCATACCTAACGAACACTATTCCCTGTGGAGAACGATCAATCCCCCGTACTTACCACTACACTATACTACATCGGTCAGGTACACTGCCTGGTGGGGTTGTAAGCCTCTTGAGATCCCTCGAGAGGTAAAACCTGTTGTAAGGTTGCAAAACCACGCATCAAGTTTTTGGCGCCTGATGAAGCGAAAAGTGTACCGCTTTTAAGGGGTCATTTAAGCCCTAAATCGTATTTATTTGATCAAATATTGCCCTAAATCGTTCCTTTTGTCATTTTAGGTACTTTTGAGGAGAAATCTGGAAAAGGAAGCATTTTGGACGTTTTTGGAGCATAAAAGTGAAGAAAACGGCAAAGTCTCAAAAATCGGCTAAAAGTTACCTTTGACGGCGTCAGAATTTACTCTGGACGGCGTCATGCCTTGGCAAGAAAAGTTGGACGTGAAATTTACTCATGACGGGCCAGTGAAAATAGCATGTGAATTCTGACGGCGTCACGCTTTAACTTGATCAAGGGCGTCACGGCTTAATTCATAAGGGGACGGCGTCACGTTCATGGTTCGACGGCGTCAAGCCTTGATAAGCCAGAATGGATTTTTGAAGAGCTAAAGAGGGACGGCGTCAAGAAGGTCATCCGGGAACCCTAAAAGCGGCGAGGTGACGGCGTCACAATCCATAAGGTGACGCCGTCAGATCCAAAAATCTATATATAGTTTTCTAATTTTTTGTCATTAGGGAGAGGGTTTAGTGTGTGGAATTTTGGGATAAAACCCTAAGACAATTTTAGCTACTTTTTCAGGGCTTTTTGCCTTGAGATCTTCCATGTTTCATTGAAAGATAAGTTATCAATTAATCATTCAATATGTCTATGTGTTGTTTGATTCTATCTTATTCTTGTCTTTTGTTTAACATGTTAGGCTAATTTTATCTTGTGTTTGCTTAGATCTAATGAAACCTAGCTATTGATTATTGGTTGTTAGTGTGTTGTTAGTTGTATTGGATGATTGTTTATCTATGTTAGGCTTAAGAAAACTGGCTAACTTCCTATTCGGTAACTTGCTTGAACGTCTTAAGAAACATGAACCAAACGCGTACTAAAGGTTTTTATGGTTGTATTTAATGCACAAGCGAATTCTAGTGATCCCATGTTAGGAGCTTCCTAGCCGGCTCGACATAGGAGTGAAGTAGGAGCTTGTGGAGTTGGGGAAGTAAGTACGCCACCCCACGAATGGTATTAAGGAATACACCCGTCATCCACGCAACTAATACACACTAATTAACCGGTAAAAGATAGCTAGGGAGTAAGGAAATCTAAGTAAACACATTTCTCTACACATAAGTTTCTCACCACATTTTATTTTCAGTTATTTTATTTTATTGCATTCGTAGTAATTTGGGTTAGTTGACTAGCAACTAATTCCGCCCACTCCTTCAAAACCGAGATTTTATTTGCTTTTCATAAAATATAAAAATATAAAAAAGAATCTTCCTCAACCCTTAGACCTAATTAGAGTAGCCTTTCATACCTAACGAACACTATTCCCTGTGGAGAACGATCAATCCCCCGTACTTACCACTACACTATACTACATCGATCAGGTACACTGCCTGGTGGGATTGTAAGCCTCTTGAGATCCCTCGAGAGGTAAAACCTGTTGTAAGGTTACAAAACCACGCAATCAAGTTTTTGGCGCCGCAGCCCGGGGAATAGTTATTGCTTAGGTTGAAATTTTATTTTTATTAGGTCTACTCACAAGATTCCTATCAAGTGAGATTTTTTTATTTTTTATTTTGTAGCTTTCTCGTAGTCTATCTTTTCTTTGTGTCTTTGTTCGTAAAAACCATTCCATTGACTCTTCCGTTCACCAATATGGAGTACGCGAACCCACCATACTACCGACCACGAAATCCATTTGCCCCTAATGACATCTTGATGTTCAACCAATATCGAGATGAACCCATATATGATGCATGGACTCGTTTTAAAAACTTACTCCGAATAGTCTCTCATCATAGCTTCGATTTAGCATCCCTAACCCAAATCTTTTACGATCGTGTCGACCGATATGACCAAATGTGCATTAACGATTTTGCCAAATGGGACCTTAGGGAATTAAATGTTGAAGAAGCATGGGATGCCATTGAAGATTGTGCCCAGTATTATTATAGAGTAGACAACCCAACAAACGTTAGTACAAGTCAATTGACCACAAATTCCAAGGATCATGAAACAAGTTTGTCTGGGGATGACTATTTTGGGATACCTAAGTGGATGTCATGTAACATCATAGTACAAAACAAACACATAGGTAATCTAGATAAAATGGAGGATGAGGTGGATAATCCAAGCCCACAAAGTACCCCACAAGTCCTACCATTACTTGAGGCACACACACCGCCCGTGACTTACCCGGAAGAAGTAGAAGAAACTTTAGGAATCCCAATGGAGGTAGAACCCTTGGACCAAGCACCACTAGAGGATATAGGTTTGAATACTTATAGTGATAACCTTACTCTTAGTTCTAGGGAATTTCCTAGTGTTGATGAACCGGAACCTCACCCTTTACATAACTTTCCATCCTTAGATTTACATCTAGGAGACAAAAGAGGAACCGACCCACCCATCAACCCTTATTTTCCGGGTAGTTTTAGGATGAAGGAAGCCATTCACTCACCCCCTTCACCTCACATGGCATATTTCCACCCTAAGGGTGTGTATTGCTACTTTCACCCGTACTTAACCCTAAGTGTAGGGAAAACCTCTCCTTTATCCGTTAAATAAGGGCAGAGTCAGGCTCGTGACTCGAACAAAAACAAGCGCTTCTTGGGAGGCAACCCATGTTTTTAATTGTTTGATGTTTTTATTTTATTTGTTTGTTTGTGTCATATATGCTTAATCATAATTGTTAAATTTTCATGTTTCGAATAATTTGTGAAAATACTTTATTTTGTTTTTAACCTCGTCTTAATTGCATATAAAGGTATTTTACAAAAAATAGATAAGTGTAGGAAAGTTTATATTTTGTTAAAAAGAACAAAATTCGAACATGGAAAATTCACAATTCATGATTATCATGTATTCTATCTTGTTTATGTGTCAATACTTGTGGACATGTTTTATGAGTCCCTATTTGTAAGTCATCCCGCAAGTATCCTATCCTTTTATTGCTTTGTTTTGTTTTTATTTCTAAGTCTGGAAATACATCTAGTTGTGGTTTTTCTTTGTTCGGTTTGATGCTTTGGTTTTTGTGTTTGTTGGTTACAGGTATTATTAGATAAGAAGATGTACGTGCAACACATCAAGAGGATGATTATATTTCTGGAGTGAAGCTTATCATGTTCATTCTCTTGGAGGGAGATTTAACCATATTATCACATCATCCATACCGAGCGAATCAGGGGAGTATTAGTTTCTTCCATTCTCATTTATTTTTACTTTTACATCTTTTGTCTAGAACATTGGGGACAATGTTCGGATTAAGTGTAGGGAGGGTAAATTAGGATGCCTTAGAAACTACAACTTCGCTTGATTTTTGTTTTGTTTAATAGTGAATGTGTAATAAAGCCAAGAGAAATATTGGTTAGGGCAATTTTAGCACCAAATTTAAATTTTTTTACAACATATAGGAGTGAAACTTTGATTTTAATAAGCGTCTCATGGATAGGGAATTGTATGACTAGCACAAAAACCATACCACTCAAAAATTTTCACCCCAAATATGTGAGGTTCGCCTTTAGATCTTTAGGAAAAAGCATTCATTGTTGGTGCTTATGAGTGTACCGGTAGTTTATAGATTCTAGAACTTGCGTTTGTGATGCATACCGAGACCGCTAGTGAGACTACATTCGTGTAGTTAGATTTACTACATGATAAGAGGCATTAGGATTAACCCATTGTTTTACACCTGTGTTTTGTTATAATTACTTTGGCTACATTGGTCAAGTAATTCTCCCACACCCTTTGCGTTGTACCCATTTTTGGTACACGATACCCCTAGTACACCCCTCAGAGCCTATCTTTTCGTTTCGACCTTTAAGCATTTTACTTAAAGGAAGAATTTGTTTACACCCCACTTAAATGTACACCCAAATCGCCTTAGCCTACCTTGTGTGCACTCATCTTTAGTGCATTATTGTTACAACATTTGTTTAAACCCAAGTTAATTATCTAGTTGATTACATGGTTGCTAAGTCGAGTCATATCCTTGTACATATTGTTTTGGGACGATTGGGACTCATGGGTAAAGTACTAGTATAATGGAGTAATGGGGAAGAACAACATTATTACCCCCATATGTGCTAAATGTTTTAAAAGTACTCCAAGTTTTTCAATTATCTTAATTCGAGTCATTAGATTAGTATTTGTAAAGTTATGTAAAAATTCAAGTGTAAGGGGAATGCAATGCCCCTATGATGTATTATTTTGGATGGTAGGGCAAAAGTGTATGAAAAAAAAAAAAAAAAAAAAAAAAAATCGAAAAATCAAGAAAAATACAAAAAAATGAGAAAAAGAAAAGTAGAAAAAACATACGGACTACCATCCCGTTTCATTTTATATTTATCTTATGTTTTTGTTATTTCGTTTCTAGCTTAAGATCAAGTCTAGTCTTGGCTTAGCAGCATTGTATAGTACATGTAATTGATCAAGATTTTTAACTCGCCACCAGTAAAATATCCCGTATCCAACAAAACCGTGTTTTCCTTTTCCCTACACCTAACGTTATAACCCATTTAAAAGCCCTCTTTGATAGTTTATCTTAGGTGCTTACGCCTAGTGGAGGAGGTTATCGATCCTTTCCCAAGCCTATGGTAATCTATTTGCTATGACAGGTAGTGAGAGATATTATCCGTTTTCATTTATGAGATTTATTTTGATGACACTTGAGAGATGTGAGTATCTAAACACTACTTGTGAGGTGCTAGTATGTAATCTCCGTGCTTATTATGATTAAAGTGGAACGATTATTTGTTGTAATTACTTTTATGTTTGCATTAAATGACCCCTAACTTGTATTTTGATTAGAGTAAAAGCGCATTTGCTTGAGGACAAGCAAATCTCAAGTGTAAGGGTATTTGATGAAGCGAAAAGTGTACCGCTTTTAAGGGGTCATTTAAGCCTTAAATCGTATTTATTTGATCAAATATTGCCCTAAATCGTTTCTTTTGTCATTTTAGGTACTTTTGAGGAGAAATCTGGAAAAGGAGGCATTTTGGACGTTTTTGGAGCATAAAAGTGAAGAAAACGGCAAAGTCTCAAAAATCGGCTAAAAGTTACTCTTGACGGCGTCAGACTCTACTCTGGACGGCGTCATGCTTTGGCAAGAAAAGTTGGACGTGAAATTTACTCATGACGGGCCAGTGAAAATAGCATGTGAATTCTGACGGCGTCACGCTTTAACTTGATCAAGGGCGTCACGGCTTAATTCATAAGGGGACGGCGTCACGTTCATGGTTCGACGGCGTCAAGCCTTGATAAGCCAGAATGGATTTTTGAAGAGCTAAAGAGGGACGGCGTCAAGAAGGTCATCCGGGAACCCTAAAAGCGGCGAGGTGACGGCGTCACAATCCATAAGGTGACGCCGTCAGATCCAAAAATCTATATATAGTTTTCTAATTTTTTGTCATTAGGGAGAGGGCTTAGTGTGTGGAATTTTGGGATAAAACCCTAAGACGATTTTAGCTACTTTTTCAGGGCTTTTTGCCTTGAGATCTTCCATGTTTCATTGAAAGATAAGTTATCAATTAATCATTCAATATGTCTATGTGTTGTTTGATTCTATCTTATTCTTGTCTTTTGTTTAACATGTTAGGCTAATTTTATCTTGTGTTTGCTTAGATCTAATGAAACCTAGCTATTGATTATTGGTTGTTAGTGTGTTGTTAGTTGTATTGGATGATTGTTTATCTATGTTAGGCTTAAGAAAACTGGCTAACTTCCTATTCGGTAACTTGCTTGAACGTCTTAAGAAACATGAACCAAACGCGTACTAAAGGTTTTTATGGTTGTATTTAATGCACAAGTGAATTCTAGTGATCCCATGTTAGGAGCTTCCTAGCCGGCTCGACATAGGAGTGAAGTAGGAGCTTGTAGAGTTGGGGAAGTAAGTACGCCACCCCACGAATGGTATTAAGGAATACACCCGTCATCCACGCAACTAATACACACTAATTAACCGGTAAAAGATAGCTAGGGAGTAAGGAAATCTAAGTAAACACATTTCTCTACACATAAGTTTCTCACCACATTTTATTTTCAGTTATTTTATTTTATTGCATTCGTAGTAATTTGGGTTAGTTGACTAGCAACTAATTCCGCCCACTCCTTCAATCCCGAGATTTTACTTGCTTTCCATAAAATATAAAAATATAAAAAAGAATCTTCCTCAACCCTTAGACCTAATTAGAGTAGCCTTTCATACCTAACGAACACTATTCCCTGTGGAGAACGATCAATCCCCCGTACTTACCACTACACTATACTACATCGGTCAGGTACACTGCCTGGTGGGGTTGTAAGCCTCTTGAGATCCCTCGAGAGGTAAAACCTGTTGTAAGGTTACAAAACCACGCACAAGTTTTCAGCGCCGCTGCCGGGGATCGAACCCGGGTCACCCGCGTGACAGGCGGGAATACTTACCACTATACTACAACGACCAGGTACACTGCCTGGTGGGGTTGTAAGCCTCTTGAGATCCCTCGAGAGGTAAAACCTGTTGTAAGGTTGCAAAACCACGCATCAAGTTTTTGGCGCCGTTGCCGGGGATCAGTTATTGTTTAGGTTGAATTTTTATTTCTATTAGGCCTACTCACTAGATTCCTTTCTAGTGAGATTTTTATTTTCTTTTTCTTGATTTTCTTTAGTCTATCTATTTTCTTCGTGTCTTTGTTCGTAACCATTACCATCCGACATCATGGAAGGTGGTAATATCCTTAATCCCAACAACCCACCACCACAACAACCACCACCACCTCCTAGAGCCCGTACTTTAGGAGAGTACTCCCGTCCTAGCCACCACGGCTATCGAAACACCATTGAGCTCACTCAAGGAGCCAATATCACACCCTTGCGATCCGACACCATCCGGTTGGTGCAAAGCGGATGCGCATTCCATGGACTTCGTTCTGAAGATCCTAATCAACATCTCAAGGACTTTCTCAAAATCGTTGATTCTATAGACCTTGATGTTGCCACTCGAGAGACGACCCAATTGCGTCTCTTTCAATTCTCTTTGCGGGACCAAGCTAGTCAGTGGCTAGAACGTCAACCCGCAGGTTCCATCACCTCTTGGGATGATCTCACTACTCGTTTCCTTGCTCAGTTTTTCCCACCGGGAAGAACTACCAAGCTAAGGAAGGATATTTTGACGTTTGAACAACGTCGAGGCGAAACCCTCTATGGAGCATGGATTCGATTCAAGGACTTACTCCAAAAAGTCCCTCATCATGGCATAAATCTCTGGCTTCAAATCCAAATCTTCTATGACCATGTTGATTACCACACCAAGCGTGCCATCGATCGAGCCGCCGGGGGCAGATTGCGCGACAAAAGCGCCGAGGAATCATGGGAGATCATTGATGAGCTTGCATCCGACGATGATGAATTATGGCAAGTTTCCCATGACGTACGCTCGGCGGTCAAGACATATTCATCACCCGATACAGCCAATCAAATCACTGAGGAAAGCGTAAGTGAACTTGAGAAAAGGGTTGCATATCTTATGGAAAAGCAAAAGAGACCCTTAAGTCCACAAAAAGCAACAATTAACTCGGTCTCAAGCGTTAAGCAAATACCATTGTCCGAATCACCCCGTAAGGAAAGTACTAAACCCTTCCATAAGCACGCTCCACCCAACTCACCACCTCAGGAACTTAGTCCAACATTCGAAGCTCGAATGAGAGAGTACATGTCGAAACACTCCGAACGGTTGGCAAAATTTGAGGAAGCCGTCTACAAACAAAAGGAGGAAATGGAAGAGAAGATGGCGGAAATGATGAATCTTTTGAAAGAATACACAAATACAAAAGCCCCTGAAAAAGTGTTGGTGAGGAATGACGCTGAAGTTCCTAACACTAAATTTGTCAAGACCACCTCCGTCGTCCAAGAGGGCGGAAATGATGGAAGAGGGAAATCCATAACTATGGAAGTTAACAAAATTGACCTCATCCCACTTAATAATGGAAACACCAATGCCTACAAATGCGATTCCGACAAGGGAGAGGAGGCGCCCTCTGAGGAGCGCCAATTGGTTGGACCGCCAGTGTCACAACAAGTGAGGCATTACTTGAAGCACGAAATAAACAAGGAGACCATAAATGATTGGGTGAGAAACTATCGACGTACTCATCTACCCAACAAGGAGTCCAAGAAGGTGTAACCGGATGATAAATCTGACACATTACCCGGTGGGCAATTGTATGAATGCCTCATAGGACAAAAGTTAGTAGAAAAGCAGAAATTCTACGGGGTCTTTGAAATACCATGCAGCATTGGAAAACAAAAGTATCTGGATGCGATAGCTGACCAAGGTTCCGACGTAAATTTGATGCCTTTATCCGTTTATGTTCAGTTAACCGATGAGTTGCCATCCATCACCCATACTAAACTCTCCTTTGCGAAACATTCTTATGAGTATCCGTTAGGAATTGCAGAAGATGTGTTGGTCAACGTTGCCGGATTCCTGTATCCGGTCGACTTCATGATCATTGAGAGAAATGATATGAATATGCCAATAATCCTTGGGGCACCCTTTCTCGCTACCACTAGAGCACAAATCATTTACGAAAATAGCACCATCCAAATGAAGAAGGGGAAGAAAACAATAAACTTCCCAACGATCCCACAACATATACGAGATGTTGCGCTGCAGAAGAAGGTGGAGGCTAACCCCAATATAGTCCGTGGTAATGTTCGAGAGAAAATTCTTGCATGGGAGGCAAGGATTAAGAATTATATGGAAAATGAGATTAGAGAATGTAAGGGTGGAAATAACGATTATATTGAGGCTGATGAGCAAACCAATAACCCCGTTGAATTTACAAAAGGAGACTCAGTGCTCCTAAGGCATTCAGAAACAGAAGCACCTACCAATGAACCAAGTCCCTGGTGGTACGGACCATTCACAATTAAAAGTTTACACCAAGATGGGATAGTAAGCTTGACCAGCAAGGGAGGAGGTGAAGTGACCACGAATGTCGAACGATTGAGACACCACCACCCTGATAACAAGGATCATATCTATCAGGGATACGTCATTATGAATGATGGAATCACGTAATGTACGTGAATTTGAGTCTAGCTACAAGACTCGTTAATAAAGAAAAGCGCTTCTTGGGAGGCAACCCAAGCTTTATTTGCTTTGTGTGTTTATTTATTTGCTTGTTTGATTTTATTTGTTTCCGTATGTGTGTTTAATTTTTATCATTATTGATTCATGTTCAAAAATTAATTTGTGAAAATGCTTTATTTTGTTTTTAACTTCGTCTTAACTACATATAAAGGTATTTTGCAAAAGATAAGTGTAAGGGAAGTCTAAATCGGTTTATTAGAACACAAATGAACATGAATCGTAATAATAATAAATTAACATACATATTAGTATTTGTTTGAGTCAAATGCTTGTATCGAGTCATAATGATGTTTTGCAGGATTTTCAGAAAGTAAGATAAAGGTTTTTCCAGAAATTTTCCGGAAACTTAAAATGAGAATTTTTGTCAGGTCATTTCTGACGGCGTCAGGGTATATAACCTGACGGCGTCAGATTTAATTTTCAGAAATTTTTGAAAGTTTTGTTTTCATAAAAAGTTTTTATTAAATCTCAAACTTATAATCTCCAGGAATCTGCAAAATTATCATTCCACAAGCATTATATCCTTATATATAGATTTATCCCGCCGTTGTTATGCAGGTTTTCGTGTTTGTTTTCTCAGGTTTAACAGGTTATTTTGGACAAGGAAATGTTTGTTGGATCAAGCTTTTGGCGATGCATTAGTCATGGAGCTTCAACATTACCTTGGAAGAAGATCTGACCGTGTAACTTCATTATCCACCGAGAGAATCAGGGGAGTATTTGATTTCATTCTTTTACTTTATGCTTTTACATCTTGTTATTTGAACATTGGGGACAATGTTCATCTTAAGTGTAAGGGGAGGGTAAATTATGATACCTTAGAGAATACAATTGCACTTGATTTTTGTTTGTTTGATGGTAGATTTGTAATAAAACTGAGATAAATACTTGTTAGGGCAATTTTAGTGCCAAATTTAAAATTTTTTACAACATATAGGAGTGAAAATTTGGTCTTAATGAGCGTCTCACGGATAGGAGTTATATGACTAGCACAAAACCGTACCACTAAAAAAATTTTCACCCCCAAATATGTGAGGTTCGCCCCTAGAATTGGTAGGAAAAGCATTTATGCTATGATGTGTGTACCGGTAGCACTTAGATTCTAGAACTTGCGTTAGGACCATTCCGAGGCCACAAGTGAGACTACATTCGTGTAGTTAGATTTACTACATGATAAGAGGCATTAGGATTAACCCATTGTTTTACACCTGTGTTTTTGTTATAATTACGTTGGCTACATTGGTCAAGTAATTCTCCCACACCCTTTGTGTTGTACTCATTTTTAGTACACGATACCCCTAGTACACCCCTCAGAGCCTATCTTTTCGTTTCTAACTTTAAGCATTTTACTTAAAGTAAGAATTTGTTTACACCCCACTTAAATGTACACCCAAATCGCCTTAGCCTACCTTGTATGCACTCATTTTTAGTGCATTATTGTGACAACATTTGTTTAAACCCCAAGGTAATTATCTAGTTGATTACATGGTTGCTAAGTCGAGTCATATCCTTGTACATATTGTTTTGGGACGATTGGGACTCATGGGTAAAGTACTAGTGTAATGGAGTAATGGGGAAGAACATCATTTATTACCCCCATATGTGCTAAACATTTTTAAAAGTACTCCAAGTTTTTCAATTATCTTAATTCGAGTCATTAGATTAGTATTTGTAAAGTTATGTAAAAGTTCAAGTGTAAAGGGATGCAATACCCCTATGATGTATTATTTTGGATGGTAGGGCAAAAGTGTATGCAAAAAAAAAAAAAAAAAAAAAAAAAAGAAAAAAAAAAATCGAAAAAATTAAGAAAAATACAAAAAAAATGAGAAAATGAAAAATAGAAAAAACATACGGACTACCATCCCGTTTCATTTTATGATTATTTTATATTTTTGTTATTTTGTTATTTTCTTTCATTTGCTTAAATCGAGTCTAGTCTTGGCTTAGCAACATTGTATAGTACATGTAATTGATCAAGATCCTTAACTCGCCACCAGTAAAATATCCTTTATCCAACAAAACCGTGTTTTCCTTTTCCCTACACCTAACGTTATAACCCGTTTAAAAGCCCTCTTTGATAGTTTATCTTTGGTGCTTACGCCTAGTGGAGGAGGTTTTCGATCCTTTCCCAAGCCTATGGTAATCTATTTGCTATGACAGGTAGTGAGAGATATTATCCGTTTTCATTTATGAGATTTATTTTGATGACACTTGAGAGATGTGAGTATCTAAACACTACTTGTGAGGTGCTAGTTTGTAATCTCCGTGCTTATTATGATTAAAGTGGAACGAATATTTGTTGTAATTACTTTTATGTTAGCATTAAATGACCCCTAACTTGTATTTTGATTAGAATAAAAGCACATTTGCTTGAGGACAAGCAAATCTCAAGTGTAAGGGTATTTGATGAAGCGAAAAGTGTACCGCTTTTAAGGGGTCATTTAAGCCCTAAATCGTATTTATTTGATCAAATATTGCCCTAAATCGTTCCTTTTGTCATTTTAGGTACTTTTGAGAAGAAATCTGGAAAAGGAGGCATTTTGGACGTTTTTGGAGCATAAAAGTGAAGAAAACGACAAAGTCTCAAAAATCGGCTAAAAGTTACCTTTGACGGCGTCAGATTTTACCCTGGACGGCGTCATGGCTTGGAAAGAAAAGGTGGATGTGAAATTTACTCATGATAAGCCAGTGAAAATTGCATGTGAATTCTGACGGCGTTACGCTTTAACCTGATCAAGGGCGTCACGGCTTAATTCAAAGAGGGACGGCGTCACGTTCAAGGTCTGATGGCGTCAAGCCTTGATAAGCCAGAACGGATTTTGGAGAGCTAAAGAGGGACGGCGTCAAGAAGGTCATCCGGGAACCCTAAAAGCGGCGAGGTGACGGCGTCACACTCCATAACGTGACGCCGTCAGATGTAAAAATCTATATATAGTTTTGCAATTCTTTGTCATTAGTGTGGAACTTAGTGTGGAATTTTTGGGAGAAAACCCTAAGACGATTTTAGCATCTTTTTCAAGGCTTTTTGCCTTGAGATCTTCCATGTTACATTGAAGATAAGTTATCAATTAATCATTCAATATGTCTATGTGTTGTTTGATTTTATCTTATTCTTGTCTTTTGATTAACATGTTAGGCTAGATTTATCTTGTGTTTGCTTAGATCTAATGAAACCTAGCTATTGATTATTGGTTATTAGTGTGTTATTAGTTGTATTGGATGATTGTTTATCTATGTTAGGCTTAAGAAAACTGGCTAACTTCCTATTCGGTAACTTGCTTGAACGTCTTAAGAAACATGAACCAAATGCGTACTAAAGGTTTTTATGGTTGTATTTAATGCACAAGCGAATTCTAGTGATCCCATGTTAGGAGCTTCCTAGCCGGCTCGACATAGGAGTGAAGTAGGAGCTTGTAGAGTTGGGGAAGTACGTACGCCACCCCACGATTGGTATTAAGGAATACACCCGTCATCCACGCGACTAATACACACTAATCAACCGGTAAAAGATAGTTAGGGAGTAAGGAAATCTAAGTAAACACATTTCTCTACACATAAGTTTCCACCACATTTTCATTTTTGTTATTTTATTTTATTTGCATTCGTAGTAATTTGGGTTAGTTGACTAGCAACTAATTCCGCCCACTCCTTCAAATCCGAGATTTTACTTGCTTTCATAAAAATATAAAAAACATAAAAAGAATCTTCCTCAACCCTTAGACCTATTAGAGTAGTCTTTCATACCTAACGAACACTATTCCCTGTGGAGAACGATCAATCCCCCGTACTTACCACTACACTATACTACATCGGTCAGGTACACTGCCTGGTGGGGTTGTAAGCCTCTTGAGATCCCTCGAGAGGTAAAACCTGTTGTAAGGTTGCAAAACCACGCAATCATGCAACTTGCTTATAGTTTCCTAGCTTGATGTATCTAGAAGGTTCATTTGTGTTACTTTGGTATCCTCGTTTAATCCCCTAAATACTTTAAAACTCAAAATCTGAAAGAAGTTAGAAAACCAGTTGTGTTTGATGTTCTTGAATACTCCACTGGCATTTGTATGATCTAAATGAATGAGTTTCAAATGTCGTTTGACTTTTGTTGGTCGATTGCTGCTTAATTGTGGTTGATATTGTGCATATGTTCTCAGGATTCGCTTAGGTAGATTGCTATTATGTTAGAATCATGTTCCTAAGATCCTGAATTGAATATTGAAATCCGTGTGAATTTCCATGTTCATGATTGCTATTTGCTCTTCATGCTAGATAGTGGTTTGACGTAGTTCCTGATTGTGTAGTTCCTGATTGTGGTTTGATCATAAGATGAACTTGGTATTATAATGTGGCAAGCTGCTGAAGGGTAGCTATTAAGGAATAGTGTATCTGTATGTATGTATATCTGTATTGATATTCTTATGCAGATTCCATGGCCAAAATGAATGTGCCAGTTCCCATTCTAACCATTTGATCAGACGTTCAAACTCTATTGATTGGCTCGAAATTCACCACGACAATAACATCGGCAGCAACAACAACAACAACACCTTCACCTCCACCACCATCATTTCAACAAAGAAGTACTTACTCGGATCTCGCCAAGTGGGGATCGACAATACTTGAGAAGATTTGTTGGTGGATGGATAATCGATGTTGACCACTGACTCACTCAGAAAAGTGGGTGATTACATCATCTGCGCAAAAAGGTCAATATCATTTGTGTCATAAAAGTTATCTTGTGCAAAATGAGCAGTGAATCTCCCTCTTAGATTAAGGGGGAGCAAAGTATGTTTCATCATCAGAACATGTTAAACCTGACCACATTTTCTCCCATGTTTTCTAAATTATTTAAATCAATTGGGATCACAAATCTCAAAAGGTTTGAAATTTTTGATCGGGGGAGAGAATGTGATTTAAATATGAAACCTGATGAAAATGTGATGTTTTGGATTTAAGTGTACGCTCTCCCATATGTGCTAAACTCTTTCGTATATCGATGCACATATTGAGGGGGAGCGAATGGATGAAAAAGGATTTTGGCATAGCATGAAATCGTGACTCAGACTTCACCAATGAATTGACGATAGCTAAAGTCAGTAGTCGAAAGGACATGTCCTGGACGGGTAATAATTTCAAGCCAGTTTATCTGGTGATGTAAGCGTGTCTCGCAAAGGACGTGTCTGAGTAGAATGTACCGATTTTGAGCGATTTTCCTTGAATGTGATCTGGACGGGTAATAATTTCAAGCTAGTTCACTAGTGATGTAAGCGTGTCTCACGATGATCATGTTCTTGGAAAATCAATCAATTCAAAAGTGCGAGCTTCACCTGACATGTGCAAATTTATAAAACAATTATTCGAGCACATGTTGAGGGGGAGCATTTGAAAAATATAAAACTCTCAAGTGTTTGCAAAAATGTGTTTCAGAATCATGAACACTTTGAGAGATTTTTCAAAGATTTGGTTTATGGCAATCGTGGAAGTACACCAAAGACCGACCATTTTAATGAATGTATGGAGTTATAAGGATGGTTAGGTTAGGCTCAAGTTCCCACGATCCCGCCAGAGCCGGAGGGATCTACCCAGGGACAATCCACTAGTTAGTGTAGAAGTCCTTAGGTATGATTAAAAAAGGAGAAAAGTGGATAAGGGAAAAGTGCCGACTGAGATGGAGCTAGTACTGGAACAAACCCAACAAGGTTCTAGTAATGAAGTCTCGATAAGCACTGAAGGGGTTGAAGAATGAAAAAGAATTGTAAAGATAAAGGGTGAAAAGAAAGAAGCCCTCCTTACAACTCAGGCAGAAACCGGGTCAATACATATGCTGTCAGAATCACTTAGTTGATTGCTGGCATTGAAGACAAAGTATCATGGACCCAGTGATACGCTGCACAACCCTCCCTAGCCACTCAAGGTCCCTCAAAGGACTCTTGTTTCACTTGTCACGGAGATCAATACATTTCTATCGTCTCTCTCACTCCGAGTTAGATGATATTGAAAAGGTGGCAGTCCTCTCTAGCCTCCACTCACTAAATCAAAACGCACAATAGAGTCTAGAGCCACGAGATGCAAAATAAGATCTCATAGGAACACATGATTCTTCTACACTGGTTGGTCAACATTAAGGACACCAGTTGTAAACTTAAAAGTCCTACGCAGATCTTAGCAATTTGCCAGAACATTTATGAGAGAATTTACAAATGTAATTCTCAATGATTGAATGGAAATTCCTGCCAGGGTCAACATCAAACAGCCCTGAAAGCAGGTCACTTCGGTAATTCTTTATGGATTACACTTGGTGGTCACGGCGGTTTCAAATGGTCTACAGTCGTGGAGTGATCTCCAGCGACTCACCTAATCGTTGATGTGCTACGGTTCGATCTTAAAAAGCCCTCTGTGGGTTTTCGATTAGGAACGGTCTTGGTAAGGATTAGAGAGAGTTTTCACACTATGCTGTTAACAATCTCAAAGTCCAAACCTGTAAGTACCGGTCGATTTGTTGCTAACTGTCGTATGCAGGAACTTCTGGCGATTGTAGCTGTGGAATGTTGTAGCTGGTTGCTGTTGTAGCTGGTTGCAGAAAAGATGCCAATCCATCATCACATGTTCACACTTTGTCATCAACATAATCAAGGGAATGATGATAATCTAAAAGACCTTCAACACTGCTTCCGCAACTCTGAAGCTGAAGATCATGATTCAGAAAAGTGTGAGCATGTCGACACAACAAACACAATCCTCTACCACATGTTCACACTACATCATCATTGTAATTCTACAAAGTCATGATCAACCAAAAGACCTTCAACACAGCTTCTGCAAACTCTGATGCTGAAGATCATGACACCCAATAGTGTGAGCATGTCGGCTCGAAGATTATCACGTCACATGGAGACATACTACCAAAAGATGACTTAAAGACAAATATTGGATGATAAATTCGAAGAATACTCAAAGATCATCCAAGATAGAAGAACGGTCATCAAAAGATCACTGCTAAAGGCACAAAGATACAAGACGTTGAAGAATCGAAGACTACGAGCTATGAAGTCAAGATCAAAAGATAAAATACTAGAATTCAAGTTATTATTTCCGGGGTGACCTCCCTTAGGGGGAGATTGTTAGGAATATAAATATTCATATGAAGGTTCGGTCATCCCGAGTATCTATTTAGCATTTACATAGCTCGTAGGCTTATTTATATTAGCGTAGTAATATTAGTATTAGTATCAATAGTATTAGTCGTATTTATATTTGTGGAGTGGGTCGGGGCTTTCCCCACTGTCAGCTCACTCCACAGCCCACTAGGGGCACTAATAGTAGTAAGTATATAAACCCTTCCCACACTTGGGAAGGGTGGAACTCTTGTAACCTTTCACATAGTAATCTAATATTCACAAGGTTTTCTCTCAAGGGTTTCCACCTCTCTTTCTAGTTCTTCCACCTAACTCATACCATGGATCTAATCTTCCATGAACCAAGACCACCCGAATCATCCACACAATCAAGATGGTTATTTCCTACAAAAAGTCATGAGGAGGACACCCTTACTGAGAAAAGGGTAGAATATCTGTACCTTATACCGCAAGTGAAAGCACATCTAGAAATACAAAGATCGGAAACAAACTCCATCTTCAGCGAATCTACACGAATACATGGTCGTCGTATTATTAATATCTTCTTTAAATCAGATTTCTCATTTTAGTCGGCTTTCCATTTTTAGCAGGTTTCCTCAATTAGTAAGTTTTCCATTTTTAGAAAGTTTCCTTATTTAGCAAGTTTCTATAATTAGCAGATTTCCATAATTAGAAAGATTTAATATTATAATTTAGGTTAAGTCATCAATTAAGTATCATCATGGAAATAGGGTTCATTTTAGCAAGTTATAATATTTTAGGGTTAATTATGACAACTTCCCATATTTTAGGGTTTTAAATGTAAATATGTCAAAGATAAGGGTTTAAAGTGCAATATTACAAGTTATTCATTTTAATCCATAAGTTTCCCAAAATTACAATTCTAACCCTTTAATGTTAACAATTTTACAAGTTAAACCCTTTAAATAAATTAAATTACAATTCAAACCTTATAATTAAATAAATTACAATTTAATCCGTACAATATTCATATTTACACATTAAGCCTTTAATTATTCGAAATTACACATTATACCCCTTACATAAATGTTTATACGAAATACCCTTCACTTTTCATAATTTACAAAACAAGTCCCTCCTTTTATTGAAATAACCCAGGAAAAATATGCAAAAGCTTCCAGAAAAATAGTGTGAGGTAGAGAGAGTTTTGGTGTGTTATACGGTTGTTTTTTAGGGTTTTAAGAATTTATAAAAAGGAAATACTAAAGAGCCGTGTATATAGATGAGGAGGGGGGGAATTCGGCCCATGGTGATTATGATAAGGTCAATTATAGATTTTCAAAGATCTTCCCTTTTTTTATGTAGTATTTATCTCTTTTATATTTGATTTTAATTAATTAACAAATAACTAAAAATATATACATATGTATATTCGGCCTATGTATTATTTTTATATGTGTTAAATATTTTTAGGACCTTTGAAATATTACAATGTTCAAGCAAAAATTATTTTACTTCATATGGTGCTAGTTTCCAAGAGTTTGTGATTTATTTGGTATTTTATTTAATTATTAAGTGAAATTTTAAGTTACAGGGGCATTTTGGTAATTTTGCATGTTTTGAAATTTTGGGTTTTACAACTTCTTCCCCTCTAAAAGAAAATTTCGTCCTCGAAATTTGAAGTCGCAAAGTTAGACGAAGTCGTAGCAAATCGCAAAAGATCGTTACAAACATCCTCACGCCCGGTGAGGTTCTTCCAAAAAGGATTTTCAAACCGAACAGTTTCTCATGACTCAATCAAAACAAGGTGGGTTCAAATTTCTCAGAAGGAGACAAATTGGGTTGATTCTGATCAGAAGGTCCATGCAACATAAAATGGATGATAGGTGAATCTTCAGGAAAGCTCATACGGAAATACGAACAAAATTTCAAATCAAATTAACTGTATCAACAGTAGAGAGCTCTACAAAGAGTTTAAGATTCATAACTGAGGTCAACAGAATGCAAAACGAGAATTCAAACTCATCCAGACATCTAATGAACAAAGGCAGAGTATACGCATAACGGTGAAAGCAGATTAAACGCATAGGTGGAATGAACCTAAAGTCTCACTAACGTAGATAATCTCAAACAGCTATCAGAATTCTAAGGCTTCTAAGGCACTTCTCGAAAGATCCTATACGCACAACAAGTGCACGTTATATGACGTAAGTATTATCACGTTGGCCAGACGTCATAATACTAGCATCATATAAATATGCCCTCATGATGGTCATACTTTATCTCGAGTCATGAGCAAAACAACCTATCTTAATCCACCTAGTACTTCTATAGTCTCAGAGGTCAAAAAAATCAATGTCATAGTCAAGAGGGAAAACAAAACTACTTGCAAGAGCATCAGAATCCCAGATTGCTTAGCAGAAGTAAAGTACGCCGTCCACAAGCATCAGATTTCCCACAATACGCCAAAATTCCCCCAAAACAAAGCCATCATCGAACATATGAATAAACACGGAACTGAAATGCTTCTAGGGAACTTAAATCATCAGAGGATCTTATTACTATATAACGAAGCTTAAGTGAGTCCATCAATCTGGAAGTGAAACAAAATCGTGAACTTGTATCTGGTTTGCCAAGCCTCCTGCAGTTCTTCTTGGAATGTGATGGAGTAATATGAATTTCTGGCACGATCTTCAAATTCCTTTATCATCCAGTCTGCTTCCGCTCTCAATTCATCTTAGTACAACCAAGATGAATAGGGAAGTGAGACTGCATGTCTTCATCCGCTCTCAATTCTTCTGCATCGCCAACACTTCTGCCTTGTAAGGAATGTCTTCACTCTTCAGGGTAGCCACCGCTGTTGTCAACTCCAGGTCAGGCAGTGAAGTAATTCTTCTGATATGTTTCTAGTTGTCTTGATGCATACGCAAAACCTTCTGTGCTGCAAGGGAGTATAACCGAGTCTCTTTCTGAAATGTCCCAAAATTTGTTCCGCCTGAAGGTATGGAAGCTAAATTTGTGATGAAGGGATTTAAAGAGATATCCTCAATTAAGAACACCGTTGTCTCAACAAATATCAACCTCCCAGAATGCACAAATGATCGTCAAATTTCTAACAAAGTGCAAAAATGATTTTCATGCTCTTCCTCGTCTCCGAATGTACTATTAAGTCATACAATGACCATTTGCCCAAGTACTAACGAGAAAACATCATTTATCAAATTCACAAAAACAGTCAGAGCTTTAGCTAATACTATTAGCGTCACTAACCGTCATAGCAGTCGTTACGAATACGGAAGGCGATTTCAAGAATAACCTAAATTCATACTTCCATCTAAAGGAAACTTCGCGCTCTAAAATTTGAACAGGTACATAGTCGTTTCAGGGTGGAGAAATAATGGTTCCTAACAGCAGTACGGTTCAGCTTCTAGTAATCAATACATATGCCCTGTCACCATCCTTCTTTAGCGCGAACGAAACTGAAACACGCCCAGAAGATACACTTTAGCAAACTCACTTCCTGGTCCTTGGTTGCTGCTCTTCCCGGTTGTTCAAATCAACTGGTATGATCCCGGACACATCTGAAAGACATCATCGCTTGGTGAACTAGACAATCTCTCGGTATCATGTCAAATCCTACTTCACACTCCGGTGGGAAAACGTGGTGGTTCATCCAGGAATCATATTCAGAAAGTTCAGGGTGCCAAATAACTCTCAAGATAAAGGTTCATTCATTTGTGTACGAAATGGGTTCTAGGAAAACTTCATAACCGCGAAAGTAACACACGAGTCTCCAGAGTAATAGTGATGGCCAAAAGTTTAACAATCGGTAATCATGGTAGGGAGTTCAAAATTGTTTCAAACACCAAAGGTGAGACATAGGAGGATAGTTGTCAATATTTTGAATGCTCAATCAACCAATCCCTTATTAGAATAAAATCGGAGTTAACTATCCAAAGAAAGATAGATCAACATAGCAAATCTTATCGTTCAAAAGTGAGAGGGAAACATTCTTATACTCGTGGTTAAACACCACAAGACTTCTCATAGGGACAGAGATGGGTAAGACGAAATCAAATAGCGTCGGAGATTCATAGATGCTTATCAAAGCAAGAGACAATAACAGAATGTATCAAGTACGTTATCGCCATGGAGATTCTCAGAATGCCCGAAGAGGCATCAAAATGATTAACAAAAGGATCAGAGGTCAGAGTCGGAATCTGAAGATAAGGATCAAATAGTGTCAGGCAATTACTATGCAATTCTTAATGCCTTAAATCTTGAAGGCATCAGCTTTCAATCTCCAAGAGGGATCTCAACAGGCTTTAACCAAAAGCAAGGCACGAATCAGAGTGATGCGGAAGCAATGATACTTAAACAAATGCCTTATAGTCTACCCATTCCTCACTGGTCAAAACTTAAGTTCATATTAAGAAATCCTAAAGCAAGTTCTCAAGGTGTTCTCCTATGTTCTTACAGTGGAAGCCTAATGGTCCAAAACTCACAGGTCAAGGGTAAATGTATTACAAGTCGCAGCCTGTCTCTGATACCATAAATTGTAACACCCCAACCCGACAAGGGTAGAGATGTCACAATAATGGTGACGTATCAAAGCAACCACAAGCATATGACTAATTAATACAAAATAAACTTCAAGGGTTACAAGGAAAAATCTGAAGATACAAGGTTACAAAAGAAATGATAATAAATTCTAAGTTCTATAATTTGCAATTGTTCTAATCTTCTCTAATCCAGAATAGCTAGTAATGTCTTCTAAGTCCAAGGTACTCTCCACTCATACCCAGCTTCCACACTAAAACCTGCCGCAGGAAAAGAAATGCGGCTGAGCTTAAAAGGCCAGTGAACAGATATAAAGGTAACAAGTAGTAATAATGGGGTAGTGAAGTAAGTGAAACAATGCAAGGTATAACAAGAATTAGGAAAGAATAAAAGGTTATGCAGATATATCCAGAGTTAAGAAATAGTTTACGACATATAAGAGTAAAGGGAACAGTAATCCCAACTCGAGCCCAAGTTAAATCAAGTCAAGTCAAGTATCAAGTCAAGTATGTATCCGGAGGGGTGACCTCGGAATACTAAGTACAAGGTTATAAGGTAAAGTAAACAGAAATCCACTACGAGCCCAGAAACATAACATATCATACTAATGTAACCATATAAGCATATAGAGGGGAGACCTCTCAGAATACTAGATAATATGAGGGGAGTCCTCAATAAATGAAGTGATCGGCTCCCAGAAATGTGAAAGACGTGTATCGCACACACCATCAGTCACCAAATATAACAAAATATATAACAGATACAGATACAGATACAGAAAACAAATCTGAGATGCATCCATACGCCCAGGTGGCCAAAGTCTGCCTCTACGTAACAAATCAAATCAAGTCAGGGACGGGATAGGACATCACTCTCCTACCCTAGAGTCATGCCATCGGTGCATCAATGACATGGACATGAAACCCTCATGCCTAGTGAAACAGATAGTGGCTCATAGTCTCAAACTGTGGGTCAAGGGTCAAGTATCAAATGTCCAAGTATCCAAGTTCAAATTTAATATCAAGTGGTTCAAGTCCAATTTCCATTTCAATTATATCAGAAGGTTCATATCAAATGGTTCATATAAGATGGTTCATATCAAATGGTTCATATCAGATGGTTCATATCATATGGTTCAATATCAGATGGTTCAATATCAGATGTTTATAATCAAAGTTTCATAGCAACAATTCATTTAAAAAAGTTTCTATTTAAAAGTCCATTTAAAGCAATATTTCAATAATGGTTTTCATAAAAATGATCTTACAAAATAGTTTTCATAAAAATGGTCTTTCAAAACGGTTTTCATAAAGATAGTCTTAAAAATAGTTTTCTTAAAAACTTTTAGTAACTTTCATTTAAAAGTGGTATCGCATCTTATTAAAATAGCTTTTCTCAAACATTTTCATATATAATTAAGAGGGTTTTCGCATCCAGTTATAATATCAAGTGAATTTTCAAAATATCCAAGGATTTGAATATTCATATCAAAGGGTGATGAACGAAGTATATCAAGTATCAAGGGAACATGGCAAGGTTCAATTATCAAGGTTCACATATCAAGGGAAGCATAGCAAAGGCATAGATTAAATAAGAAAGCCACAATAAGAAGGCTCAGATCATAATCAAACCAATATAGAAAGATGTAAGTGAAACATGAAGAACGAATCAAAGTATAAGGGAACATAGCAATGGCTTAGGGAATCCTATAGTGAATCAAGATCAAAAGTCATGAGGAGGACACCCTTACTGAGAAAAGGGTAGAATATCTGTACCTTATACCGCAAGTGAAAGCACATCTAGAAATACAAAGATCGGAAACAAACTCCATCTTCAGCGAATCTACACGAATACATGGTCGTCGTATTATTAATATCTTCTTTAAATCAGATTTCTCATTTTAGTCGGCTTTCCATTTTTAGCAGGTTTCCTCAATTAGTAAGTTTTCCATTTTTTTAAAGTTTCCTTATTTAGCAAGTTTCTATAATTAGCAGATTTCCATAATTAGAAAGATTTAATATTATAATTTAGGTTAAGTCATCAATTAAGTATCATCATAGAAATAGGGTTCATTTTAGCAAGTTATAATATTTTAGGGTTAATTATGACAACTTCCCATATTTTAGGGTTTTAAATGTAAATATGTCAAAGATAAGGGTTTAAAGTGCAATATTACAAGTTATTCATTTTAATCCATAAGTTTTCCAAAATTACAATTCTAACCCTTTAATGTTAACAATTTTACAAGTTAAACCCTTTAAATAAATTAAATTACAATTCAAACCTTATACTTAAATAAATTACAATTTAATCCGTACAATATTCATATTTACACATTAAGCCTTTAATTATTCGAAATTACACATTATACCCCTTACATAAATGTTTATACGAAATACCCTTCACTTTTCATAATTTACAAAACAAGTCCCTCCTTTTATTGAAATAACCCAGGAAAAATATGCAAAAGCCTCCAGAAAAATCGTGTGAGGTAGAGAGAGTTTTGGTGTGTTATAAGGTTGTTTTTTAGGGTTTTAAGAATTTATAAAAAGGAAATACTAAAGAGCCGTGTATATAGATGAGGAGGGGGAGGGAAATTCGGCCCATGGTGATTATGATAAGGTCAATTACAGATTTTCAAAGATCTTCCCTTTTTTTATGTAGTATTTATCTCTTTTATATTTGATTTTAATTAATTAACAAATAACTAAAAATATATACATATGTATATTCAGCCTATGTAATATTTTTATGTATGTTAAATATTTTTAGGACCTTTGAAATATTACAATGTTCAAGTAAAAATTATTTTACTTCATATGGTGCTAGTTTCCAAGAGTTTGTGATTTATTTGGTATTTTATTTAATTATTAAGTGAAATTTTAAGTTACAGGGGCATTTTGGTAATTTTGCATGTTTTGAAATTTTGGGTTTTACACATGAGGTGGATGTATCCATTTGAAAGATACATGAAAAAGCTCAAGAATTATGTCAGAAATAAAGCTAAGCCCGAAGGTTCAATAGCGGAGGGTTATATTGCTGATGAAGCATTAACTTTCTGTTCGCATTATTTTCGGGGTGTTGAGACGAGATTTAATCGTCCTGACTGGAATGAGGACGGTCCAAGCCCAACAAGTCAATTTCAGGTGTTTCGATCAATCTGTAAACTGAATGGCAAGCAATCATTGATCCGGGTTCAACCAGACACAATGAAGAAAGTAGTATGGTATGTACTACACAACAGTCATGAAATCGACCCGTACGTGAACGAGTACGAGAGGTATGCGTTTTATTTCAAAATATGTTTTATGTAAGTTATTATTCGACGACTTATTCTAATATCATGAACATTTACAGGGCATTTCCTGGCAATGATATACAAGAAGGATTTCCTCGCTGGTTTAGGAGCAAGGTAGACTTATTGTATGTATTACCACGTAAAAATAACGATTATTACTCATCTATATCTATTCTTAACTTTTTCATTATAGATTCATGAATTAAAAGTAAAGAATGACCCAAGTTGTACTTCCGAGTTATTCGCTTTGGCTTGTGGACTAACATCGGTTGTAGTCTCAGTCGACTCTTGCGTAGTCAACGGTGTAAAGTTTATCATACACGACCGTGATTTACGTCGTTCAACTCAAAACAGCGGAATTTTAACTCCTAATCCTAGCGGAGGAATGTATTATGGTCAGCTTGAAGAAATTCTCGAGTTTTTGTATATTCCGTTCAAGGTTGTGCTGTTCAAAGTCAAATGGTTCAACACTAATAACGAGGGTCACATAAAACGTTGTACAAATAGAAATAACATTACACAAATTATGACAGACCGTGTATCATTTCAAAATGAACCATACATTCTTGCAACACAAGCAACACAAGTCTTTTACCTTGATTTCCCGGGTAAACGTGGTAGTTGGAAGGCCGTCCAAGATTCTTATCATCGAAAGATTTGGAACCCGGATATCATCGTGGTAGAAGACAATCAAGATGATGTACATGACAACAACTCATCACATGTCACACTCTCTGCTGAGTTGGAAAAGTTGAATTATAGAACCATAGATATAGATGTCCAGCCAGCGGAAGTTGAGGCACAACCAGCACCACCTATCACTGATGTCGACGACGACGATGATATTGATTATGATGACCACATTTCTCATGATTTAGCATCTGATCATGAAGACCACGTCGATGGTGCAGATGAAGCTGGCACTAATAATGATGATTTTTATCTTAGTGATGTAGGAGATTGATCTCAAATTGTAATTTGTTAAACGACACTTATTTGAATGAAATTGTTATCGAGTTGTTAAATGTGTTTATTTATTTATTTAATTATTTGTTATTATCTTTTTTGGTTTATATTGTTATTTATTTGAATGTGTGTATATATATGCGTATATGTGTTTCTTCACTAATTTCTATGTTCTAGTACAGATGGCGGATGTCATAGCTACAAGCCATGGTGGTGATGGAGGTCACGAGCCACCCCGGGATCCCGCGAGGAGGATAGGCACCAATTGCGAGCGTAAGAATTTCTCCATTATTTTAATTAAACTTGATCATTATTTGAAATTGATAACTTGTTATTTTATGTCACCATCACTTTAATTTGATTACTTGTAGGCTCTAGTTCGAAAGCTCCCAGGCCTAAGCCTACGAAGCCTGGGTCAAAAATAGGGAAAGGCGGGAAGGTGGTTCGCGGTGCCACCCAGAACGCAGCCTTACACGCCACGAGGAATGACACAGGGCGGCCGGTCTCTATCAGATTCAGTAGGAATGCCAAAGGCATGTGGCAGCATGTAGGCCCTCACCCTCCGTGGTTCTCGAACTTTGTCGGGAGCTTGATACGGGAAACCGTTCCACTGTATTACGATTCGTGGGAGGTTGTTCCACAGGCCTCAAAGGTACACGTGGATAACCGGCTCAATGTAAGTTTTTTTTTTTATCTTTTATTTTTTTAATTATTGTGTTTATTTATTTTAAATGTGTTTATTTATTTAAATTTGTCTCTTTATTTAAGTTTGTATATTTATTTTAATTATATTTTATTGCAGCATTTCTTTGATCTCGGCCCCCACCTTGCCGGTCCAGATGGGGAGGCCATTGTCGCTAGTATCGAAGCCTACCTGAAAAAGGTATACAATGACCAAAAGTACAAGCACAAGAAGAAACATTTTACAAAGGCAGGTGGGGTCGAGAAACTAGAGGATATCAAGGCAAAGCATCCCGAGAACATGGCAGAAGATGAATGGGAAAAGCAGGTAAATTTCTGGATCGACACATACTTTGTTGTTGTTATTATTATTATTATTATTATTATTATTATTATTATTATTATTATTATTATTATTATTATTATTATAATAATAATAATAATAATAATAATAATAATAATAATAATAATAATAATAATAATAATAATAATAATAATAATAATAATATTTAATAATAATAATAATAATAATAATAATAATAATAATAATAATAATAATAATTATAATAAATAATAATAATAATAATAATAATAATAATAATAATAATAATAATAATAATAATAATAATAATATTTATTTAATTGGCTTCAAGGTAAAGATGCATGCTTGGATGTGACTGGCATCTCCCCATTTGCGGGTATTGGGGCAACTTCATGGGCTCCTGGGGTTGCCTTACACAATGTTGTGGAGAAGAAAAATAGAAAATATGCATCCAAATGTGAGGACAATGGATACAAGTTCATACCTTTTGCCTTTTCTACGTTTGGGGAATTCGATTCAGAGGCGTTGGACGTACTTTCACGTATTAAGTCAATTGCCACTAGCCACTCAAATAACGCTAAAAGTGGTGCTTTTATCTTTCACAGACTTAGTTTTTGTATTCAGAAAGGAGTTGGAGCACAACTTGTGTCTAGACTCCCATCCAACTTTATGTAATTTTTATTATGTTTTAATAATAATTAGGTTTTATAAAAAAAAAAAAAAAAAAAAAAAAAAATAATAATAATAATAATAATAATAATAATAATAATAATAATAATAATAATAATAATAATAATATTTCATTTATGTAATAGTTTTTATTATTCATAATAAGCAGATTGAGCACTGGAGCGACCCCAAGAAGTTGAAGATCGGGGAGATCAACAGCCAAAATAGGAGCAAAATGAAGACTGCCACCCTTCATGGATCACACTCCTTAGCTGTCATAGCTGATAACTTCGTAAGACACTTTTTAATCATTTTATTTATATATATATATATAGTGTTGGGTGAGTATTGATTGATTTTATTTATAAACAGTTGAGCTCCCCCGACCCCGACTCCGAGGATACTCGAGACCATATAGACATGTACAGACACACCCATACCACCAGAGCGGGCGCCTGGGAGTCTGAGGAGGCCGAATCCAGATACGTAAGTATAATTTATTTCCAAAAACTCACCAACATTAATGCAATATAATAAATCAAGACTTATATATTACTTTTCTTGTTTTTTTGTAACTAAACAGAATCAGATGGTCCGGCTGCGGTCAGAGAGCACCTCCTCTGGGACGCGTATGTCAGATGCGGAGATCCTGAGCCAGGTGATCGGTGGCAAGCAGAGGGGACATATTCCTGGCATAGGTCCAGTTTTACCCGGAGGTGGTCACAGGCCGACTCTGAGCTCCTCACGAGCTCGTGAGGAAGCCTCCTCGTCCTCACTGCGCGAGACCGTGACGCGGCAAGGGAACACGCTGCAGAGACAGCCGGGCTTTCCTGGGGAGCTAGCAACGGGATTTCCGGGGACATCAGGATCCCAGACTGCGTCGCCGGGTGAGTCTAGACCTGCAGGGGAGGGTAGTCGGGGAGCTGGGGGTAGTGGGGGTAATGGGGATGGTGGGGAGAATGGGGATTAGTGTATGGGTCGGATGGGTCACTTTATGTTTGTTTTGGGTTATTGGACATAGTTGTGTAGATTTAGATGGATTATTATGTGTTAGGATTCCCACTAAACTGTTCCTCGCTAGCTTATGTATAGTTTTGTAGAATATCATGTGGATCACGGTTTTTGAACCGTTTTTGGCGAATTAGGATTCATATGATTATGTTTAGCGAATTTGGATTGTTTAGCGAAGTTGGATTAATATTATTTTTAGTGAATTTTGTTTGAAATTGGTGTTGTTGTATATATGTTTTAGCAAATTTGGGTTTAATATCGTGTTGTTGGCGAAATTGTTGCTTTGGCGAACTTGGTGAAATGGGAACAACAGGTTGCATGTAATATAAGCTGCATTTGGTAGGTTTTTTCTGCACCTATTGCGGAAAAAACCTGGAATTACCCATTTTGCAGCAATTTGCTGCAAAATGGGTCAGACACTTTTAGCGGGGACACGTCGCCGCAAAAAGTAAGAAACATATTCATATTAAAATCTTATTTACGGTGACAAGTCGCCGTAGAAACTATTTCAAAAATATTAAAAAATAGTTTTCTACGGGGACATGTCCCCGCGGAAAACAGATAATAATATTATATAATGCCTGATTAATTATTATTTTTAATTAATCTCGTACTTTTCTGCGGGGACATGTCCCCGCGGAAAACCCTTGCCACGCTGGACAATCTTTGACCGGCTAGAAGGAGGTGGGACCCACACGTCGCCGCAGAAAAGTGGTGAAAGTCACCGCGGAATGTATCAGCGACGAGTTTGTCACGGCGACCTTTGTACGGCGCCATGTCGCCGCGAAAAGGGTATTTGCGGTGACATGACGCCGCACAAAGGGGAAAAAAGTCGCCGCAGATGCTGGTCGATGTTGTAGTGTAACACTACAACTGATATGCTTAACAAGCAATAATCTTGTATCAAAGTTTCACAATTTTTCCTTTAATGACATTCGAAAAGCCACTCAATGAAACCAAAATGATTTTTGAAGGAAGAGTTAGTGGAAAACTAGTGATATAATGATATGTTAAGAGGAATTTGCATTTCTGTGATCAAACTTTACTCAATTTTGTGTGCTAGAATTAATTTTTCAAACGGTATTATTTTAGTGTAAAAAGTAAACATTTTGGTGTTATCATGCATTTAGAAGGAGCTTTTGTTGGTCGCATATCTTGTATCTGCCAGTGGTCTAGTGATCTTCTACTGCAAAAAGATTTATGGGATGCAGTTTGCCTTTTGAAGTCAAACATATGACTATCAAAATATCAAATTAATGTCAGCTTTGGTGAAAACTTAGATACCGAAATTCTTTCGTTACTGGTATATTTTATGAAGTTCCCATATGATTCAAGTTATTTTCGAAAAAGTTGTTTAAGAGTCTTGTCGACCTCAAAAGTCAAACTTCTTTATTTGAAAATGTGAATATATGAATGCGAAACAAAGGAAATCTCAAGTAACCCCAAATATAAGAATTCATTCGACAAAACTACGTTGATCATAGGCTAGGATGAAATGTTGTGCTATGAGGAGTCAGGCCTTTGTGGAACCATGACTTAAAGAGATTTTTGCTTGCCATTACTAGGTTCTAATATTTGCATTCTATGATGAAATCCCAAAGATAATTATGATAGCAGTCCAATCCATCTCCAGCAATCAAAACCATATTATTATTCCTGATTTTGTCCGTTGTTTCTACTAACCCCTACCTCTACGGTTTACTAATGATGTCTTATTGTATGGAGCAGATAGACGAAACTCAAGCAAGCTGTTGAGTGGCCTTTAAAATATGATGATGCATTAACAAGGTTGGGTGGGTGCGCCACATATAAGTGGAATTCTTCTTCATGGGATGCTCTAAAACTACTCTTGCTAAAGCAGCGGCTCATGCTGCTCAAGCCACTGGGTTGTTTGACATTTTTTTTAACATCTCACTATAAATTTTTTTATAAGTCATGTTTCAGTGGTACAAAATTATTTGTTTGCCACTATTTTCAAAATAATACGTCACCGTGCACCTCTTCCAACATTTGAAACGGCCCAGAACATGTTACTACTTGAGGAGTCTACGTCGAATGAGCAAACCAACTCATCCACCACGTTTGATAGTAGCTCGTCCTCACCTACTATTCTTCTGGCTACTAATTTCTCAGGACCCAATGGTACTTCTAATGCTCAATCTACTAAGTCTCAATCTTTGCCACAGTTGTGTAGTCATTTTAGTAAGGGGATGGGCAAGTTTGGTGATCGATGCAAATTGATTCATGACCACCGTCACAGAACTGGTTTACAATAAAAAAATAGCACTGGGAATAACTTTGGTCAGTTTGGTCGTGGGTCTGGCACTTCAATCAGTAGCCAAAATAATACAACCTGACCCTGGTTTTTACCACACTTGTATGCCCCAACAGCAGCCTCACTTCCTCTCTCCTTTGGGCCAATAGCCCATGCCACATGCATTCACCACACCCTTATACCACCAACAGTCTTACGGCTCACCAACCAAACACCCTTATGCAGCCCAACAGCCCGATTACGCGGCCCAACAGACTCCCCAACAACACCTTTACCAGGCTCAATACCCACAGCTTGCTACATCTAACAGCATCCTCGGGCCCGCACCGGCCATATACCCATGTGACAAACGGTAATTTTCCCACAAATAATTTAATAATAAATGTTAATTTATTATTACCTGATTAATAAATTATGCATTCATGTGCTTACACAACTATTTCGGGAAACGAACCCGCACGCTGTAGCATACAGTGACTCGCAAAAACTATTTAACCTTAATAGAAAAAGTGAATTTTCCACTCTCTGACATTTACAGACCTCAACACAATAAAAGCGAGAGGTTATCTCACTTTTCCTGAAAAACGATACCACACGCGTACCGACACCATATTTGCAATGATTTAATCTCATGATTTATTTTCAGAGTCAACAAATTTTATTTTTATACCAGTTTTATAAAAACGTATCCAGAATTATATTTTCCGCGTTTATATCAAACCGGGGAAACACGATTACACCCCAGCTCAACGGGACACGGGGCATACAAACTACACTTTATTATAATAAAACAACACCTATATCTTTTTATCCCTTATCTTTTCTTTCTCTGTTATGCCGCCCACTCACATACCCACCCTCATTTTAACGTCTTCCTCCTTTGGATTTCAACTCCAAATCCCCAGAAAATGAATCATCACCATCACAATCCATGGACTTATATGCTTACCCCTCTCCCGAAGCTTACCGTCACTATCACATAACTCTTCCACATGGGTCAACGGTTAGAGATGAGATAAGATGACGAGGACTGAGAATGTTCTAGGCTTTAAATGGATACTCCTCAATTTTTAGGCTCGAAAGGATGTCGAAGGCCTTCTATAGTATCATCTTTTTTTTGATTTTTCGAAGTCCAAGGGATCCACACATTCAAAATCACTCACAAAAAGTCTTATTGAGATCTAGGCTTCAAGGACTACTGATTTCATCGGATGTGTGGATTAACTGGGGTTCATATTTGGATTTGCTTGATTCGGATTCGGGTTTTAAGTTCTTGGTTCTTCTTGTTGTCTTTCTCTATTGTTGGGTCTAAAGATGCTGCTGCTATTGAATATACACTAAGTCTAACTCTGCTGCTGGACTCTGCTGCTAGTGTATTGATTCTGCAGCTAATGATATCTGATGGTTTGGAGAATAAGCAAAGTGTAACTCTGCTGCTAGCTTACGAAGACTTTGCTGCTAGACTAGTTACTCTGCTGCTTATTAGATATGTATAGTTTGTTGAAGATATGTTTAGAAAAGATACGTAAGATCTTTTTCTTGTATAGAAAGTCTTGTAAACCGACTAGGACTCCTTACGCTATAAAAGGAGGATCTAGGGTTAGGTCGTATACACGTATCTCTTTGTTTTACACTTCAAGGTTTCTTGTAACCCTGTTGCTAGTTAGGGCAACCGTATTAATATATTGAAGTGTTGTTTGGTTAATCGTTCATCATTCTTCTTAATATTAATTACTAGTTTCCGCATCGTAATTAATAATACTTACGAGAACAGTTTCTATATCTATTGTCTTAGGTTTATACTTAAGATAATTAACAAGATCGTGAAGCTCGTCTGGGATTAACAAGTGGTATCAGAGCTTGTGATCTAGAAACTGGTATCAAGAAGAATTACTGAATACGACATATGCAAGCAATGGAATCCGAATCCACACACATGGTTACTGCATCAAGAGTCCCCATGCTCAAAACTGGAGAGTATGAGACGTGGAAGATGAGAATTCAACAATACATGAGAATGATTGATTATTCTCTTTGGGATGTTGTTCTAGAAGGTGATAGTCAACCAGCGACAACTTCTACTGGATCAGTCTTGAAACTCAAGACTAGTGAAGAAAAAGCTCAGAGAAGATTGGAGGTCAAGGCTCACAGTATTCTCATGATGGGAATACCTAATGACTATCAACTTAGCTTTACTCACTATGAAACTGCTAAGGAGCTTTGGGAAGTTATTGAACTTCGATTTGGTGGGAATGAAGCTACTAAGATGTCAAGAAAGAATCTTCTGAAACATCAATTTGAGACTTTTATAGCTTCAAGTTCTGAAAACATTGAGGGAACGTATGATAGACTTCATAAACTGTCCAGTCAGATGGCTTTACTAAATATTGATATATCTCAAGAAGATATTAATTTAAAGTTTCTGAGAAGCCTATCACCTGAGTGGAACACTCACACTGTGATCTGGAGGCACAAGGAAGATTTTGAGAAGATGACTTTGGATGATCTGTATAACAACTTGAAAGTCTATGAATCTGAAGTCAAAGGATTGTCAAGTTCATCTTCAACTTCAAACAATCTTGCTTTTATAGGAGCAGGCAACAAGAGTTCTAGTAGTCATCAAGAACAACACTCTGCTGCTGGTTCTTTTGTCTCTGCTGCTGGCTCACATGTCTCTGCTGACAGCAACACCATCAGTGATGCTGCTATCTGTGCTTATTTAGCTGAACTTACTACAAGTACTATAGTCATGCCTCAAGATTTGGATCAACTTGATCCTGATGATGTTGAAGAGATTGATATGCAATGGCAGTTTGCAATGTTGACTATGAGGGCAAGAAGGTTTTTGAAAAGGACTGGTAAAGAGATCAAGTTCAGAAGAAATAATAACATTGGGTTTGACAAGTCAAAGGCTGAGTGTTACAACTGTCACAAGAAGGGACACTTTGCAAGGGAGTGCAGAGCACCTAAGCAGAACAATGAGAACACCAAGAAGCTCACTCTTGAAGAGATAAATCCTACTACAGCAATGGTGTCATGTGATGGGTTGGGAGATTTTGACTGGAGTGATCAAGCTGAAGATGGTCCAAACTATGCCATGGTAGCTGATGAAGAACCTAAAGTACAACATTTTGCACTTATGGGATATTCTTCTTCTGGATCTGATTCTGAGGTATCCAATGAATCAACTTGTTCTTTTAAATCATGTAGTGATACTATAGGAGCTCTTAAGTCTAGTAATGAGGATTTTAGAAGGGAAATAGAAAACCTTAAACTAGATAATCTTAGCTATCAATATGGTCTAAAATCAGTAGAAGAAAAGCTTGAATTTCTTAAAAATACTGAAATTGAGTATCTTGATAAGATCACTAGATTAGAAATTGAGATTATAAAGAAAGATAGTGAAATTGAGGTGCTTATGGGAAAAGTAAGAGAGGCTGAACAAGCTAGGGATGAGGCAAAAAGTGAAACTGAAAAGCATGTTGTTAGGGTTGAAAAACAACAATATGCTACTGACATCCTCAGCAAACCTATAGGTAGACACTTTGCTGAAATAGGAAGTGGAATAAGATATAATGCTGTTTCTCACCCTAAGAATCTTAGTGCCTATGCTCCCCCCATTAAAACATTATCTTTCATACGTGAGGCTGAGGAAAAACCAGTAGGTGAGACTAATGAAACTAAAATAGAGTCACCTAAGATTGAGAAAAAGTGGTCTGATGCACCCATTATTGAAGAATGGGTGTCTGGTAGTGAAGATGATGAATTTGATTCAACCTCTAAGAATAAAAAGGAAGAAATTCCTACTGTTGTTGAATCAAAAGAGCCTAGGGTTAAGAAGGTTGAGTTTGTTAAGCCTATGCTAGGAAGGAGTATCTCTAGAAAAATGGCTGAATATGATCACACACCTAGAGCTTACCCTAAGAGAACTAATAACCTGCCTAGAGGTAACCAGAGAAATTGGAATAGCTTAGTTTCACATAGACTAGGCAATGATTTTCAATTACACAAAAAGGCATGTTATAGTTGTGGCAGTTTTGAACATTTGCAAGAAAACTGCTGCTATCATCAAAAACCTGTTTGGAATCAACATACTAGGGTGAACCATAGAAATTTTGGAAGAAAAACTCACCCTCACCCCAAAAGAAACATGGTTCCTAGGGAAGTTTTGATGAGAGATGGTGCTTCTAGAATTATCACACCCATTGCACCAAAAAGGCCCATAAAGAAGGACATAGTTGAAACTGCTGCTAAGGGAAAAACTGACTCTGCTGTTTTACCAAAAGTAGTAACAGATACTGTTGTGGGCAACCATTTTTATGCTGTTAAGGCCTCAGCTTGCTGGGTCTGGAAACCTAAAGTTAAGGTTTTGGATCATGTTCTCAGACACAGCAGTGCACCAATGCAGTTAAAGAAATTTGACTACTTTGATGCACAAGGCAGACCCAAGTCAGTGATGGCTTGGGTCCCCAAGAGAAACTAACTCTCTTATTTTTGTGCAGGGCAATCTACAACTGGAGCTTAAAGACAAATGTATTTTTGATAGTGGATGCTCTTCACACATGACTGGAGACAAGAGCAACTTGGAGAATTTTGAAGCTTGCAATGGTGGATATGTTTCTTTTGGGAATGATCCAAAAGGTGGACGAATTGTTGGTAAAGGTACTCTTAGAACTGGAAAATTGGATTTTGAAAAAGTGTACTTTGTAGAAGGGCTAAAGTTTAATCTTTTTAGTGTCTCACAAATGTGTGACAAAAAGAATTTTGTTCTTTTTACAGACACTGACTGTCTTGTTTTATCTCCAGACTTTAAGTTACCTGATGACTCATCAGTGTTACTTAAAGTTCCAAGAACAAACAACATATACAGTGTGGACATTAAGAACATAATTCCTAAAAGAGATTTAACTTGCCTATTTGCAAAGGCCACTGTTGATGAATCCAAGCTTTGGCATGGAAGATTGGGGCATTTAAATTTCAAAACAATGAATAAATTGGTAAAAGGTAATCTTGTTAAAGGGTTACCTTCAAAGATTTTTGAAAATTCTGAAAAATGTGTTTCTTGTCAATTGGGAAAGCAACACAGAGTCTCTTGTAAGTCCAAAGCTGTTAATACTATTTCTGAGCCTTTGTTTATGTTGCATATGGATCTATTTGGTCCAACCTTTGTGAAAAGTTTGAGTAAGAAGATGTATTGCTTAGTGGTCACTGATGATTTTAGTAGGTTTACCTGGGTATTCTTTTTAGCTACTAAGAATGAGACTCCTGGCATTCTTAAGTCTTTCATAACTAGAATAGAAAACCTAGTAAATCATAAGGTCAAAGTAATCAGATGTGACAATGGTACTGAATTTAAGAATCATGTCATGAATCAGTTCTGTGAGGATAAAGGTATTTTAAGACAGTTTAGTGTGCCAAGAACTCCTCAACAAAATGGTGTGGCTGAGAGGAGAAATAGGACATTAATTGAGGCTGCTAGGACTATGTTGTCTGACTCAAAGTTTCCCACTACTTTTTGGGCTGAAGCAGTTAACACTGCATGTTATGTTCAAAATAGAAGTAAGATAGTCAAGCCTCATAACAAGACCCCTTATGAATTGTTGCATGGTAGGAAACCTATGATAGATTTCTTGAAACCATTTGGGTGTCCTGTTACTATCTTAAACACCTTAGATACACTAGGCAAGTTTGATGAAAAAGGTGACAAAGGGTTCTTTGTAGGATATTCTACAAATAGTAAGGCATTTAGGGTCTTTACCTCTAGAAAGAGAGAAGTAGAAGAAAATCTACATGTTGAGTTTAGAGAAACTACCCCAAATGTTGGAGTGTCTGAACCCAAATGGCTCTATGATATTGAATATCTGACTAAAACCATGAATTATGAGCCAGTGCTGGCACAAAATGCTAACATGTCTGCAGGTACACAAGCAAATTCTGATGCAGGTACACAAGCTAAGGCGGATGACTCTGCTCAAGAGTTTGTTTTGATTGAGAAGTGGAAGTATGATCAGTTTGTCACAAAGGATAAAAAGGAAAAGGGTTCACAAGATGATAAAGTACCTTCTGATGATGGAAAGAATGTAGATGAGGGTATTGCTAATCAAGGAAACCAAGGAGACAAAGATAGCAGCAGAATTCCAAACTCTGCTGCTAAGCCAAACTCTGCTGCTACACCAAATAGTTCTGCTGCTGCAACACAAATCCCTACTTATGAAGGGAATTGGTTTCCAAATAATGATTCTTCTGCTGAGATGCCTGATTTAGAGAATGTTTATGTTTACACTGATGATGAAAGAGTTGATGGGTTTGATTCACAGGCTAATCTCAACAACATGGAAGATCATATCCTTGTTAGTCCTACACCAACCACCAGAATACATAAAGATCATCCAAAAGATCAGATCATTGGTGAAGTTCAATCTGCTGTTCAGACTAGAAGTAAATCCAAGGGATTGGGTGATCTACTTCATCAGGGATTGTTTGCTAAATCTCTACATCAGAGGAATAGCCACAAAGATTTACAAAACTGCTTATTTGCCTGTTTCTTAGCACAAGAAGAACCCAAAAACATTCATTTTGCTATGAAGGATGAGAGTTGGGTTGAAGCCATGCAAGAGGAGCTGTTGCAGTTCAAGCTTCAAGAAGTCTGGACCTTGGTTGATTTGCCTAATGAAAAAAGGGCAATTGGTACAAAATGGGTATTCAGATGCAAAAGAGATGAAAGAGGAATTGTGATAAGAAACAAAGCAAGATTGGTGGCACAAGGGTACACTCAGACTGAAGGGATAGACTATGATGAGGTCTTTGCACCTGTTGCAAGGATAGAAGCAATCAGACTATTCTTAGCCTTTGCTTCATATAAAGACTTTCCTGTGTACCAAATGGATGTTAAAAGTGCTTTCTTATATGGTAAGATTGATGAAGAAGTGTATGTGATGCAACCACCTGGGTTTGAAGATCCTAAGTATCCTGATAGGGTTTATAAGGTGGATAAAGCACTTTATGGATTACATCAAGCTCCAAGAGCTTGGTATGACACCTTGTCTACATTTTTATTATCAAATGGTTACACCAGGGGAACCATTGATAAGACTTTGTTCATTAAGAAAGACAAAAGTGATATTTTACTGGTGCAAGTGTATGTAGATGATATCATTTTTGGGTCTACAAACAAGGTGTTGTGTGAAGAATTTGAGAAGCTCATGCATAAAAGATTTCAGATGAGTTCCATGGGTGAACTCACTTTCTTTCTGGGGCTTCAAGTTAGACAAAAAGCTGATGGGATTTTTATTAGCCAAGACAAGTATGTGGCTGATATTTTGAAGAAGTTTGCTATGACTGATGCAAGGCCTGCCAAGACAACCATCGATACCAACAAACCTTTTAGCAAAGATGAAGATGGAGAAGAGGTTGATGTGCATATGTACAGATCAATGATTGGCTCATTGATGTACCTTACTGCTTCAAGACCAGATATCATGTTTGCTGTCTGTGCTTGTGCCAGATTTCAAGTGTCCCCTAAAGTTTCTCACTTGAATGCTGTAAAGAGAATTTTTAGGTATCTTAGGAGTCAACCTAGGTTGGGCCTTTGGTATCCTAAGGATTCACCTTTTGATCTGGTAGCTTTCTCATATAGTGATTATGCTGGAGCAACCATGGATAGGAAGTCAACCACTGGAGGGTGTCAATCCCTTGGCAATAGGTTAATCTCATGGAAATGCAAGAGACAGACTGTGGTGGCAAACTCTACCACTGAGGCAGAATATGTAGCTGCTTCTAGTTGCTGTGGTCAAATGCTTTGGATTCAGAACCAACTACTGGATTATGGGTACAATTTTATGCAAACCAAGATATTTATTGATAATAACAGCACACTTTGTATAATTAAAAATCCTATTTTTCATTCTAAAACTAAACATATAGAGATAAGACATCATTTTATTAGAGATTGTTATGAGAAAAAGTTAATTCAAGTGGTTAAAATACATACTGACAACAATGTTGCTGATTTACTTACTAAAGGCTTTGATGTAAGTAGGTTTCAATTCTTAGTTGCTAGTATTGGTATGATCAATCTTTAAAATAGCTTATCTCTGTATGTTTTGTAAAAAGTTTGTAAAATCTTCTTTTGTGCTGTTATTAGTCAAATAGGTGTTTCTTAAGTTTGCTACAAGTAATGAATTGTGCTGCTATGATACTCTACTGCTATGCTATATTATGAATTTTGGATATTCTTTCTTGTGTTTTTGTGGTCTTCTACTAATCTTTTGCAGATACACATGAGTATACATCAAGAAAGCTTCAAAGTTCATTGATATCAAAAGAAGAGTACATTGTCAAGATTCATTACAACCACAGATACAAAAGGCAACAAGACTACATGACATATGCTTTCAAAGCTTTCCTTTACCCTTATAAGCAGGGTCAAGCATGGTATTCTTGGGGTCTGACATTGTCCTCTTTCCCCTTTTGCCTTCCATAAGTCTCAAAGCCTTTGGACAGGGTAGACACAACACCTGTGCCTTCGGTTTAGGCTTTATAGTTGATGAAGATGCTGGCTCAATCCCTGGCATGGCAACCTTGCTCAATCCTACTGCTGCTCTCTTCATCTCCCTTGTAAGGACTCTTGACACTGATGGAATCCATGATTCATCCTCCGAGTCAGATGATGACTCACTTTCATCAGATGATGAAGAAGAGAGCTTGTTGGAATCTGCAACAGAGTTGGTTGATGGCTTCTTGTTTCTTGCTGCTTCTGCTTTTGTTCGCCATCCTGGAGTGCATCCTGGTGGAAAGTAGGACAACCACCCATTACCATGTGATGATGATGAGTTTGACCATTCCTCGTTGTCAGATGAGGATGAATCTGATGATATCTCGATGATCGGCACATTGGAAGCACTCATGGTTATTTGATTGATTGTGTTAGGGTTTGTGTTCATTGGGATTTGTTATAACTTATGGGAAAGATTGGGTATTTATGTGTTTTAATAAGGAGTTGGTATTGGCATTTAAGTTGATTGACGGATTTATGGAGCAATTTTGGAAAGTTGACTTTTGGTCAACTCTGCTGCCGAGTTTTAAAAGTAGAGGGTCTAAATGGTAACTATTGCCGCGTCCTTAACCCTAATGTGATCAAATGGTCTTTCATTCAATTTGATCTAATTATTATTATCCTTAAGCGCCCAATTTCACCCCATATTCAAACCCTCACCAAAACCTTCACTAATTGCACCAAAACCCCCAAAATTTAAAACACTAATTTACGATGGCTCCTACCGAACTTTCCCCTGATCACAATCAACTTGCGTTTCTTCAGAAAGTCCCTGAGGCTGACGGATTCACTGAAGTCATAGACTTTTTGAATGCATCCCACTTACAGTATGCATTAACGGTGAACCCTCCCATATTTAAATCCCACATGACTCAGTTTTGGTCCACTGCTAAGCTCAAAACTAAACATGGGGAAGACATGTTAATCGGAAGGGTGGATAAACAAAATGTAGTTGTTACTGAAACATCAATCAGACGAGTTCTTCGACTTGGTAATGATGATGAAGCACCAACTTGTCTTCCAACAACCACAATTTTTGAGGAACTTGCAACCTTTGGGTATGAAAAGAAAAACAATAAGGTTAAATTCTTAAAAGCTCTTTTCTGCCCACATTGGAAATTTTTGATTCATATCATCCAACTGTGTCTAAGTCCTAAACATACTGGCTGGAATGAATTTAGTGCCACACAAGCATCTGCTTTAATCTGTCTTGCCACAGGTCAACCTTTCAATTTTTCATCTATGATTTTCGGAGGAATGAAAAAGAACATGTCTGGAAAGTTTTTCATGTACCCAAGGTTTTTGCAGCTTATTATCAACAGACAATTACAAAATGTTGTGGCACATAAAGATGTTTTAACTACTCCTAAACAAACCATCAAAGTATTTGCTTTCTTGAGAAAAACTGGGATAGGATTTTCTGGTACAATAACTCCTCTGTCCCAACACATCTTAGATACTATTGCTGCTGCTAATGAGGATGAAGAAGCTGGAACTCCCACAGCTTCCCATCACACATCCTCATCTACAAGTCTAAGTGAATCAACACCATCTGAACCCCAAAATACCCAATCACCTAGGGCTTCACAACTCAAGGGCATTCAGTTACCTCAGACTGATGCTGGTATGGAAGCAGATGAGGATGCCATAGGTGATGGAGATGGCATGAAGTAAGGGGCTACCACTACTATCTCTGGTTTAGTAACTGAGCAGGACAGTGGTAACATACTTAAGACCCCAACCTTGGCAACACCTATTGCTGAAGGTTCTATTGAACCTGATGCACAAGGTGGTAACCCCAGCCACATGGCTAACATGGGGGGCTCAGGTGTTCAACCTAGGGTTGAGACTGAGTTTCAGTCCCAAGATTCACCTCTCTGGGAAGTTAACACATCCCGAAGTGATGAGGACAGAGATGGAACAATAAATGAATTGATGGATGAGAATGTACAAAATGTCAATGTCTATGATGCACCTCTCGGACCAGGTAACACAGGTCGAAGTGCTGAGGCTAGTATTGAAATTCCACATATTGAATTGACGGCTGTTCCAACTGTACCAAATTTCAATGTCAATGATCCACCTCTCGGGTCAGGTAACACAGACCGAAGTGGTGAGACTATGTTGCAACAAATTCATGAATTGACGGATACTTGTACAAAATTGTCAAATGAAGTTCTTGGTCTTACACAGGAGTTGCAGATGATGAAGTCCACTCAAACAACTCAAGCTGCTCTCATTTACAAACTAAAGTTGAGGATCAAGCATCTAGAGAGTATGAAATGGAACAGACCAAGATCTTCCTATATCAAGAAGTTCAAGTCAAGGAAGGTTTCCAAACCAAGTTTGGGAGAGGATGCTCCTAAACAGGGGAGAGGATGCTCCTAAACAGGCTATGGATGATGTTGCTATGGATAGTGGTAGTGGTGATTTTCAAGACTTTGTGGTCAAGGATAGGTCAGGCAAGGAAGTGGTTCTAGAAAGTGTTGAAAAAGGAGGTAAAACAGAGGATGTTGCTGCTGTTGTTGGGGAAATAGATGTACAGAGTAACTCTGCTGCTGGTGCAGAATACTCTGCTGCTGGGTTTAACTCTGCTGCTGATAAAGGGAAGCATTCTACTGCTATCTTAGATGATGATACATCAGATGATGATACCACACCTATAGCCCAAATCATGTTAAACCTTAAGAACAAACCCATAACACCATCAAAACAACAACCTGCTGCTACTGCTCCCAAACCATAACCTGCTGCTATGACACCCACACCAAAAGAACCTTTACCCAAACAGATTCCATCTAAACCTGCATCAAAACCTACAAGACCAAAAGAAAAAGGGGTTACAATCAGAGAACCTGAACCAGTGTCTAAACCTGTTCAACCAACATATACTGGTAAAGGTAAGGGAAAATTAGATGATTCTTTTCCATGGCATATTCCCTTTGAGTACTGGTCAAAAGAAGATCAAGATAAGCATGATTCAGAGGCTGCAAGAAAGTTGGCTGAGGATCAAGATAGAGAGTTTGACAGACAAAGGGAGCTAGCTAAACAAAAGTCTAAAACCATTTCATCAAGGAAGAAAGGGAAAGGAAAAAGAGATGATCAACTGGGTGAGAATGAAAAGGATATAACTGGTTTCATGGAGAAAACAAGAGTAGAGGGTTTTAGTCTTGAAGATTTCAATGAACAGATTCTATACATTTTGAAGGAAAATTTGATTATCAAGGCTTATGCATCAATGATTGTCAATGATCCAGAATTAAATGAAGAAGAAAAGTCAGCAGAGCTCATGGAATTTATTATAAAAACAAATGGAAAAACTTCATGGAATGAGCTGATACATGAGATACAAGAAAGGCAAAAATCAGGGTATAAAACAAAGTTGCCTACAAGAGCTGACAATAACACATTCATGAAGCATTATTTGAAGAATCAAGGAGGTTATTTGTCGAAGGATTTTAAAGGTTGGTCAGATGCTGAGATTGAGATGAAGTTCCTTGAAAAATATGCTAGTTTGAACAGTTACAAGAGAAAAGAATTCAAAGGAAAGAAGAGAGGATCAGAAGTATTAGAATCTGACAATGTAAAGAAGCAGAAATCAGAAGGAGTGACTGCAGATGATATGAAGAATGCAATGGCTTTAACAGTTCTAGATCCACAAAAGGAGCCAGAAGTGTTAAATCCAGCTCCCTTAGGCATAAAACATCCAATCATCTCCTACTCATATGATGTTTTAAATGGCAGTCAAGCATGTTGGGAGATTAAAAGATCAAATGGTTCAAGTGTGACATTTATCAGTTTCTCTCAAATGCTGCATTTTATGGATAGGGAGGATATTGTACAACTCTGGAAATTGTATAAGGAGAAGTATGGTAATACTAGACCAGAGTTGGTGCCTGAGAGATTTATCTATTATAATTTGAAGATATGTTTGAGTCAGATGAGAGAAGTATTGAATGGAAGAAGTTACTAAACTCCACGGTTCAGAAATGGTACTTGTATCAATATTGTGGAGTTCATTTCTTATCTTGTATAGGTGTGACTGTGTATATGCTTGTGGAGAAGGACTATGTTATCAACAACAATACATCTATCTTGTCTCAAATGTTGCAGCATGAGATGTTGACATTACAAAAACCATTCTTTGTAGATCATCAAGCATTTGAACTAATAGAGAAGTATAAAAGATTGTTAAAATCAATGACTTCACAGCAGTAAGTGTTTGGAAGCATCCTCTTGGTGATTAGCTGGGCTTAGAAGAAACTTGATGATTTTGGAAGAAATATCAAGTTTAGGGGAGGATTGTTGGGTCTAAAGATGCTGCTGCTCATGAATATACACTAAGTCTAACTCTGCTGCTAGTGTATTGATTCTGCTGCTAATGATATCTGATGGCTTGGAGAATAAGCAAAGTGTAACTCTGCTGCTAGCCACGAAGACTTTGCTGCTAGACTAGTTACTCTGCTGCTTATTAGATATGTATAGTTTGTTGAAGATATGTTTAGAAAAGATACATAAGATCTTTTTCTTGTATAGAAAGTCTTGTAAACCGACTAGGACTCCTTACGCTATAAAAGGAGGATCTAGGGTTAGGTCGTATACACGTATCTCTTTGTTTTACACTTCAAGGTTTCTTGTAACCCTGTTGCTAGTTAGGGCAACCGTATTAATATATATTGAAGTATTGTTTGGTTAATCGTTCATCATTCTTCTTAAGATTAATTACTAGTTTCCGCATAGTAATTAATAATACTTACAAGAACAGTTTCTATACCTATTGTCTTAGGTTTATACTTAAGATAATTAACAAGATCGTGAAGCTCATCTGGGATCAACATCTATTGTAAGGGTTATAACCTCTTTTTCATAATAAATACTTTCATTCAATAAATTGTTATTCGAATGTGATGTTTGATTTGTTTTTATTTTTAAAGTCCCAGTGTGATTGTTGTTTTAAATTGTCGATTTCTAAATCTACGACTGGTTATGTTTGTTTTTTATGTTGATTCTTGTGTGGCTCACAAAACTTAACCGAAAATCTAAGTATTGGCTAATTATTGGAAGTGTCTTTGTTAGTTTGTGTTTGTTCAGTTTTGACTCAATTCGAATCGTTGTGATATGGTTAGTAGTCTATTAGGATGTTGGCTCATAAGTTAGTGTAGAACCTGTCTAAGTTTTCTCGAGTCACGGTGATGAATCTTGGTCTTGGATACTCACGAGTTGGTCACAATTATAAGACCATGAAATAGGTCGTGTTGTGAAGTGTTTTTGGTTGTGGTCGAAAATTCCGAGTAAAACTTTTAAGAGTAGTCGCCTTTGCACTACTTATTTTACTACCATCTAATAAACCACTCTATTATCATTTTACGACTATTTTGTTAACATATCATAAGCTGTTTGTTACCCTGCTACCCTCTATTAAAATGATGAATTGTGTCGTTATTAACATACAAACAGGTTGCAAGTATCTTACAGCCCGTTTTGCTCCCACACTACGAACTATTTTCCTATTATAAACTACAACTTTGTTGTACCTTGCAAATAATAAATTATTTTTCTATTACCCTAAAAGACTATTTTGCAAACGCCTTAAAAACTATTCTGCTATCACCTGTAAACTATCTACTACCTTGGAAAGTACTATTTTTCTTTTTAACTAAACCCAACATTGCATCGTCGGAACTTAATTATACAAAGCCTGATCACCTGTGTATAATTCAGGTAGGACCATACTATGCTAGGATTGGTTGCTTTAAATTTTTAACAAAGGAAAAAGTCTCTATTTTCAAGAAATCAAAAAACTCATGTGTGTAAGTACATAAAAGTAGTGCAAATTCATGGCATCCGTACTAGTAACCACAGTAACCTATTGGGCACCAATACAATCTTACCACATAGAATCAGCCTTGTCTCACGACCTATTCTAAACCAAAAGGGATAAGTTACACCACTAGCTATCATGAGGCCATTTACCGGAGAGCATGGCCACAATCAACGAGATTACCAATGATTACAATCTTAGGATTTCGTACGAAACCTAATCTTATACGAATCACTTTATTTTGCTACTTCCAATTTCGAAGAATCTTACCGTCAAAAAAACAACCTCAGGATTCGATAGCTACTTGATAACTTATAACTCCGAGTGTGATTGAAACATACTTTGCCTTGAAAGCATCTATGTCAATCGTTACGAGGACTACATCCAGTTCCTTAATCATACACTCAGCATTGGATACTGAGTACACCACTAAATCAACCAACTGGTTGCTAGTAGCAAACAACATCATTCTTCAAGATTGTACTCAACTTTCTAAACTACTCATTTAACCTCGACCCCGTTCCAGCTTCACTTGGAAGACCGATGTCATCAATGGTATGGATTGGATATCTAAGTGCCGTGTCATTACCATCTGCGACGAGAAGATCATCCGCGTACCTTAACTTATTGAAATCATGACCGAGAGGTCAAACGACTTAAGAAAAGTCGTATCACTATCGTCAAGGTTTGTAGAAACTCTCGAAGAGGTCTCGAATTCATGTAGGAACGTAAAAACAAAATCAAGCGTAAATGCCCTCAATTTTTCTCATCTCCATCGGGTAACTCTAAGTAAAAACCGATGACGGTTTTCCTTCTAAGGCGGGAAGGATGTGAAAAATAGTAATTTTCCCACTAATATTTTAATAATAAATGCTAATTTATTATTACCTGATTGATAAATTAAGCATTCATGTGCTTACTCAACTATTTTCAGAAACAAACCCGCACGCTGTAGCATACCGTGACTCGCAGAAACTATTTAACCTTATTAGAAAAAGTGAATTTTCCACTCCCTGACATTTACAAACCCGAGAGGTTATCTCACTTTTCCTGAAAAACGATACCACACGCGTACCAACACCACATTAGTAACGGTTTAATCTCATGATTTATTTTCAGAGTCAATAAATTTTATTTTTATTCCAACTTTATAAAAACATCTCCAGAATAATATTTTCCGCGTTTATATCAAACCGGAGAAAAACGATTACACCCCAGCTCAACGGGACACGGGGTACACAAACTACACTTCATTATAATAAAACAACACATATACCTTTTTATCCCTTATCTTTTCTTTCTCTGTTATGCCGCCCACTCACATACCCACCCTCATTTTAACGTCTTCCTCCTTTGGATTTTAACTCCAACTCCCCAGAAATAGATTCATCACCATCACAATCCGTGGACTTATATGCTTTTCCCCTCTCCCACAGCTTACCGTCACTCTCACATAACTCTCATGGGTCAACGGTTAGAGATGAGCTAAGATAACGAGGACTGAGAATGATCTAGGCTTCATACGGATACTCCTTAATTTCCAGGCTCGAAAAGATTCAAAGGCCCTTCCATAGTATCACCTTTTTATTGATTATTCGAAGTCCATGGGATCCACACACACAAAATCACTCACAAAAAGTCTTATCGTGATCTAGGCTTCAAGGAGTACTGATTTCATCGGAGGTGTGGGTTAACTGGGGTTCGTATTTGGAGTTGCTTGATTCGGATTCAGGGTTCTAAGTTCTTGGTTCTTCTTGTTGTCCGTCTCTATTATAAGGGTTATAACCTCTTTCATTATAAATACTTTTATTAAATAAATTGTTATTCGAATGTGATGATTGATTCATTTTTATTTTTAAAGTTGTGGTGTGATTGTTGTTTTAAATTGTCGATTTCTAAACGTACAATTGCTTATGTTTGTTGTTGATATTGATTCTTGTGTGGCTCACAAATCTTAACCGAATATCTAAGTATTGGCTAATTATTGGAAGTGTCTTTGTTAGTTTGTGTTTGTTCGGTTTTGGCTCAATTCGAATCGTTGTGATATCGTTAGTAGTCTAATAAGATGTTGGCTCATAAGTTAGTGTAGAACCTGTCTAAGTTTTCTCAAGTCACAGTGATGAATCTTGGTCTTGGATACTCACGAGTTGGTCACAATTATAAGACCATGAAATAGGTCGTGTTGTAAAGTGTTTTTGGTTGTGGTCGAAAATTCCGAGTAAAAATTTTAAGAGTAGTCTCCATTGCACTACTTATTTATTACCATCTAATAAAACACTATACTATCATTTTACGACTATTTTGTTAACATATCATAAGCTGTTTGTTACCTTGCTACCCTCTATTAAAATGATAAATTATGTCGTTATTAACATATAAACAGGTTGCAATTATCTTACAGCCCGTTTTGCTCCCACACTACGAACTATTTTGCTATTATAACCTACAACTTTGCTGTACCTTGCAAAAAATAAATTATTTTTCTATTACCCTAAAAGACTATTTTGCAAAACGCCTTACAAAGTATTCTGCTATCACCCTGTAAACTATTTACTCCCTTGGAAAGTGTCACACTCCCAAAATCTGTGTTTGCAACGGAAAGGAATTCCGAGGGCGCGATGTTCTCGGTCACGAAGTACAAGGCAATAAATAACGACCTCAAAGTGAGTCATTTTAAAAACAAGCGTTTGATATTAAGTTAAGTTTTACAAAATATAGTTATCAGAGTTCACCGTCAAAATGCAAGATTCAAATACAAAACCAAACGCTAAATATTGTAGAAAAAAATCTCCATCATGATGTGCATCCAAAATGTGACTCGAAGTGCTTCCATACAAATGGTGAATCAACATCACCTAGTTACCTGAGAATACACGCTAAAAAGGTCAACAAATAGTGTTGGTGAGAGTCATAGGTTTAATAAACAGTATTGCGGACCACAAGATTTCAATAGCAGAAATTTACAACAAATATAATGTCATAGCCAAAAATAATAATAATACAGTGCCTAAGCTCATGACCCCGAATCTCGACGTACTCGTATGCAATTAAGCACAATAATAAATGCTCCAAATAAGTGTTTGCCAGACACTCAGAAATAATCCGAATGATATGCGTCTGTTTACCCAGTTGGCGCGACCAACCCGGACGGGGTGTCAACCCAAATAGATCTATTCATAACATCCGCGCTTACATATAATTAACGGTTCATGATTCGTAGGGGACTTCAATGGCAATGTGGTAACCTAGGCAAAGTAACAGTTTTTGTACTTGTGTCCATATGTAAAAACAAGCGTTGTATTCCCACCCCGAGGGTTTAGAAAACACGTATAAACAATGTAAAAGTCGGGGCTATGAAACTCACCGAGAACAAAGTGCACGATCAGGTGAGATAATGAAGAAATATCCGCGAAATCCTACGAGTAACCTAGATATATACGCGTGTCTTAGTTTCTAAAATAACGATACATTTATTTCTATATGCCATGTAAGTTGTAACCTCAATTATGCTTGGTACATAATGTTTAAATAATTTTTAAGGGTGAATTTGGCTTTTAAAATGATTGTCAAGTATGAAATATATTTCTTACCCAATTTCAAGTTTTAATCCCATTTTTGCCTTTAAGTCCAAAATAGTCAAAAGCGTCCAAATTAAGTATAAGGGTTCAATCTTTAGTCAAAAGGTTCAAATTATGACTAAGGGTCCAAAATATCTTTGGTGGTTCAAAATAAAAGCTTAAGGTCCAAATAAACAAGTTTTCAATCTTTTTGTATCTTTTATTTACAAAGCTGAAGGAAATTTTACACACTTAGTCACTTTCAAAAATTCATATCTCCCAAACCGTAAGTCTAAAAATAATGTTCTTTACATCCCTAGCTTTCTCTATGTCCCTACTTTACCGTAAAAATAAGTTTACTAAAAAATATCCAAGTATAACCACTTTTAATAATTTTTCTTTACAAGTCAATCCTCAGTTTTATGTCTCACCAAAACGGCCATAACTTGAAATCTAAAAGTCTATGAAGGTAAACTCAATTGGAGATGATAGATCAACTTGTCTACTACAGTCCAAATATTTAGTTTTCAAAAAGTTATGGATTAAAACTCAACTTATGCCCTAAATACCAACAGTATACAATTATGACCTAGTTTCACCATAAAATTTATAACTAAATCATCGGGTATCGTCACGGGAATCACCACCCGGGGAAATGACCACAAGACATAGATCTATAACTAAATATTTTTCCCTTAGGCCCAAAGTCTACTGATTGTTCTTGTTAATTTAATCTTTATCACTGAATCAGAAATCCGTTTTGCAATACAAGACATTTTAGGGTTTTCTAGTGTTTTATTGTATGTATCAAGTATAATCAAGCATGTTAACTTATGTAGCATATAAAATACATAAAATGACATATGATATCAGTAGTGAAATGAATAAAAAGGATGAGGATTGGTTCCTTACAAGTGATGATGAACATGAAAAAGCTAGCACCAATGGATCTTCATCTTTGCATTAACTTTAATAGGATTAACACAATATTTTGGTGTTTTGATCTTGAGATCCCACGCCAATAATGGAGATAAAGAGACCAGATTTTTAGAGATATTGCATGTAAAATGAGAGTGTATGTGATATTGTGGAGGTTAGGGATTTTATGGCAAGTATTACTCAACACTTGTCTTGAATTTGGACAAGCGATGAGGTGGTTTGATAACCATGGGCGGCGCAAACAAGGGCAAGGAAGGTAATGCAGAATTTTATCATTAGTTTGAGTAATGAGTGTATTGTGTAGTGTAGGTTGCTCCCGGTACTCAATCGTAGGGTTTTTATGACATATTACGCAATATCGGGTAACGTAAAAATGTAAAACTTCTAAAATATAAAAACTTGTTATCATGACCTATTTTATTATTTTAGATGAGTGGTGAGTTCATCAGAATGTTTAAATATAGTAAAAATATAAAAACGAAGGTTTAGAACGCGTAAGACGAAAAAGGTGCAAGGTTTACGTAAAAAATGGAGAAAGTGAACAGTGACTTTTAAAATAGAATTGTAAGGAACCAAAAGTGTATCAAATGTGTAGATTGAACATTGTCTAGTGTCGGTTGAATTAATTGTAGGTTAAACGTGAGTTGTTACTAGGATTTGGCGAAATCGTGCAATGAAACAGAAAATGTGAAATATAGAAATTTTTGAATAATAGGAGATTATAATGGAATATCAAACCATTAATAACATGAAAACAAATAGAAATTCCAAGAACGGTTCATGAATAGATAAAAATGGAAATGATCGCTAAACCAGGTACTATAATGCATAGCTTGATGATGATGATACTGATGGCACATGAATAGTGAATTGTCTAGGTTTTGGAAAATGACCTGAAAATACGAATTGTCACAGTCGCCCACCCAAAAAGGAATTCAGTCCCTGAATTCAGTTAGCGTTGGTCTCTGAAGTGGACTTGGTGAAAAGATGTTGGTATTTCAGACGCATCTGGTCTTCCCGCTCCCAAGTAAACTCAGGACTTCTTCGAGAATTCCAGCGAACCTTTACGATAGTAATTCAACTCTGCTTCAACTGTTTGACCTCGCGGTCCATGATTTCTGCTAGTTCCTCCACAAAGTTAAGCTTATCATCGAGTTGAATTTCCTCTAATGGAATTTGTGGAAAACTAGAAGGGGGGTTGAATAGTTTTACGTCTTTTTAATTTTTGAAAACTTTTGTTTACTTTTAAAAAGTTCGATTCGATATTATGTGAATTCAAGTCTTGATCAATATGCACAATTATAAACAAATATATATAAGTGATATAAGTAAAGTAAATATGATGAAAGGAAAGATAGGGATGGAAAGATCAAACCACAACACGATGATTTATAGTGGTTCGGCTACAAGGACACCTTCCTTGCCCTACTCCACTCCCCGAGTCACCTACTCGAGAGTTTTCTTCACTATGTAAACAAGCTCCCTTATGGCGGAGAAAACCTTACACAACTTTCGCTTACACCGGCTTAACGACACAAAGCTAAATGTCGAGTTCTAATCGTAGCTAGAACCAATCTTACGACTTCACGACACAACCAATACACGACTAATACACGACTTTTTCACGACTTTTTCACGACTTCTTCACCACGTCTTCACGACTTCTTCACGACTAGTTCACAACTACTTCACGACTAATTTACAACACAACTACTTAATTACACTTGGATCTATCTATCACAACTACACAACAATATTCACAACTACACAATTGAATGATATAGACAATAACACTTCTTCTCTAGATGAAGTAGTGTTCCTCTTTTGCACTTCGAGTGGTGGAAGCTTGGATCACTTGGAAACCAATGCTTAAGAAAATATGATCAAAGGATTTTAAAACAAAAAGTTTAAGGTGCAAAAGGTAAGTAAAAATCCAGGAGAGGGCTGGTATTTATAGGGAGAAAACTGGATAGCTGGAGGCTACTGGAGCGTGGCCGGCCCTCTTAAATAGGGGGCGGTCCCCTTAATTATTAAGGGGGCCGCCTAGTAAAATTAAGGGGGCCGCCCCTACTGAACGTTGCCCAGTTTTGTCCTTTTGTGGGGAAGGTTTTTCTGGAACATTTTAACTGATTTTGGTTAAAAATTTGAAATCATATTTTTATAAATGATTTAACTTATTTATTTAATACCAAAAATGTTTTTCAAAAATATATAAAATGTTTTTGAAGTTTTATAAAAAATCTAGTGTTTAAGAAAAATGTTCGTTTGATCATATAATGGATTAAGCATTAGTTTATTCATACCTTAAGTGATTTGAGTTGTAGAAATAAATGTTTACAACTAAATACTTGTTTACGTCATAATTTTCTGATTAATGATTTTACATTTTGTGATTATCAAAACGTAGAGATATCGAAAAATATTAATAACGTGTTTAGGCATTATTTATATCAACAGAATTATAAGCGATTCATCGGAAAGACATTTCTTGAGGTTAGAAACATGAAAGGTATTATGCACACTGCTAAGTTCTGGCGGGAGTTCAAGTCTATATGCCACTGGACCAATTCTTGCGAGAATCTTAAATGGTCCAATATACCTAGGGTTCAACTTCCCGCGCTTCCCAAATCGTATCACACCCTTTCAAGGCGATACATTCAACATTACCATGTCTCCAACTTTGAATTCTAAGGGCTTACACCTCACGTCGGCGTAACTCTTCTGACGATCTCTTGCAGCCTTCAGTCTATTCTGAATCTGAACAATCTTCTCAGTTGTCTCGTGAACAATTTCTGGACCGGTAAGTTGAGTATGTCCGACTTCAGCCCAACAGACTGGTGATCGGCATTTTCTTCCGTGGAGTGCTTTAAATGGAAGCAGCCTTTATACTTGTGTGATAACTATTATTGTAGGAAAACTCAATCAACGGTAAATGAGTATCCCAGCTATTACTGAAATCAATCACACAGGAACGTAGCATATCTTCGAGTGTTTGGATGGTCCTCTCACTCTGACCATCTGTTTGGGGATGATAGGCTGTACTCATATCGAGACGGGTTCCAAAGGCATCATTAACCGATTCCCAAAATCTTGAAGTGAATCGACTGTCTTGATCCGAAATGATTGAAACTGGTACCCCGTGCTTCGAGAAAATGTCCTGGATGTAGATTCTGGTTAGCTTATCCATCTTGTAGGTTTCTTTAATGGGCAAGAAGTGAGCTGATTTGGTGAGACGGTCAACGATTACCCAAATCGCGTCGTGACCGCTCGTTGTTCTAGGAAGTTTAGAGATGAAGTCCATGGTAATACGTTCCCATTTCCATTGAGGGATCTTTGGTTGCTGTAGTAAACCGGACGGCTTCTGGTATTCGGCCTTCACTTTAGAACATGTAAGACATTTGCTAACATAAGTAGCGATGTCGGCCTTCATATTCAGCCACCAATACAGCTTTTTATGATCCTGATACATTTTTTTGGAACCAGGGTGTATGGAGTATTTCGACTTGTGTGATTCATGCATGATCAACTCTCGTAGGCCACCGAAAAGTGGTATCCAACTCCTATCCTTGAAGCATAACATTCCATCGGATCTTCTCACGAAACCATTTGTACTTTCTTTCATACCATCAATGTTCTCCTTCGGTCGGTTATCTGTCTTAAGTGCTTCGGCCTGAGCCTCAAGAATCTTGGATGGAAGAGGTGAACTAATGGTCATACCCAATGATCTTACTCTTAAAGGTTTAAGTCGCTCTTTCCAGCTAAGAGCATCTGCTACTACGTTCGCTTTTCCAGGATGGTATCGGATCTCGCAATCATAATCATTGAGTAGTTCTAGCCAACGGCGTTGCCTCATATTAAGCTCTTTTTGATCCAAGATATGTTAAAGACTTTTATGATCCATGTACACAGTACACTTTGTGCCGTAGAGGTAGTGTCTCCAAATCATTAGTGCAAAGACAACCACTCCTAACTCCAAGTCATGAGTGGTGTAATTCTTCTCATGAACTTTGAGTTGGCAAGAAGCGTAAGCTATAACCTTTTCATTCTGCATCAACACAGCTCCAAGTCCTTTATACGAAGCATCACAATAAACCACAAAGTTTTCAATTCCTTCGGGTAAAGCCAAAATCGGTGCGCTGCAAAGTTTTTGCTTCAATAATTGAAAAGCGGATTCTTGTTTTTCTCCCCATTCGTATTTTTGCTTCTTCTGTGTTAGCTTGGTTAAAGGCTTCGCTATCTTTGAGAAACCCTCTATGAACCTTCTGTAATACCCGGTAAGACCTATAAATTGACGAATCTCGGTGGGAGTCTTAGGTGTTTCCCAATCTTTAATGGCCTCGATCTTAGCTGGGTAAACATGTAATCCCTGACTGTCAATTACGTGCCCCAGAAATTGTACCTTTCGGATCCAAAAATCACACTTAGAAAACTTCGCGTACAACTTCTCATTCTTGAGCAATTCTAGGATTTTCTTAAGATGCTCTTCTTGTTCTTCCTTGCTTTTGGAATAGATTAGAATATCATCAATGAACACAATTACAAATTTGTCCAGGTACGGCTTGCACACACGATTCATGAGATCCATAAATACTGCCGGCGCATTAGTTAATCCAAACGGCATCACCTGAAACTCGTAATGACCATAACGAGTCCTAAAAGCCATTTTCGGAATATCTTCTTCCCGAACCCTTAGTTGATGATAACCCGATCTCAAATCAATCTTTGAGTAGAAACTGGAACCTTGCAACTGATCGAACAAATCGTCAATTCTTGGAAGTGGGTAACGGTTCTTTACGTTAGCTTGTTCAGCTCGCGATAATCTATGCACATTCGGAATGATCCATCCTTCTTCTTTACAAACAAGACCGGTGCTCCCCAAGGCGAGGAACTTGGTCTAATGAATCCCTTGTCTAATAGTTCTTGCAACTGATTAGACAATTCTTGCAACTCTGATGGCGCTAGTCGGTAGGGTGCTCTTGCTATTGGTGCCGCTCCTGGCACCAAATCTATCTAGAATTCTACTTGACGGTTAGGTGGTAATCCAGGCAAGTCTTCGGGAAAGACTTCCGGAAAGTCTTGAACAATTGGTACATCTTCCAATCTTTTCTCTTCCGACTTCTTTTCAGTTATATGGGCTAGAAAAGCATAACATCCCTTCTTTATATACTTTTCGGTCTTGACACACGAGATGATACTTAATCGAGTTCCGCTTCGTTCCCCACGGATAATCAAGGTTTCACCATTAAGAGGAAGGTGAACAACCTTTTCGTCGCAAATGATCCTAGCTTGGTGTTTAGATAACCAATCCATACCGATTACGACGTCAAAACTACCGAGTTCGATAGGGATAAGATCGATGCTAAATGGATGATTTAGGAAGTTAATGGTACAATTGTGGATTATGGTGTTGGAGCTAACTAGGTTACCATTCGCTAATTCAACGTCGTAGGTGGTGTCTAAGGTGGTCGATGCAATATTAAGTAGAGGAGCAAAAGTAATGGACACAAAACTTTTATCGCCACCCGAATCAAATAAAACTAAAGCATAACGACCATTTAGAAGAAACGTACCCGTGACTACAGTCGGGTCTTCAGCAGCTTCCCTTTTCCTGAGGTTGTAGACTCTTCCTCGAGCTCCATTATTCTGATTTCCCTGATTCTTTTCCTTTGGGCATTCTTTCTTGAAATTTCCTGTTTCGCCACATCCGAAACATGTTCCGGGAACCCTTTGATTTGCTGCAGCAGTGGGAGACCTACAGTATTTGGTTAGGTGCCTAATTTTCTTACAATTGCCATATGGGGTAGGGCAACGTCCCGGATTGTGGTGGCGTTGGCATTTGTCACATTTAGGAAGGTTTCCTTCATAACCTCTCTTCTCAGTCGGGCCTGCCACATAAGCCTTGACAACCTCTTGCCTTTTGTTTGGTTGTTGGACAACATTTCCTCCCTGATTAGAGCCCCACTTTCTCTTATTGTTGTTGAAGCGGGTGTTGTTGTTGTTGTTGTTGTTGTTGTTGCGGTTACTGTTATTGCCATGTCGAGCAGCCTTGGCTCGAACAACTTGATCCATCAGATTGTGAGACATTCGGATTGTCTCATCCAGAGTATTCAGCTTAGAAGAAGTGACATTTCCTTGAATACTAGATAGAAGACCCCAAATGTACCTCTCTATCTTCTTCTTTGTAGTGGAAACCATTTCAGGACAAAGAGTAGCCAACTTATGGTACCGCTTAGAGTAAGCTGCAATGTCATACCCTTTCACTGCTAAATTCCAAAATTCAACTTCCAATTTTTGAACTTCATTCCTCGGACAAACTTAGCTGTCACCATTTCTTTAAATTCAGCCCACGGTAACTCAAAAGCAGCCTCGATTCCCACTGACTGGGCATATGCATTATACCATGACAAGGCACCATCCAGCAAGGTACCTATAGCATATTTCACTTTACAATTCTCCACACAATTGCACATAGGGAAAACCGACTCCAATTTCTTGAACCATCGGACTAGACCGACCGCTCCTTCCGCGCCACTGAAAGTCTGTGGTTGGTACCCCAAAAATTCCTTATAAGTGCATCCGCGAATCGCGTTTTCAGCTCTAATTGCAGTCCCCCTAGCTTCTGCGCCGTTACCAATGTTGCGATTGTTCTCATATTCAGCGATAGCAGCTGCAACCCGTTAACGAGTCGATCAATTTCAGCTATACTCATGATTTGTTTCTTAGGCTGCATTGTCTTTCTAATCACAAGAAACAACAATAATTAGGATCCAAAGTTCATCACAAGTATATACGTATACAATCATGACACGTAAAAATCACAACAATATCAACCACAAGAATATACGAATAAATCATGACAAAATATACATCATGATAGAAATATAGCATGATAAGAATAATGATTCATAATATATTTTCACCATTGATAGGTACAACCATAACAAGATAAAAATACATCACGATAATGATAAAGCACGATAAGAATAATAAACCAATAATCATAATATATTTTCACCATTGATAGGTACAACCACAACAAGATAAAAATACATCATGATAATGATAAAGCATGATAAGGATATGGCGTGGTAAAATCAACCACAATAAGAATAAATCACGACAATCATAATGAAGTCACAACATAGATAGATACATCACAACCATACATAGATACAAAAGGTAAGTCTCGGTTCACATCGACCAATATCGCATCATAGCGTACAAAAAGAAAGTCTCGGTTCACATCGACCGATACAATACATCCTGATATAACTTGCTACATTGCTGTACAATTAACAAAAGCTCGCAAGTGTCAATACTAATACCACACACCTCGTGGCTAGGATATACATACAAAAGATAACTATGATACTAATCTAAACTAGGCACTGCCAGAGGCACCATCAAGACGGCGCAGGAGATCTCGGATCTGATCACGGAGGCTAGCAATCAACGCATCATGGTCACGGCGACGCGCCTGCTCATTTTCCACAAAATACTGTGACCAATGATTTGGAGCTCCAACTGAGTCTCCAAGGTCTCAATGCGCTCTCGGGGAACCTCATCGAGACGCTCAAATATCCTGCCAATATGGTCCTCATGACGGACCATTCTAGCAATCAGTAGTGGTACAGTATGGTGGATCGGCTCACCAGTAACCGGTAGAATATGAGCGGCAACCATCTCGGAGCTCTCTCCTAACTCCCAAGCACGCAGGGCACCCTCATTGAACCTCCACCTACTGAGTACAGGTGGAATAAATGACCATCTACGGGCATCAACCCGTCTTTGAACCTCGCGTCTAGCAGAGGCTCCAGCAGCAGCCATGACATAGGGAGCTGAAGGAGAAGGTGCTATAGTAAAAGTCCTCTTACAAGGTGGCAACATAGGCTCAGGAACATCTCTGGGTGGTGATGGCAGGGGAACTGTGGTGGTTAGATTGTAAGTAACTGATGGTGGTGGTGGTGGAGATGATGGTGGTGATGGTATATGAGGTGGAGCAGTAATGGGTATTGGTACATGGCTGGGTTGAGGTTGGACCCTCTCCCTAGCCATGCGGAGCATAACAGGGCCAGGCACACATAATCGGTAGCGATGACCAATATGAATCTGATCTGGATGAACAACAGGAACACGCCTATGGCATACTGGTGGTGAGGCTGGTGGTGATGGAACTGGAGGAACAGGAGCAATGGGTGATGATGGGATAGGTGGTGTGGACACAGTCTAGGCGTCCTCAAATGGCTCAGTCTCAGCGGATTCATCGCCAGAAGGTACATGAGTAGGAACAGCTGGTGAGATCGGAACCGTGGATGATGATGGATCGTCCATATTCGAATCGGAGTCTAGGATGATAGGATGAGTGGGTGAACACATAATGCTGTAACCAGGTCAATAATAATATGTATAAGTATAAATAACTTATATGAAATAGGCGAATAAAAGTATGTATCGCAGTCCTAAGCACATCATGATATTGTGAAGTGTCGTTACCTAGTGGCTATAGTCTAGGGTCAATGATGCATCCTAGTTCTCTATAGCCTTGGCTCTGGTACCAATCTGTCACACCCCAAAAATCTGTTTTTGCAGCGGAATGGAATTCTGAGGGCGTGATTTTCTCGGTCACAAAGTACATGGCAATAAAGAACAACCTCTAAGTGAGTCGTTTTAAAAACAAACATTTGATATTAAGTTAAGTTTTACAAAATATATTTATCAGAGTTCACCGTCAAAATGCAAGATTCAAATACAAAACCAAACGCTAAATATTGTAGAAAAAAATCTCCATCATGATGTGCATCCAAAATGTGACTCGAAGTGCTTCCATACAAATGGTGAATCAACATCACTTAGTTACCTGAGAATACACGCTAAAACGGTCAACAAATAATGTTGGTGAGAGTCATAGGCTTAATAAACAGTATTGCGGACCACAAGATTTCAATAGCAGACAATTACAACAAATATAATGTCACAGCCAAAAATAATAATAATACAGTGCCTAAGCTCATGAGCCCGAAGCTCGACGTACTCGTATGTAATTAAGCACAATAATAAATGCCCCAAATAAGTGTTTGCCAGAAACTCGAAAATAATCCGAATGATATTCGTCCGTTTACCCAGTTGGCGCGAACAACCAGGACGGAGTGTCAACCCAAATAGATCTATTCATAACATCCACGCTTACATATAATTAAGGGTTCATGATTCGTAGGGGACTTCAATGGCAATGTGGTAACCTAGGCAAAGTAACAGTTTTTTGTACTTTTGTCCGTATGTAAAAACAAGCGTTGTATTCCTACCCCGAGGGTTTAGAAAACATGTAAAAACAATGTAAATGTCGGGGCTATGAAACTCACCGATTACAAAGTGCATGATCAAGTGAGATAATGAAGAAATATCCGCGAAATCCTACGAGTAACCTAGATATATACGCGTGTCTTAGTTCCTAAAAATAATGATACATTTATTTCTATATGCCATGTAAGTTGTAACCTCAATTATGCTTGGTACATAATGTTTAAATAATTTTTAAGGGTGAATTTGGCTTTTAAAATGATTGTCAAGTATGAAATATATTTCTTACCCAATTTCAAGTCTTAATCCGATTTTTGCTTTTAAGTCCAAAATAGCCATAAGGGTCCAAATTAAGTCTAAGGGTTCAATCTTTTTCAAAAGGTTCAAATTATGACTAAGGGTCCAAAATATCTTTGGTGGTTCAAAATAAAAGCTTAAGGTCCAAATATACAAGTTTTCAATCTTTTTGTATCTTTTATTTACAAAGCTGATGGAAATTTTACACACTTAGTCACTTTCAAAAATTCATATCTCCCAAACCGTAAGTCTAAAAATAATATTCTTTACATCCCTAGCTTCCTCTATGTCCCTACTTTACCGTAAAAATAAGTTTACTAAAAAATATCCAAGTATAACCACTTTTAATAATTTTTCTTCACAACTCAATCCTAAGGGTCAAAGTAACTCAGTTTTATGTCTCACCAAAACGGCCATAACTCGAAATCTAAAAGTCCTATGAAGGTAAACTCAATTGGAGATGATAGATCTACTTGTCTATTACAGTCCAAATATTTAGTTATCAAAAAGTTATGGATTAAAACTCAACTTATGCCCTAAATACCAACAGTATACAATTATGACCTTGTTTCACCATAAAATTTATAACTAAATCATCGGGTATCGTCACGGGAATCACCACCCGGGGAAATGACCATAAGACATAGATCTATAACTAAATATTTTTCCCTTAGGCCCAAAGTCTACTGATTGTTCTTGTTAATTTAATCTTTATCACTGAATCAGAAATCTGTTTTGCAATACGAGACATTTTAGGGTTTTCTAGTGTTTTATTGTATGTACCAAGTATAATCAAGCATGTATATATAAAATACATAAAATGACATATGATATCAGTAGTGAAATGAATAAAAAGAATGAGGGTTGGTTCCTTACAAGTGATGATGAACAAGAAAATCAATAAAAACAAGAACAAGGTAGCACGAATGGATCTTCATCTTTGCATTAACTTTAATAGGATTAACACAATATTTTGGTGATTTGATTTTGAGATCCCACGCCAATAATGGAGAGAAAGAGACCAGATTTTGAGATATTTCATGTAAAATGAGAGTGTAGGTGATATTGTGGAGGTTAGGGATCTTATGGCAAGTATTACTCAACACTTGTCTTGAATTTGGACAAGTGTTGAGGTGGTTTGATGACCATGGGCGGCAAAAACAAGGGCAAGGAAGGGAATGCAGAATTTTATCATTAGTTTGAGTAATGAGTGTATTGTGTAGTGTAGGTTGCTCCCGGTACTCAATCGTCGGGTTTTTATGACATATAACACAATATCGGGTAACATTAAAATGTAAAACTTCTAAAAATATAAATACTTGTTATCATGACCTATTTTATTATTTTAGATGAGTGGTGAGTTCATCGGAAGGTTTAAATATAGTAAAAATCTAAAAACGAAGGTTTAGAACGCGTAAGACGAAAAAGGTGCAAGGTTTACGTAAAAATAGAAAAAGTGAACAGTGACTTTTAAAATAGAATTGTAAGGAACCAAAAGTGTATTAAATGTGTAGATTGAACATTGTCTAGTGTCGGTTGAATTAATTGTAGGTTAAACGTGAGTTGTTACTAGGATTTGACGAAATCGTGCAATGAAACAGAAAATGTGAAATATAGAAATTTTTGAATAATAGGAGATTATAATGGAATATCAAACCATTAATAACATGAAAACAAATAGAAATTCCAAGCACGGTTCATGAATAGATAAACATGAAAATGATCGCTAAATCAGGTACTATTATGCATAGGTTGATGATGATGATACTGATGGCACATGAATAGTGAATTGTCGAGGTTTTGGAAAATGACCTGAAAATACGAGTTGTCACAGAAAGTATTGTTTTTCTTTTTAACTAAACCGAGCTTTGCATTGTCGGAACTTAATTACCATACTATGCTAGGATTGGTTGCTTTAAATTTTTATCAAAGGACAAAGTCTTTATTTTCAAGGAATCAGAAACTCGTGTGTGTAAGTACATAAAATTAGTGCAAAGTCATGGCATCCGTACTAGTAACCACATTAACCAATTGGGCACCAATATAATCTTACCACTTAGAATCAGCCTTGTCTCACGACCTATTCTAAACCAAAAGGGATAAGTTACACCAGTAGCTATCATGAGGCCATCTACCGGAGAGCATGGCCACAATCAACGAGATTACCTACGATTACAATCTTAAGATTTCGTACGAAACCCAATCTTATAAGGACTCACTTTATTTTGCTACTTCCAATTTCAAAGAATCTTACCGTCAAACAAACAACCTCGGGATTCGATAGCCACCTGATAACTCATAACTCCGGGTGTGACTGAAACATACTTTCCCTTGAAAGCATCTATGTCAATCGTTATGAGGACTACATTCAGTTCCTTCATCATACACTCAACATCGGATACTGAGTTCACCACTAAATCAACCAACTGGTTGCTAGTAGCAACCAACATCATTCTTCAAGATTGTACTCTAAAAACTGCTCATTCAACCTCGATCCCATTCCAGCTTCACTTGGAAGCCCTGATGTCATCAATGATGTGGATTGGATATGTATCTATCTAATTGTTTTGATAGTTTGGGTGATCTCTGTCTAGTTACCAAGCCGTCCACTATCTACGTGGCATCAACGTCTCGATCATTCCGGTGACGACGTGCGACGATCCCTTGTTTCCCGTCATTTTATTTCTTGTAATAAAGACAAGTCTACACTTGTTTGTCATACTTGACAACTTGGCAAACATGTGAAGCTTCCTTTTCATAGTTCACTCTATTGTTGAACATTGCTTTGATATTATTCATTCTGACTTATGGCTTCTCATATTATTAGTTCTAGTGGTTTTAAATATTATGGTCTTTTTTTTTTTTTTTTTTTTTAAACATTTTCGTAACTATGATAAAAATCAATTTAAATGTGAAATCAAGATTTTCCAATGTAATCATGGTGGTGAGTTCGATAATAACCGCCTACACACACTATTTGCTAAACATGGTATTCAACTTAGATTTTATTGCCCAAAAACCTCTCAACAAAACGGCAAGGCGGAACGAATGATATGCACCATAAATAATGTCATTCGTACGCTCCTCTTTCAAGTACATCTACCCCCTTCCTTTTGGGTCGAGGCTCTTCATATGGTCACTTACCTCCTTAACCTTCTCCCTTCAACCACTGTTAACAACGAAATCCACTTCACAAGACTCTTTCTAAAAGAACCCGACTATTCTTGTTTATGCATTTTTGCGTGCCATTCACCTCACAAACTTGCTCAACGCGCCACCCCCGTGTATTATCATGGTTTTTCCCGCCTATAACCTTGGTTTCCGTTGCCTAGACCTTAAAACAAACAAAAATCATTATTTCTCGACACGTCACTTTCGATGAAACCCAATTCCTATAACGATCCATGACTCCCACTACTCCACCTTCGTACAACTTTTACATAATCCTTAGCCACATTTTACATAATCCAGCACCCCGCTTACTGTAACATTCCGCATACTCAGACCACAATATTGTCCGCTTTGCCCGTAGGCTCACGGCTTTGCTTTTGTGGCCCTTATGTGAAGACTTCCCGGCAAGTCACCCAATCCAGTACTACTCTCACATGAGCACGCTTAACTGCCAGTTCCTAAGAAATCTACCTGCAGTAGACCACAAACCGCGTTGTGTCATTGTAAGGCGAATGTAAACTTATGAACCCAGCATCTCTCCAGGCCACAGCCGATGTAGGATTTGCCTAGGGTGTTACACGTACCCCCTCACTGTTGGAAAATTTAGTGCACTTGAGGGATAAGTTTACACCTGGTAATGGGTTTGGAGGTATGGAGTATACACCCATCAGGTCAATGAACACCCTGACTCATATTATGTGGTTATGTTGTTCTGCTGCTAGTTATTATGATGGTACTGCTAGTATCATCATGGTACTGCTGATATAGAACAAGGTACTGCTAGCTTGAACAAGGTACTGCTAGCTTATACAAGGTACTGCTAGCTTAATGAAGGTACTGCTACCTTCATTGTTGCTGCTAGCATTATCAATCCTGCTGCTAGTGTATTGATCCTGCTGCTAGTGTTATCAACTCTGCTGCTAGCTTTATTGTGTCTGCTGCTAGAACAATAAAGGTGCTGCTGAGCTGATGGGCAATAGACTCTGCTGCTAGCACAATTTATTGTGCTGCTAGGCATAAGACTCTGCTGCTGGTATAACCACCGACTCCTACATTTATGGAAACTATTATGGATAATTAATGGGCCGTTAATTATTCATAATTCCATGGGCTAGGGTTTTGAGTAGACTCTATTATAAATAGAGATCGTCACATGGCATGAAAGACACGACATAAAACCCTAAACACTAAAATACAATCGGTTCTTGCTTTGTGCCTAGAACAAGAACATCACTTGGTTTTATCCCATAGAGATATTCGTGCAACCCAGGCATAGGGTCGAATAGTTTCTATTGGAAAGTGATAACATGACTTCATGTGAATATCCGGTACCCTTGATTGATTATCTTAACCCTGTTTGGGTGCACCACGACTCACTATAAACCAACAATCAATAGAAACTATTTGAGATAATCAATGGCTGCTGCTATGAGACAAATAGCTGCTAACTTTTCTAAGCTGGAAAAGTTTGAAGGTGTGGATTTTCGAAGGTGGCAAAAGAAGATGAAGTTCCTGTTGACAAGCATGAATGTGGTGTCTGTTCTGACCACACCTATCCCTGCTGATTATGGGGATGATGCTACGATGGAACAGATGAGGGCCAGAAGCAAGTGGGAGAACGATGACTATGTCTGCAGAGGTTTAATCCTCAGTGGTATGTCTGATACTCTCTTTGATATCTATCAAAATGTTGAATCTGCTCAAGAACTATGGGATTCTCTGGAAGCCAAATACATGGCAGAGGATGCATCAAGTAAGAAGTTTCTTGTAAGTAATTTTAACAATTACAAAATGGTCGATTCTAGACCGGTCATGGACCAATACAATGAACTTCTTGGTATACTTGGTCGTTTCACACAACACAAGATGAACATGGATGAGGCTATTCAAGTCTCTTGTATCATCGATAAGCTACCTCCTTCTTGGAAAGATTTCAAGCATATGCTTAAGCATAAGAAGGAGGAGTTAACTCTGGTTGAGTTGGGCAGTCATTTGCGAATTGAGGAATCACTCAAGGCGCATGAAATTGACAAGCCAAAGAGCAGCACTGCTGCTGGTCCATCAGTTGTCAATATGGTGGAGCATAACAACTCCACCAGGTACAATGACAACAAGGGCAAGCGTAAACATCAGGATAACACCAAAACTGATCCTAACAAGAAGTCTAAGGCTACTTGTTGGAAGTGTGGTAAAACTGGACACTTCAGGAAGGATTGTAAAGGTGGAAAGATTGGCAATAAGACCAATGGATCAGGCACAAGTGGGAATGGTAACTCCAATTCCCTGAAAGGTCAGAATATATTTAATAAGTCTTTTTGGATTTATTATGTTACATATATATCTGAATTGTTCTTTGTGCAGGATGATGATGTTGCTTGGTGGGTTGACTCTGGAGCAACAATCCATGTGTGTAAAGATAGAAGCTGGTTCAAGACCTACGAGTCAGTGAATGATGGTTCTATTCTTCATATGGGAAATGAGTCAACAGCCCTGGTGCATGGAAGAGGAAGTGTTGAGTTGAAGTTTAGTTCTGGAAAGATTGTTACTTTATTGAATGTTTTACATGTTCCTGCTATTAGGAAGAACTTGGTTTCTAGTAGTGTTTTGAATAATTGTGGTTATAAACAAGTTATTGAATCTGATAAATTTGTTTTGTCTAAAAATGGTGTATTTATTGGATTTGGTTATTTATGTAATCACATGTTTAGACTTAATATTGTTCATGATGTGGTTGATTCTGCTTTTATATCTACATCTAGTCTTTATGATTCAACCCTTTGGCATGCTAGACTTGGCCATGTATACTTTAAACGTATGCAAGATATGTCTAAGGATGGGTTAATCCCAGCATTTGACATGGACACTGAAAAGTGTAATACTTGTATGATGAACAAGATAACTAAGAAACCATTTAAAGATGTAAAACGTGAATCTGTGATATTGGAATTAATACATAGTGACTTATGTGATTTACATGCTACTCCCTCTTTGGGGAATAAGAAATACTTTGTTACTTTTATTGATGAAGCTTCTAGGTATTGTTATGTGTATTTATTACATACTAAGGATGAAGCATTAGATAAATTTAAAGTATTTAAGACTGAAGTTGAATTGCAACAAGAGTCCCTGATCAAAAGATTAAGGACTGATAGGGGAGGTGAGTACATGGATACTCTGTATTTTCAGTCTGTTGGTATAATCCATGAAACGACTGCCCCTTATACTCCTCAGCAAAATGGAATTTCTGAAAGGAAAAACCGTGTGCTAAAGGAGATGGTTAATTCCATGTTGTCCTATTCTGGACTGAGTCAAGGGTTCTGGGGTGAAGCTATGTTAACAGCTTGCTATTTGCTAAATAGGATTCCTAACAAAAGGAACAAGACTACCCCTTATGAACTTTGGACTAAAAGGAAACCAAACTTGAATTATCTCAAGGTTTGGGGTTGTAGGGCAGTTGTAAGACTCCCTGATCCAAAATTGAAAACTTTGGGTGAAAGAGGCATTGAATGCATCTTTGTTGGATATGCTGAGCATTCCAAGGCATATAGGTTCTATGTTATTGAACCTAATGAGTCTGTTTCAATTAATTCTATAATTGAATCAAGGGATGCAAATTTTGATGAGAATAGATTCTGTTCAGTCCCTAGACCAAGTCAGAGGATTCCTAATGGAATCAATGATGTTGGTGTTTCAGAAACCTCTGATGAGGTCCCTGATGAGGTTGTGGAACAACAACCTGAACCTGAGCTCAGAAGGAGCACAAGGGTTAGGACTCCAAAATCATTTGGACCTGAATTTCAATTGTACTTGATTGAAGGAACAAGGGATGAGGTCTCTGACCAAAACTCCTATTGCTTTAATGTTGAGGATGATCCCAAAACATTTGATAAAGCAATGAAGTCCCAAGATGTTGCTTTCTGGAAAGAAGCAATAAATGATGAAATGGATTCCATCATGGGCAACAACACTTGGGTGTTGGCTGATCTACCACCTGGTTGCAAGCCTTTAGGCTGCAAATGGATTTTCAAAAAGAAAATGAAGGTAGATGGAACTATTGAAAAGTTCAAGGCAAGATTAGTCATTCAAGGCTTTAAACAAAAGGAAGGAATTGACTATTTTGATACTTATGCCCCTGTGGCTCGTATCAGTACCATAAGATTGCTGATTGCTTTGGCATCAATTCACAATCTGATTATTCATCAGATGGATGTGAAGACAGCATTCTTGAATGGTGAATTGGATGAGGAGGTTTACATGAACCAACCTCAAGGCTTCATCATGCCTGGCAATGAAAAGAAGGTGTGCAAACTGATTAAGTCCTTATATGGACTGAAGCAGGCACCTAAGCAATGGCATCAAAAGTTTGATGAAGTGGTTTTGTCTAGTGGTTATTCACTTAACCAGTCTGACAAATGTGTATATAGCAAATTTGATGAATCTGGTAAAGGAGTCATCATTTGTCTATATGTTGATGACATGTTGATCTTTGGCACTGACCAAAATCAAGTGGACCTTACAAAGGAATTTTTGTCATCAAGGTTCTCCATGAAGGATATGGGGGAGGCAGATGTTATCCTTGGTATTAGGATTAAACATGAAGGTAACAAAATTTCTATCTCTCAGTCTCATTACATTGAGAAGGTGTTGAGGAAATTTAATTACTTTGATTGTACTCCAGTGAGTACTCCTATGGATACAAGTGAGAAGCTCATGCCTAATAAGGGCAAGGCTGTATCTCAACTTGAGTATTCTAGGGTAATTGGCTGCTTGATGTATGCCATGACTTGTACAAGACCTAATATTGCATTTGTTGTGGGTAAACTGAGCAGGTATACTAGTAATCCTAGTGCTCATCATTGGCAAGCAATTCAGAGGGTACTGAAGTATTTGAAGAGAACTATGGATTATAGTCTCTCATATACTGGTTATCCTTCTGTACTAGAAGGGTATACTGATGCAAGTTGGATCAGTAACACTGAAGACAATTTGTCTACTTGTGGCTGGGTATTCCTACTTGGTGGAGGTGCAATTTCTTGGGCATCCAAGAAGCAAACTTGCATTACCAGTTCAACCATGGAATCTGAATTTGTGGCCTTAGCTGCTGCTGGTAAAGAAGCTGAATGGTTGAAAAACTTGCTTCTTGAGATTCCATTGTGGCCTAAACCTATAGCACCTATTTCTATCCGGTGTGATAGTGCTGCTACATTGGCAAAGGCTTATAGCCAAATGTACAATGGGAATTCTAGACACTTAGGTGTCAGGCATAGCATGATTCGTGAGCTTATCATGAATGGGGTGGTATCTATTGAGTTAGTTAGATCTCAACAGAATTTAGTTGATCACTTGACGAAGGGTTTGGCTAGAGACTTGGTTTTTAAGTCTGCAAAAGGGATGGGTTTAAGTCCACCTTAGTCACTGAATGTAAAGACACCCAACTCCCTCCTGAGGAAACTTTGGAGCTGAGTTCAATGTGGAAAGCTGATCATTTAGTGGACTGGAGCACTGTTTTATATACATCCCAAGGTTGTGCTCAGAACCTGCTGGAAAGGAGGATGAAGTCTTCACTTCTTAATGGTTAATTTTCTTTGAAAAAGTGCTTTGCAGGGGCATGATTAAAAGATGAACCACCTATGTAAATGTTGAAGTTTTGCCGCTTCAGGAAGCTTTTGGACTTTTAGCTTTTACAACATTTATGAATTGGATATGGACACATGGCTTGTATAGTGTCAGGAGTATTTTAGTGTTTGAAAATGTATGTGTATTTTATATTCAGGTATTCAAATGGGTTGAAGGGTTCAATTCTTAGAACACCCTGATTCTCGAATGTTTGAACGTATATTGTACTAAGATGAGAATTCAATCTTCAAGATATTTTCATTTATGCATATATTTTGTTTTGTGTTTATTTTTCATGCTAAGGAAGTGAACTAAATTTGGGGAGGATTGTTGGAAAATTTAGTGCACTTGAGGGATAAGTTTACACCTGGTAATGGGTTTGGAGGTATGGAGTATACACCCATCAGGTCAATGAACACCCTGACTCATATTATGTGGTTATGTTGTTCTGCTGCAAGTTATTATGATGGTACTGCTAGTATCATCATGGTACTGCTGATATAGAACAAGGTACTGCTAGTTTGAACAAGGTACTGCTAGCTTATACAAGGTACTGCTAGCTTAATGAAGGTACTGCTACCTTCATTGTTGCTGCTAGCATTATCAATCCTGCTGCTAGTGTATTGATCCTGCTGCTAGTGTTATCAACTCTGCTGCTAGCTTTATTGTGTCTGCTGCTAGAACAATAAAGGTGTTGCTGAGCTGATGGGCAATAGACTCTGCTGCTAGCACAATTTATTGTGCTGCTAGGCATAAGACTCTGCTGCTGGTATAACCACCGACTCCTACATTTATGGAAACTATTATGGATAATTAATGGGCCGTTAATTATTCATAATTCCATGGGATAGGGTTTTGACTAGACTCTATTATAAATAGAGATCGTCACATGGCATGAAAGACACGACATAAAACCCTAAACACTAAAATACAATCGGTTCTTGCTTTGTGCCTAGAACAAGAACATCACTTGGTTTTATCCCATAGAGATATTCGTGCAACCCAGGCATAGGGTCGAATAGTTTCTATTGGAAAGTGATAACACGACTTCAAGTGAATATCCGGCACCCTTGATTGATTATCTTAACCCTGTTTGGGTGCACCACGACTCACTATAAACCAACACTCACTCACACGATAACCAAACTCAAAATCACCATACCACATTTAACATATTTGCATTTTTCATACTCAAGTACAATTTTCCTCTAGCCTTATTATATAATCACCAGCTTCTATTAATCTGCAACAACTCAAAAAACAAGTTTCAAACTCGATATCCCATTTGACATATCTTCTTTTTTCTCACATTTTTTCGTAAATATCATCGTATACAATCTTTAAAATTGCAAATCATAGTTTGTTCCATTGGACCAAAAAACAACTCACAATAAAAGTGATAGAGACACATGCCTTCGTCAAAATAAGAGTGAAGGAATGCGAAGGTGTTGTAGTTTGAAAGAAAGAACATAAAGGAAAAGAAATGTAGAGACGGGAGAAGGTGGAAAAGACAATCATACCTTTCCGCATAATTTTTTAATAAAACTTTTGAGATGTTGCAAGATAACATTATTCAACCTTTATATCAATTTCTTTTGTGTGAAAATCCATGAATGGTTTTGGTTTTTTTCAATTTCTTTTATGTGAAAAGCCATCTTTTTTCCTTTGATATTGAATCGAAACGATTCCAAGTTTGAACGCCTGCAATGACAGTTCCCTAACATTGATTGTAAACACAAATTTCAATTCACTTTTTGCTCTAACGTTCTAGTATTTTGTAGATGATTATACATACAAACGAAGCTATCATGGTGCAGCAGTTAGAGCAAAGGTTACCATAACATAACATGTTAACACCATGTTTTTGGTGACACGTCAGCGCCACATAATTTCAACATCAAATAACATAAAATAAAAAAACATACCGGTATCATAAAACCAAATAACACTACCTTTTGGGACCACCCTTTTAGAAATAATACAATTTACAAATTAACCCCTTAACTAATATTTCAATCATTAAGTAAACCCTTCACTAATATTTTATTCATTAAAACCTAATACAAATTACAAAATACTTATAAGAAACATACTTAAATTTAAAAAAAATAAAAAAATAAAAAAAAATAAGCGCAAATTCAAAAACTAATACATAAACTAAATAAACATGACTAATCGTCATTTGCTTTTATAAAATCATCACGTTCATGACAAATATGCTCAATAAGGTGGTGTTGGAGATTAGATTAGGTCCAACCCACTCTGACAATTGTTGTTTTGGTGCTTAGGAAACAAACATTTTCAAGAGGAACAAATAAAAAAAACAAGTTATCTAAAATTATATTTGAGAGCACAAATGTTAATTAGTTGTGTAAAACAAATGTTAATAACAACTGAATAATACTCCGTGACATAAATGAAACCTGACTTTGGGTTTTTATGAACCATGTTTTCACTCATTTATTAATTGTTATATTATTTGTGTAAATTACAAAGATGGTCTTGTGGTTTGCATTGACTCACATTATTATTATTTTTTTTTTTTTATTTTTTTTTTTAATAATTTTTGCACAAACAATCACCAACTCTGAAAGATTCAAGTTGTTGTGGTGGTTAATGATGCTAAAGGAAGCACTCTTATAAAGTAAACTATGTTTGGCGAATTGTAGCAGTTAGCATATAGTAGTAAGCAGTAAGTTTTATGTTAAGTGGCTTTTCCATGTAGATATTTACAATTGTTTTATGTTAAGTGGGTTTCCATGTAGTTATTTTCACTTGTTACCGTTTCTCCCCCAAATTTATATCTTCTATCAAACACAAAAAATTATAAAACCGACTTAGATATGATACATTCATCGAAGTACCACCACCAGGAAAAAAACAACTACCCGAACAATGTAGTTCCATTAGGAACATTAACCATAAATTTAATCAACCCTTCATCCCCATGACCAAAAGACTTTCCTTAAATCATACCTAAGTTTCTGATGGTTGTATAACTCTTCATTGTTGGTTCTTGCTTGCCCAGAACAGGGTGAAGATAATCAATGACCTAACTACGTACCAATGCAGGTTAAAGGATATCACTTGGAATCGTGTTATCACTTTCCAAAGTAAACTATTCGACCCTATTGCCTAGGTATCACGAATATCTACTTGGGATAAGACCAAAAGTTTGTTACTGAATTAGGCACAAATCAATAACCCTTGCGCATCCAAGTATTTATGTTTTCTGTGTATATCTTTCATGCTTGATTGATTTCCAATATATAGAAAAATACTCACAGCTAGTCAAATGGAATTAAGATGATTGATTGGCCCATTAATTGCCTCATAAATATCCCTATTATATTCAATAGTGGTTACATGACCAATTAAACGTGGTCATAAATGCAGTTTTAACTGCCACTTAAATAGGTCAAAGCAGTTACAGGATTATACCAGCAGTACAAACTTAGTAACTTGCTCTAGCAGTACTAACTTAGTATTCAGTTACTAAGTTGGACTTTAAACCCACCCCTTTAGCAAACTTTATAACCAAGTCTTTAGCCAAACCCTTCGTCAAGTGATCAACTAAGTTTTGTTCAGATCTAACAAACTCTATAGATACCACCCCTTTCATGATAAGCTCATGAATCATGTTATGCCTGACACCTAAGTGTTTAGACTTTCCATTGTACATATGGCTATAAGCCTTTGCCAATGTAGCAACACTATCACAACGGATAGAAATAGGTGCTATAGGTTTAGGCCACAATGGAATCTCAAGAGGCAAGTTTTTCAACCATTCAGCCTCTTTACCAGCAGTTGCTAAAGTCACAAATTCAGATTCCATTATTGAACTGGTGATGCAAGTTCGCTTCTTGGATGCCCAAGAAATTGCACCTCCACCAAGTAGGAATACTAGCCACTGGTAGACGAATTTTCTTCAGTGTTACTGATCCAACTTGCATCAGTGTATCCTTCTAATACTGAAGGATAACCAGTATATGAGAGACTATAATCCATAGTTCTCTTCAAATACTTCAGTACCCTCTGAATTGCTTGCCAGTGCTGAGCACTAGGATTACTAGTATACCTGCTCAGTTTTCCCACTGCAAATGCAATATCAGGTCTTGTACAAGTCATGGCATACATTAGGCAGCCAATCACCCTAGAATACTCAAGTTGAGATACAGCTTTGCCAGTATTAGGCATCAGCTTCTCAGTTGTATCCATAGGTGTACTCACTGGAGTACAATTAGAGTGGTTGAATTTCCTCAATACCTTCTCAATATAATCAGAGTACCAAGGATAACATCAGCCTCCCCCATGTCCTTCATGGAGAACCTTGATGACAAAATTTCTTTGTCAGGTCAACCTGATTTTGATCAGTGCCAAAGATCAGCATGTCATCAACATATAGACAAATGATGACTCCTTTACCAGATTCATCAAATTTGCTATATACACATTTGTCAGACTGATTAAGTAAATAACCACTAGACAAAACCACTTCATCAAATTTTTGATGCCATTGCTTAGGTGCCTGCTTCAGTCCATATAAGGACTTAATCAGTTTACACACCTTGTTTTCATTGCCAGGCAAGATGAAGCCCTGAGGTTGGTTCATATAAACATCCTCATCCTATTCACCATTCAAGAAAGCTGTCTTCACATCCATCTGATGAATAATCAGATTGTGAATTGATGCCAAAGCAATCAACAATCTTATGGTACTGATACGTGCCACAGGTGCATAAGTATCAAAATAGTCTATTCCTGAATTTTGTTTAAAGCCCTGAATGACTAGTATAGTCTTGAACTTTTCAATAGTTCAATCTACCTTCATTTTCCTTTTGGAAATCCATTTGCAACCCAAAGGTTTGCAACTAAGTGGTAGATCAGCCAACACCCAAGTGTTGTTGCCCATGATGGAGTCCATCTCATCATTTATTGATTCTTTCCAGAAAGCAACATCCTGGGACTTCATTGCTTCATCAAATGTTTTGGGATCATCCTCAACATTAAAGCAATAGGAGTATTGGTCAGAGACCTCATCCCTTGTACCTTCAATTAAGTATAATTGAAACTCAGGTTCAAATGACTTTGGAGTCCTGATACTTTTGCTCTTTCTGAGCTTAGGTTCAGGTTGTTGAACCACAACCTCATCAGGGACCTTATCTGTAACACCCCAAATCAGATCGCAGCGGAAATAATATCTTGGGTGCTACGTATTTGGATCACAACACAAGTAATAGAGAACGGATTTTCTAATCCGTTTTAAAAGTTACATTAATTAAAACATCGGTTTTACATTGTTATGGAATGCGGAAAACAAGGCCCATAATAGTTATTAGTTGTCCCATAGTACAAAAACTCTGGTCATGAGTGTTATGTGTACACTCCAAAAGTGTGCCTATGCCTCTGTCAAGCACTGCCTTGCATCATCATATATCAAACAACTATACACCTGAGAAAAACATGCTAAAAGTCAGCTAAAAGCTGGTGAGTTCATAGGTTTACATAAAGCAGTAAATTTGGACCAGTGATTAACATTATAAAGTGCAAAACGTTATATGAAAGGCTATTACGCTGCTCTAAGTTTCATGTTACCGAATCTATGACAGTTGCATGAAAAGTGCTCATGTAATAATAAGGCCCGGAAAGTGTTCTATCCCCTGACACTTTTAATTCGACATGGCATACATCCATTTCACCAATCCGGACAGTTGATTTCTCCACCACGGATGGAGGTGTCACCCTCAGTAGATATATTTATATCACTCATGCTTCCCTGCAGGAATTAACGGTACATGAGCATGGGCATAAATTTGGGATACAGTACATAGGCTACTGTGTAATAGTTTTTCAAACAGAAGCATTGTTTAAATTGTCCATAATGGTAAGCATGTTTCTCCCCCGCCCCCCCTCCCCCAAGTAGTTTAAAATGAGTATTAAAGAGTAATAATGGGGCTATAACTCACCTTGAGTGTAACTGGCAAATGTGAAATGTGAAATCAAGTGAATTATGGGAACGGCTCCAACACACGACCTGAATAATAGTGAAGTATGAGATTTTGACAGTTTTGGCTCAATACGAACAATGAGTGTGAAAATGAGCAACGGATAACGAATTGGTTTGTGATGAGAGTGAATGATATGCTTAAAATGCTTAAAGTTCAAAAAAAATTATTATACATAATATTATATTGTTTTTATGTTATTGAATTTATAAATATCGTTTTCTCGAAATTCGTTGAATAATAAGTTAGGTTTATTCGTTAAAATTCGTTATATAATAATATAAACGTAACGTAACTGAATATATTGTACGAATGGTAAAATGCTCGTGTTAAAATGAAAATGTGTAAAACAATGAAATGGAAATAAATATGGATTAATGTTACTGTATGGTCCTTGCACTTTTATAGATTTTACACTTCCTACCCTAACGGATTAACCTTTGCACCGTTAGTCCTCAGTTAGAAATCAATTACATTTTTGGTCCAAAAAGGTCAAGTGTTATATTTTTAAACCTTCTATTTACTTTTTGAACAATACCTACCCTCAAGTTATGAATTTGACAGTTTGGAACATAATTATACGAAATTGACAATATTAACCCAATTAGTAAATATATTTGCAATTTAAGTCCAAATTTCACAAAAATGAAACAATAATTTTTCCAAAAGTTTCAAAAGTTTTAAAAAGCTTATTAAAGTCTTATTGAACTGCTTATTTGTCAAAAGTGCTTAATTTCTGCTTATTGCGCTTTTAACGAAACCATTTCAAAGCCTAATAAGATTTTACGATCCAAAGGGTGTTCGAATGTTTTGGCCCTGGTCTTGGGCTTATTTTAAGGTCTTAAAAATATTACCAAATAGCTTACAAGTACTGCTTATCGCAATTGCTTATTGGGCTGCTTATTAGGTTAAAAGCCCACTCGGATAATAATAAAGGTTTAATAACTGTTTCGACTAGGGATTACTTTGGTGTTTAAAAAGGACTTATTAGAGCTTATTACAAGGGCTTGTCTTAACAGCTTATTAGGTGGTCTTGTGGAGAATCAAATCAAACAATAAATAAGATATGTTGTGTGTATAGAATTGGATTTAATGAGGTCATTCTAGTCGATATAATGAAATGGTCAAAAATGAAATATGACATATAATGTGTAATATGAATTAAACGATTCGACATATGATAAAAATGAGTTCGATATGCATTATAACGTGAATGATTGTAAGTGTCGAATAAAAGTAATACATGATTTACTAGCCATCCATGACGGAGGTCATTCGTATAAATGAATAAGTTGTTAAAGTTTGTGGACAAATATTAATCTTGTATGGCTAGAATCGAACTCGGGACCAAGGGATTGCACACTTTACGTATAAATGATTAACGTAGAATAATTATATATATATAAGTCATTATGTATTTAATTATTTGAACACAAAATAACGACTAACGGACGTTAAGTAATTAATGGGAATTGACTAACGATCGTTAGTGAATAAAGGAAGGACCGTAAGTGAAATTAGAGGATAAAAAAGCATCTAGAATCCCTTGGGAGTTCTAGGGCCGATACGTTTGGGGGTTACTAAACCCGATCCAAGTCAAACTTGCCATAAAAGTTTTCCACTCTATAAATACAAAGGCTAGGGTTATTGGTTTTCATTGCTTGCACTGTTGCTATAACCTTAGGCTTTGTTTTCTTCTTCTTTTCTTGAAATCCAATCGAACATAACCCTAGGGTTAGCCGAGCCTTGTTTTTTCATTAGATCTAGCAATCCTATTAATCGGTTATAGTACGTGTGTACAAGCTCTTGGATATTAACTCACTTTAGTTAATTCCCCTTGGATTGAGATACAAAAAGGAAAGGGGTATCTCGCTAATCCACTTGATATATTTAAGAAGAAGATTTGAAGTATTGATCCTTGTTTTTGCAAGGATCAAAGGTACATGTCTTTAATTTTTGGTTAATCTCTTATATGTTAAATTATGAGCTTATGCTTCCGCTATGTGCTCTGATGATGTAGTATTTATTTATATAATTGTTATGGTATTTAAATTCTAACAGTGGCATCACGAGCCGTTTAACATGTAATTGTATTACCGAAACACATAAAAATCGAATTTTTGATTAGGATTACATGTTTGAGTCTTTTTCCATCACCATCTCGTGAACTTTGAGATTTCCTATGAGCTCGTCCAGTGTCATACTTGAAAGATCCTTAGATTCCTCAATAGTTGTCACCTTTTCTCTCCACTTTGGGTGGAGTGCTCTTAGAAATTTCCTGACAAGATTCTTACTAGAAAAAGATTCGTCAAGTGCTTTAAGAGATGTAATAATAGTATTAAACCTAGCAAACGCACTATCAATGGTCTCATCTTCAGAGATAACAAATTGTTCATATTTTTGAACAAGAAGATCAATTTTGTTATCTTTGACTTGTGACTTCCCTTGATGAGTGATAATTAGTGATTGCCAAATATCTTTAGTTGTTTTACACATAAAAACTCTTTCATATTCTTTCTTAGGTAAGGCATTGTAAAGCATCATTTTGGCTTCATTATTTTTGGCAATCAACCTCTTTTGCTCATCACTGTGACGAGTAAGAGAAGTACCTACATCCCGACCACCTGAAATATCATTACTTATGGGCTTGTAATCACCCTCTACAATTATATACCACAGATCAATCTATGTCCTTTGACTTCACATACGTCTCAAAGCGATTTTTCCAGTATATGAAACAATTTGGTTCAAATAGTGGTGGTCTTTGCATATATTGCTCTTCTTTAAAGTTTTCAAAATCCATTGATCGTTTCAAGTTTTTAAAATACAATATATTTTGAAAATCTTGAGTAACACTGCTCTGGTACCAATTGTGGAAAACTAGAAGGGGGGTTGAATAGTTTTTACCGTTTTTAAAATTTATTTGCTTTGTGACTTAACGTGATTTCAAAGAAAATACACACAAACAAACAATATAAGTTAAGTAAGTAAGGAAAGAAATGATCAAACCACACAACACGGATATTTATAGTGGTTCGGCTACAAGGACTCTCTTCCTTGCCGTACTCTACCCCTCGAGCCTCTAACTCGAGAGTTTTTCTTCACTAAGAAACAAACTCTCTTCTAGGCGGAGAAAACCTTTACACGTTGCTTATTCTTTATTCGGTACTAAGCTAAACACCGGGTTCTTTACAAGGGTACAACCACTCCCGTTGGTTCTTTCACAAGGGTATAACCACTCCCGACACTCTTTGTGTTTTAAGGACTAAAACACTAACCAAACTCTACTGAATAAATGATACAAACAATGATGTGTGAACAAATACAAAATCACACAAAATCTATACTAAGAGGATAACAACAGTTCGTTGTTCTTTGTATGCTTGTGATGCGTGGGTTTTGCAACCTTACAACAGGTTTTACCTCTCGAGGGATCTCAAGAGGCTTACAACCCCACCAGGCAGTGTACCTGACCGATGTAGTATAGTGTAGTGGTAAGTACGGGGTATTGATCGTTCTCCACAGGGAATAGTGTTCGTTAGGTATGAAAGACTACTCTAATTAGGTCTAAGGGTTGAGGAAGATTCTTTTTATGTTTTTATATTTTTATGAAAGCAAGTAAAATCTCGGGTTTGAAGGAGTGGGCGGAATTAGTTGCTAGTCAACTAACCCAAATTACTACGAATGCAAATAAAATAAAATAACAAAAATGAAAAGTTTGGTGGAAACCTATGTGTAGAGAAATGTGTTTACTTAGATTTCCTTACTCCCTAACTATCTTTTACCGGTTGATTAGTGTGTATTAGTCGCGTGGATGACGGGTGTATTCCTTAATACCAATCATGGGGTGGCGTACGTACTTCCCCAACTCTACAAGCTCCTACTTCACTCCTATGTCGAGCCGGCTAGGAAGCTCCTAACATGGGATCACTAGAATTCGCTTGTGCATTAAATACAACCATAAAAACCTTTAGTACGCATTTGGTTCATGTTTCTTAAGACGTTCAAGCAAGTTACCGCATAGGAAGTTAGCCAGTTTTCTTAAGCCTAACATAGATAAACAATCATCCAATACAACTAATAACACACTAATAACCAATAATCAATAGCTAGGTTTCATTAGATCTAAGCAAACACAAGATAAATCTAGCCTAACATGTTAAACAAAAGACAAGAACAAGATAAAATCAAACAACACATAGACATATTGAATGATTAATTGATAACTTATCTTTCAATGTAACATGGAAGATCTCAAGGCAAAAAGCCTTGAAAAAGAAGCTAAAATCGTCTTAGGGTTTTCTCCCAAGAATTCCACACTAAGTTCCACACTAATGACAAAAAATTAGAAAACTATATATAGACTTTTGGATCTGACGGCGTCACCTTATGGATTGTGACGCCGTCACCTCGCCGCTTTTAGGGTTCCCGGATGACCTTCTTGACGCCGTCCCTCTTTAGCTCTTCAAAAATCCATTCTGGCTTATCAAGGCTTGACGCCGTCAGACCTTGAACGTGACGCCTTCCCTCTTTGATTTAAGCCGTGACGCCCTTGATCAGGTTAAAGCGTGACGCCGTCAGAATTCACATGCCATTTTCACTGGCTTATCATGAGTAAATTTCACGTCCACCTTTTCTTGCCAAGCCATGACGCCGTCCAGAGTAAAATCTGACGCCGTCAAAGGTAACTTTCAGCCGATTTTTGAGACTTTGTCGTTTTCTTCACTTTTATGCTCCAAAAACGTCCAAAATGCCTCCTTTTCCAGATTTCTCCTCAAAAGTACCTAAAATGACAAAAGGAACGATTTAGGGCAATATTTGAGCAAATAAATACGATTTAGGGCTTAAATGACCCCTTAAAAGCGGTACACTTTTCGCTTCATCAAATACCCTTACACTTGAGATTTGCTTGTCCTCAAGCAAATGCGCTTTTATTCTAATCAAAATACAAGTTAGGGGTCATTTAATGCAAACATAAAAGTAATTACAACAAATAATCGTTCCACTTTAATCATAATAAGCACGGAGATTACATACTAGCACCTCACAAGTAGTGTTTAGATACTCACATCTCTCAAGTGTCATCAAAATAAATCTCATAAATGAAAACGGATAATATCTCTCACTACCTATCATAGCAAATAGATTACCATAGGCTTGGGAAAGGATCGAAAACCTCCTCCACAAGGCGTAAGCACCTAAGATAAACTATCAAAGAGGGCTTTTAAATGGGTTATAACGTTAGGTGTAGGGAAAAGGAAAACACGGTTTTGTTGGATAAAGGATATTTTACTGGTGGCTAGTTAAAGATCTTGATCAATTACATGTACTATACAATGTTGCTAAGCCAAGACTAGACTCGATCTTAAGCTAGAAACGAAATAACAAAATAACAAAAACATAAAACAAACATAAAATTAAACGGGATGGTAGTCCGTATGTTTTTTCTAATTTTTTTCTTTTCTCATTTTTTTGTGTTTTTCTTAATTTTTTCGATTTTTTTTTTTTTTTTTTTTTTTTTTTTTGCATACACTTTTGCCCTACCATCCAAAATAATACATCATAGGGGCATTGCATCCCCCTTACACTTGAACTTTTACATAACTTTACAAATACTAATCTAATGACTCGAATTAAGATAATTGAAAAACTTGGAGTACTTTAAAAATGTTTAGCACATATGGGGGTAATAAATGATGTTCTTCCCCATTACTCCATTACACTAGTACTTTACCCATGAGTCCCAATCGTCCCAAAACAATATGTACAAGGATATGACTCGACTTAGCAACCATGTAATCAACTAGATAATTAACTTGGGTTTAAACAAATATTGTAACAATAATGCACTAAAAATGAGTGCATACAAGGTAGGCTAAGGCGATTTGGGTGTACATTTTAGTGGGGTGTAACAAATTCTTCCTTTAAGTAAAATGCTTAAAGGTCGAAACGAAAAGATAGGCTCTGAGGGGTGTACTAGGGGTATCGTGTACTAAAAATGAGTACAACGCAAAGGGTGTGGGAGAATTACTTGACCAATGTAGCCAATGTAATTATAACAAAAACACAGGTGTAAAACAATGGGTTAATCCTAATGCCTCTTATCATGTAGTAAATCTAACTACACGAATGTAGTCTCACTTGTGGCCTCGGAATGGTCCTAACGCAAGTTCTAGAATCTAAGTGCTACCGGTACACACATCATAGCATAAATGCTTTTCCTACCAATTCTAGGGGCGAACCTCACATATTTGGGGTGGAAAATTTTTTAGTGGTACGGTTTTTGTGCTAGTCATATAACTCCTATCCGTGAGACGCTCATTAAGATCAAAGTTTCACTCCTATATGTTGTAAAAAATTTTAAATTTGGCACTAAAATTGCCCTAACAGGTGTTTATCTCAGTTTTATTACACATCTACTATTTAAACAAACAAAAATCAAGCGCAATTGTATTCTCTAAAATCGTACTTTTACCCCCCCTTACACTTAAGATGAACATTGTCCCCAATGTTCAAATAACAAGATGTAAAAGCATAAAGTAAAAGAATGAAATCAAATACTCCCCTGATTCGCTCGGTGGATAATGAAGTTACACGGTTAGATCTTCTTCCAAGGTAATGTAGAAGCTCCATGACTAATGCATCGCCATAAGCTTGATTCAAAACATTTCCTTGTCCAAAATAACCTGTTAAACCTGAGAAAACAAACACGAAAACCTGCATAACATCGGCGGGAAAAATCTATATATAAGGATATAATGCTTGTGGGATGATAATTTTGCAGATTCCTGGAGATTATAAGTTGGAGATTTTAATAAAAACTTTTTATGAAAACAAAACTTTCAAAAATTTCTAAAAATTAAATCTGACGCCGTCAGGTTATAAACCCTGACGCCGTCAGAAATGACCTGACAAAAATTCTCATTTAAAGTTTCCGGAAAATTTCTGGAAAAACCTTTACCTTACTTCCTGGAAATCCTGCAAAACATCATTATGACTCGATACAAGCATTTGACTCAAACAAACACTAATATGTATGCTAATTTATTATTATTATGATTCATGTTCATTTGTGTTCTAATAAACCGATTTAGATTTCCCTTACACTTATCTTTTGCAAAATACCTTTATATGTAGTTAAGACGAAGTTAAAAACAAAATAAAGCATTTTCACAATTTACTTTTGAACATGAATCAATAAGAATAAAAATTAAACACACATACGGAAAATAAAATCAAACAAGCAAATAAATAAACACACAAAGCAAATAAAACAAATAAAGCTTGGGTTGCCTCCCAAGAAGCGCTTTTCTTTATTAACGAGTCTTGTAGCTAGACTCAAAGTCACGTACATTACGTGACTCCATCATCGGTCACGGTTCCTAGGCCATTCTCCTTCCCGGTTTTATATTCCGGTCCTAATTTCAAACAATCCTTGTAGAAACCGAATATCCTTTCCATAACATAGTCTACTCCTTTATTTCTATCCTCATCATTCCTATAGTAGACCGCTTGCTTGAGCTCCTTCTCAACATTTGACAAGTGTTGGAATTGTTCTATCTTATAGGGCATTTGGTAGTTTACTTCATCGGTCTCATCCTTAAATCTAACTATCCCTAAGGAAGGTTCATAAGTCATTCTAGAGACCTCAACAAATGGTTTTCCAAAAACCACTTGAGTTAAGGATGCATCGACTATTGGGCGGATATCTTCCACAATTACGAAATCGGTGACATAGGTGAAGTTTCCTACATAAACCGGTAATCCCTTAACTCTTCCCGTGAAGTTACTCATCCAACCCTTGTCGGGGAACATCCTATACCCAAGTTGATTTTTCATTATCAAGTTGTAGTGGGCTCTAGTCATGATGTTTATGGGCGATCTAAGGTCGATGTAAGCTTTCCACACATGTAGATGTCCGATTTTGCATGGGATATTGAGATTAGAAGGGTCGTCTATTTCTATGATTGGTCTACCTAGGAAGTATGGTGTCTCGGGGTCATCGAATAAGTTTGTATGATATGCGCGCTCTTCCTTAGTGGGTAGCCTATTGAAGTAGTCCTCATCATCATCTATTTCTTCAATCTCACTTGTCCTAACTTCCTTATCAACCTCGACTTTCTTATCCTCATCCTTAGGTTCACTATCATCCTCATTCCTACCAATTGGTTTAATAGTGACAATGTTGACAAAGTGGACGTGTTTGGATGAAGAGGGGTCTTTTACTTGGGGTTCGCTATTTGTGTTCCTAGCGTCCTTATGTGGAGGTGATAACACTTGGTTATGGAGAGCTTTCAACAAGTTGTCAATTTTATTGGTCATCTCCGTTTGTTGTTGATTGAATTCGGATTCGAATCTAGCTATCCGAGCTTCTTGAGATGCCATAAATTGAGACATCAATCCTTCAAAGTTATTGGTACTACCATTGCCGGAAGGATTGTTGTTGAAAGTACGGTTCGAGTTGGAACCGCTTGATTGGAAACGATTAGGTGGGTTGGAAGAATTGGGTTGTTGTGCGTTTTGGTTTTGTTTCCACCTAAGGTTCGGGTGATTTTTCCATGAGGGGTTGTATGTATCACCGTAATGGTTTGGCTCGGGTTTGAAAGTGTACCACTTGTCTCCCGCTCCGTCGGTACGCGAGGATGCGTAGTCCACAAAAGCTTGTTCGGGGAGTTCCATGCAATCACGAGTGTCGTGGGGACCACTACATAATTCACATGAAGAAGTGATTTTGTTCACTTGGCTTGAAGGTTTAGGAGCCTCGTAGGATTTCATGAGAAACTTGACTTGGTCTTCAAGTTCTATGATCCTACGGTCGGAAGTGCTTGAATTGTTCGAAGGCAAAGATATTGCCTTGACCGTTTTATTCAAATCACGGGGATCACTCCAACTTTCGTTGTCATAAAGAGCAAGATCCTCTAGGAGAGCCCATGATTGTTCCGCACTTAGATCACGTAGCTTGCCACCGGCCGATTGGTCAATGGTTTGCCTCGTGGAGAGATTGATATGGTCATAGAAGATTTGGACTTGGAGCCAAAGTTCTATGCCATGGTGAGGGACTTTTTGGAGTAAGTCCTTGAATCGAGTCCATGCCTCGTAGAGAGTTTCGCCTTGACGTTGTTGGAACATCAAGATATCATTCCTTAGCTTGGTAGTTCTTCCCGGTGGGAAAAACTGAGCAAGGAAACGAGTGGTGAGATCATCCCAAGAGGTGATGGATCCTGCGGGTTGACGTTCTAGCCACTGACTAGCTTGGTCCCGCAAAGAGAATTGAAAGAGACGCAATCGGGTCGTCTCTCGAGTGGCAACATCAAGGTCTATAGAATCAACGATTTTGAGAAAGTCCTTGAGATGTTGATTAGGATCTTCAGAACGAAGTCCATGGAATGCGCATCCGCTTTGCACCAACCGGATGGTGTCGGATCGCAAGGGTGTGATATTGGCTCCTCGAGTGAGCTCAATGGTGTTTCGATAGCCGTGGTGGCTAGGACGGGAATACTCTCCTAAAGTACGGGCTCTAGGAGGTGGTGGTGGTTGTTGTGGTGGTGGGTTGTTGGGGTTAAGGATATTACCATCTTCCATGATGTCGGATGGTATGGTTACGAACGAAGAAACGAAGAAAATAGATAGACTAAAGAAAATCTAGAAAAAGAAAATAAAAATCTCACTAGAAAGGAATCTAGTGAGTAGACCTAATAGAAATAAAAATTCGACCTAAACAATAACTATTCCCCGGCAGCGGCGCCAAAAACTTGATGCGTGGGTTTTGCAACCTTACAACAGGTTTTACCTCTCGAGGGATCTCAAGAGGCTTACAACCCCACCAGGCAGTGTACCTGACCGATGTAGTATAGTGTAGTGGTAAGTACGGGGGATTGATCGTTCTCCACAGGGAATAGTGTTCGTTAGGTATGAAAGACTACTCTAATTAGGTCTAAGGGTTGAGGAAGATTCTTTTTATGTTTTTATATTTTTATGAAAGCAAGTAAAATCTCGGGTTTGAAGGAGTGGGCGGAATTAGTTGCTAGTCAACTAACCCAAATTACTACGAATGCAAATAAAATAAAATAACAAAAATGAAAAGTTTGGTGGAAACCTATGTGTAGAGAAATGTGTTTACTTAGATTTCCTTACTCCCTAACTATCTTTTACCGGTTGATTAGTGTGTATTAGTCGCGTGGATGACGGGTGTATTCCTTAATACCAATCGTGGGGTGGCGTACGTACTTCCCCAACTCTACAAGCTCCTACTTCACTCCTATGTCGAGCCGGCTAGGAAGCTCCTAACATGGGATCACTAGAATTCGCTTGTGCATTAAATACAACCATAAAAACCTTTAGTACGCATTTGGTTCATGTTTCTTAAGACGTTCAAGCAAGTTACCGCATAGGAAGTTAGCCAGTTTTCTTAAGCCTAACATAGATAAACAATCATCCAATACAACTAATAACACACTAATAACTAATAATCAATAGCTAGGTTTCATTAGATCTAAGCAAACACAAGATAAATCTAGCCTAACATGTTAAACAAAAGACAAGAACAAGATAAAATCAAACAACACATAGACATATTGAATGATTAATTGATAACTTATCTTTCAATGTAACATGGAAGATCTCAAGGCAAAAAGCCTTGAAAAAGAAGCTAAAATCGTCTTAGGGTTTTCTCCCAAAAATTCCACACTAAGTTCCACACTAATGACAAAAAATTAGAAAACTATATATAGACTTTTGGATCTGACGGCGTCACCTTATGGATTGTGACGCCGTCACCTCGCCGCTTTTAGGGTTCCCGGATGACCTTCTTGACGCCGTCCCTCTTTAGCTCTTCAAAAATCCATTCTGGCTTATCAAGGCTTGACGCCGTCAGAACTTGAACGTGACGCCGTCCCTCTTTGATTTAAGCCGTGACGCCCTTGATCAGGTTAAAGCGTGACGCCGTCATAATTTACATGCTATTTTCACTGGCTTATCATGAGTAAATTTCACGTCCACCTTTTCTTGCCAAGCCATGACGCCGTCCAGAGTAAAATCTGACGCCGTCAAAGGTAACTTTTAGCCGATTTTTGAGACTTTGTCGTTTTCTTCACTTTTATACTCCAAAAACGTCCAAAATGCCTCTTTTTCCAGATTTCTCCTCAAAAGTACCTAAAATGACAAAAGAAACGATTTAGGGCAATATTTGATCAAATAAGTACGATTTAGGGCTTAAATGACCCCTTAAAAGCGGTACACTTTTCGCTTCATCAGCTTGATCTCTTTTCTACAAAAGGAAACATCAATGAAATGAATGAATGATATGGATTAGTGATATAAAAATGAATGAGTATGTGTTTTAAGCTATATGAGTGATGATATGCCTAAATGATCAGCTTGCTATTTATAGGAAAACTGATTAAACAGTTGGCGGATTTGGCGGATCCCTAAATTTGGATCCGCCCTTGTATGGGTTTGGATCCGCCAGTGCAGGACAGCTAAGATTTTCAAGAATCTTTCCATATCAAAGCTAGTCTTGTCAAGATCTTACAAATTCAACTTTGTAACTTAAAGATCTTTCCAAAATATAGTGTAAATCTTCTAAAGATTTCCTAATAAGGTATGGCATGATGTCATGTGTTTATTTCTAATTTAAGAAATAAAAGTGAAACATGTAAATGTAAAATGTATGTAATATTATTCCTAGTGATTATGTAAAACGTAAATGTGTTTTTAAAAGACTTTAACTTATATTTACGCTTTGTTAAAAGATATACTTTGCAATTGTCATTAACAAAATTAAGCAAAGATCGTAAAATATAAATAACGTTTTTAGGATGATATTTGTATTAACAAAAACATTACAATAATAACTAGTTTTAGACCCTCGTGCACGTACAGGGCATTGGGTTTAAATTTTGTTAGATTAAGCTTTGGCTTAAATTTTGTTGGATAAATGGTTGTTGAAAGTAAATAAAGTGCTAACATTGTTTAATTGGTACGGGATTTTGGAAATATTTTTGTTAGATTTGTTTTCGCAAATTGTAAATATAAGTCTTTGTTATTTTTTTTAATTGTTGATTAAAAGTTAAATTAAAATAAGATTTTGTTTAGATGAATTTGTAAAAGTTTTTGATGATATATGGGGCTTGTTGATGCGTCTTGCTGGTGAGCATTTCTGATGGGTTTTTCTGACGACCAAAATTGTTTCATTCATTCTGATGACCAAAATTGTTTCTTTCTGATGGGTCTTTCTTTCTGGTGACCAAAATTGTTTCATTCTGATGGGTCTTTCTGAAAACATGTTATGTATCCATTGTGTATTGCTGATAATGTGATATTACTATTAATTATGAATTAAGCTACTTAGATTAACCACTAATAAGCCCTAGATCTAGAGAGAGAAAGTTAGAGAGTGAAAGAGAGTGTGGAAGATGATTAGTAATAATAAGGAAAGTTTAGCATGCATTCATCAACCAACCCTCTCCCTAAGGTGGGAGGGGGTATTTATAGTTTTTACAAGACATGGGCTTGTAGCCCTAATTCACTTACATAAACATAATTAATTAAATAAATGACACAGCCCACGGGCCTTCTACACGGACTGGGCCTAATAATAAACCTCAAGGCCAAAGCAACCTTATACAAATGATCAATACTCGAATTAATACAAAATGAGTTCCCAACAATCTCCCCCTAAGTATTGGTCATCAAGGTTGCTTGACGTCGTCTTTGCTTCTTTTGGCTTTGACGTCTTCTGAATCTTTGTTCTTCGGTCTTGATTGTGATGTGATATGATAAGGTAGTGATCTGCCGTTCTCTAATGGTCTTTGCTTCTGGTGTCTTCACGTCTTCTCCACCATACTCATATGTCTTTTGACTTTGCTTCTTCAACTTGTTCTCACTTCTTCAATCTTTAACTTGAGAAAGGTTGTAGTGCTTGAACTTTTGACTTTTCCTTAATATATTCTGAACTTTTGATATTTCTGAGTCTTTAAGAGAACTTATCTTCAGGATATGAGCATGATGGAGTCTTAAAGGTGGTGGAACTCCAGGTCTTCTTGATCCTCCGCAGGTACAAAGTAACCAACCGGCACTTACAGGCTCAGACTTCGAGATCGTCAACAGCATAGTGTGAAGACTTTCTCTAATCCTTGCCCAGGCCGTTCTGAACTGGATACCCCTGAAAGAGCTTACACGAACACACCAAAGTGCACCCACGATTCAGTGAGTCGCTGGAGATCACCCCACGATTGTAGACCATTTTGGAGCAAAACACTAAGCGTAAACCACAAGGAGTTATCGAAGTGACCTGCTGATGAGTGTCTAAATACTCATCATTTCTGTCACATTTTAACTGCAAAAACATTTAAAAACATGCAGTTATGTTTCAAAATTCAGAAAATATCATTGGATTGTGTTTTTATATGTTTCAGATGCAAAATGATTAAAAACAAGTGAAAATGAGCAAAGTTTGCATAAATGGCAAGTCTAGTCCCTCGAGTTTCAAAAAGTTGTCAAAAATAGTCCTTGGTTGTCAAAAAATGGAAATTTATCTTTTATGGTCCTTGTACTATTGAAACTTGACACAAATGGTCCTTGGAATTAATATTCCTGATTTGGCAGTTTTAGTCCTTGGGATTTTCAGATTTGCAACAATGGTCCTTCAAGTTAAATCCTAAACCATTTCTAATCCTAAAACTAAATAAACCCAAATAATAAACCCAACCCACATCCCCAGCCCACTTACCCCGTTTATTAATAAAACCCCAAACCCCGTTTGACTTAAGTCAAACATTTCCCTTTTCCCTAAAACCCGCCAAACCAGACACCAATACCACCCTTCCCCTAGTTTTGCTGCTACCTCCCATCAACCCCCTCCTCTGCTACACTCCACTTCACCTAAACAGCCAAAATGCATTTAATGCTTCTTCCCCACTTTGAGTTATCAGAGATAGTGGATTTCTCCACTATCTCATTTTTGGCGCCAAAACTAGTTTCAAGGGCTGAGATCAAATGAAGACCATCCAAGGGTGCAGAAAGACTCAGAGATGATAAGAAGACCAATCCCATCTCAATTTTGTATATATAGAGCATGCTTGTAGCCTTAAATGGCAGTTAGATTTTAAGTAGTTAATCGTATTTCATTTTCAGTATTTATCTTTGTAATTTCAAGTTATCAGTTATCAATATAAGTTAATTCAAGTCTCATTGTTCTTATTTTGTCAGTATTGAACTCAGTTTCCACAGTAATTTAAGTTTCAAGTTATATGTTAATTCGTATAAGCTCATAGACCTGTTAAGTTACCATCAAAAGCTTCAAACAACCCTGTTATAAGCTTATGAAAGCTTTTCATAGCTTTGTGTAAGCTTATATAGTGTAACTCAGTTCTTAATTTCAAACTATGAAGAAAGTCAACAAAAGTCAACCTGGAAGCCAATAAGCTGTTCTGGAGTGTATAAGCTGTTCAGGAAGCTTATTTGGGTTTTCTAGCTTGTGTGAACAAGCTAGGGAGTGTTCTGTTCTAGTTCTAGCTATCCCAATAGCTCCTCTTAAGTTGTAAGAACTTTCCAAGTTTACTTAAAAAATTCAAAGTACTGTGCAACAGCTTATTGTTAGCTTATTACTGTTATTTCTTGATCATTATTAGTTTCTAGTTGTATTTCATCAAGTTCATCAGTACTTAATAGATTGTATTTCATTTTACTTAAAAAAGTTAAAAAAGACCAAAAATAGCCTTCTATAGCATAGCTTATTAAACTGCTTATTTGTGTGTTAAAAGTTGTTCATCATAGTCAATATAAGTTAGTTAATCAGTAAAACTAAAAATTATAGTCTTAATAGTGTGTTTTATTTGAAAAATCCAACACAGACCCCATTTAAGGGCTTTTTGGCAATTAGAGTCAAACTGGGTCAAACCAGTTGGTACTGTTCATTTGTCATTCCATTAAGTTTGCTTGGGCTTATTTAAGTCTGTTTAAGCTATTTTCAGTAGAGGTTAAGTGCTTTTCAAGCTTTTAGAAGTTTTGAGTGTGTAGGGTAAAACTTGGATACTCAACTGCTTCAATAAGCTCTTACATAAGCTGAGCTTATTTAAGCCCAACTTTTGGAAGTTTTAGGTGTATCTCAGTACTATTAGTGATAGAGAAAGAGTTGATTAAGTTTCATGTAGGATTGACAAAGTTAAAGGTCAAAAACCCATTTCTGCTGATCAGTATATACTGAGCAGATATAGCTGCTAATCTCAGCTTATTTGTAGCTTAACTAGATAAGCTGAGGCCTTGATTTTTGGTTTATAAGTAGTTCACCTAGTAGGCTTCAAGATTCTGTGCTTGGAGTCCACATCATAGCTTATTTAATAGCTTAAATTTGGTCTGCTAATTTCCCTATGTACTCTAGCAGTACCTTGCAATGTATTCAGTTTTTCACCACCTAATCTTGTGTCCAATTGGAGTTCAATTGGTCAGTTAGATTTGGGGCTTTTTGGTTTTTAGGATAGCCAGTAGTACTAGCAAGCTTTTGCCCCCTTAATATTCCACTTATCTGCTTATTAGAAGTGCTTAATTAGGCCTGCTAGTTGGTGCTTTAACTGCCATTTCTGTCTTAAAATTGGTACTGCTCAACTGCTTATCTTTCTTATTCCTTGTGCTTATTTGTGTTTTTAAGTTATTTTAAGCTTCTAGTAGTATATTAAACTTGTCCTGAGCCTTTGGTAAATTTTTGTGCTTATTAGCTTATTTTTGGGCTTATTCCCAAACTGCTTATCTGCCCATCTGCTTATTAGGGTTTAGTAAACTTTTGATTTTAATTTTTCTATATTAAGAATATCAATTTAGACTTAACCTGAATTTCTCAGATTTTTCCTAAGTCATTTACTATTTTTAATCTTATTAATTAGTTTCTGTTAGTAATTAAATCATAATAAATAGAATAATAATCAGAAAAATATAATTTTAATTTTCAAAATTTTCTTTTATTAATCAGAATTTAGGAAAAATATAATCATCTCTGTAGACCTTAAGAAAAATAAAATATAAAATAAGTGATAGTTTCTATTTAATAGATTTTATCTTTTTAAATTTTTAATTAAGCACTTTTCATTTTTATAATTTTCTTAGCTTCTTTTCACCTCATAATATTTATAGAAAAAGTTTTAGATTTTTCTTTGTTCATTTAGTATTTATTATAAATTAAAATAGTTTAAAAAGTAATTAAATAATAAATAATTAATAATAATTAGATAAAAAGTGTAAAAAATTAGAATTTGTTTTTCATTTGTTTAAATTAGAATAATCAAGCAAAAATCTCATATCCCACTCATCAGTCACTCTAATCTAAACCTTCAACAATTGCCCATTCACTCCTCGTTGGGAAACGACCCGGGTAATCACTTACCTGGTCACTACACACAACGTGAGTTTTTACAAGTTAGCCTTTTTCACAAAGGGTTGATTTGTCTTTATTCACGCGTATCCGTTGTTGCATAAAAATATTTATATACACTATTTAGCACGGATCACCTGCTGTCAGGGCTGTTTGATGTTGACCCTGGCAGGATTTCCATTCTATCACTGAGAATCACAATTGTGAATTCTCTCAAGAATGTTCTTGGCAGATTGCTAAGATCTGCGAAGGACTCTTTCTTAATTTTACAACTGCTGCCCATGATGTAGAACAGCAGAGTAATACTAAGTGTTCCTAAGAGATCTTTGATGAATCTCAAGGCTCTAGACTCAATTTAAGTGCACATTTGGTCGTCGGAGGCATGTAGCAGAGTGTCTCCTTTTCAATATCAACACATCTCGTAGTGAGAGGTCGATAGATGATGAAGGGTTCTCCGTGAAAATGAAACAAGTGCCTTTTGAGAGACACTTGAGTGGCTTAGAAGGTTTAGTGCAGTGCGTCACTGGGTCCATGACGTCTTTATTCTTCAATACCGGTGATGCTCAGTAAACCAGTAGATTATGTATTGAACCCGGTGTCTGCCCTAAGGTTGAACAAATGGAGGGCTATTTCTTTTCACCATTTTCTTTGCTTTTCTTTTTCATTCTTCAACCCCTTCTTTCTCCTTTCATTTCATTTCTCATTTTTTGTATCATACCTAGGACTTTCTATTTCTAAACTATGGGAATTGTCCTTGGGTAGATCCCTTCGGCTCTGGCGGATCATAGGACGGTTTTTCCTAAACCTTAGTCACCTTATAACTCCATGACTATCCTAATGATGCCATAAACCAAACCATTTGAAAATCTCTCAAAGTGTTAATGATTGTAAAAATATTTTATTGACACTTTGAGAGTTTTGTTTTTTTTTCCAGAAAGACTCCCCCTGATGCGTGGTTTTGCGACCTTACAACAGGTTTTACCTCTCGAGGGATCTCGAGAAGCTTGCAATCCCCACCAGGCAGTGTACCTGACCGATGTAGTATAGTGAAGTGACAAGTACCGGGGGATTGATCGTTCTCTAGGGGAATAGTGTCGTTAGGATTGAAAAACTACTCTAATAGGTCTAAGGGTGAGAGAAGATTCTTTTTGTATTTTTTTATATTTTATGAAAGCAAGTAAAATCTCGGGTTTGAAGGAGTGGGCGGAATTAGTTGCTAGTCAACTAACCCAAATAACTACAAATGCAAATAAAATAAAATAACTGAAAATGAAAAGGTTGTGAAACTTATATGGTGAGAAATGTGTTTACTTAGATTTCCTTACTCCCTAACTATCTTTTACCGGTTGATTAGTGTGTATTAATTGCGTGGATGACGGGTGTATTCCTTAATACCAATCGTGGGGTGGCGTACGTACTTCCCCAACTCTACAAGCTCCTACTTCACTCCTATGTCGAGCCGGCTAAGAAGCTCCTAACATGGGATCACTAGAATTCGCTCATGCATTAAATACAACCATAAAAACCTTAGTACGCATTGATTCATGTTTCTTAAGACGTTCAAGCAAGTTACCGTTTAGGAGGTTAGCCAGTTTTCTTAAGCCTAACATCGATAAACAATCATCCAAAACAATTAATAACACACTAATAACCAATAATCAATAGTTAGGTTTCATTAGATCTAAGCAAACACAAGATAAATCTAGCCTATCATGTTAATTAAAAGACAAGAACAAGATATAATCAAACAACACATAGACATATTGAATGATTAAATGATTACTTATCTTCAATTAAACATGGGAGATCCAAGGGTATAAAAACCCTTAAAAATGGCAGAAATTCGTCTTAGGGTTTCTCCTCACAAAGTTGCACACTAATGACAAAAAATTGCAAAACTATATATAGAACTTAGTGGCTGACGGCGTCACGTTGTAGATCTTGACGCCGTCACCTCGCCGTGTCTAGGGTTCCCGGATGGTCTTCCTGACGCCGTCCCTCTTTAATCCTCCAAAATCCTCCCTGGCTTATCAAGGCTTGACGACCTTCTTGACGCCGTCCCCCTTTAATCTTCCAAAATTTCTCTGGCTTATCAAGGGCTGACGGCGTCACAATAGAGCTTGACGCCGTCACATGTACTTTCCAGCATATTTTTGAGACTTTGTCGTTTTCTTCACTTTTATGCTCCAAAAACGTCCAAAATGCTTCCTTTTCCAGATTTCTTCTCCAAAGTACCTAAAATGACAAAAGGAACGATTTAGGGCAATATTTGATCAAATAAATACGATTTAGGGCTTAAATGACCCCCTAAAAGCGGTACACTTTTCGCTTCATCAAATACCCTTACACTTGAGATTTGCTTGTCCTCAAGCAAATGCGCTTTTATTCTAATCAAAATACAAGTTAGGGGTCATTTAATGCTAATATAAAAGTAATTACAACAAATAGTCGTTCCACTTTAATCATAATAAGCACGGAGATTACAGACTAGCACCTCACAAGTAGTGTTTAGATACTCACATCTCTGAGGTGTCATCAAAATAAATCTCATAAATGAAAATGGATAATATCTCTCACTACCTGTCATAGCAAATAGATTACCATAGGCTTGGGAAAGGATCAAAAACCTCCTCCACTAGGCGTAAGCACCTAAGATAAACTATCAAAGAGGGCTTTTAAACGGGTTATAACGTTAGGTGTAGGGATATGATAAACACGGTTTTGTTGGATAAGGGATATTTTACTGGTGGCGAGTTAAAGATCTTGATTAATTACATGTACAATAAGGCGTTGCTAAGCCAAGACTAGACTCGACTTAAGCTAAAAACAAAATAACAAAAAAATAAAATAAACATAAAATGAAACGGGATGGTAGTCCGTATGTTTTTTCTACTTTTCTTTTTCTCATTTTTTTTTTTGTATTTTTCTTGATTTTTTCGATTTTTTTTTTTTTTTTTTTTTTTTCATACACTCTTGCCCTTCCATCCAAAATAATACATCATAGGGGCGTTGCATTCCCCTTACACTTGAACTTTTACATAACTTTACAAATAACTATTCTAATGACTCGAATTAAGATAATCGAAACACTTGGAGTACTTTTTAAAATATTTAGCACATATGGGGGTAATAATGTTGTTCTTCCCCATTACTCCATTACACTAGTACTTTACCCATGAGTCCCAATCGTCCCAAAACAATATGTACAAGGATATGACTCGACTTAGCAACCATGTAATCAATTAGATAATTAACTTGGGGTTTAAACAAATGTTGTCACAATAATGCACTAAAAATGAGTGCATACAAGGTAGGCTAAGGCGATTTGGGTGTACATTTAAGTGGGGTGTAACAAATTCTTCCTTTAAGTAAAATGCTTAAAGTTCGAAACGAAAAGATAGGCTCTGAGGGGTGTACTAGGGGTATCGTGTACTAAAAATGAGTACAACGCAAAGGGTGTGTGAGAATTACTTGACCAATGTAGCCAACGTAATTATAACAAAAACACAGGTGTAAAACAATGGGTTAATCCTAATGCCTCTTATCATGTAGTAAATCTAACTACACGAATGTAGTCTCACTTGTGGCCTCGGAATGGTCCTAACGCAAGTTCTAGAATCTAAGTGCTACCGGTACACACATCATAGCATAAATGCTTTTCCTACCAATTCTAGGGGCGAACCTCACATATTTGGGGTGGAAATTTTTTTTTAGTGGTATGGTTTTGTGCTAGTTATATAATTCCTATCCATGAGACGCTCATTAAGATCAAAGTTTCACTCCTATATGTTGTAAAAAATTATAAATTTGGCACTAAAATTGCCCTAACAGGTATCTATCTCAGTTTTATTACACATCTACCATTAAATAAGCAAAAATCAAGTGCAATTGCATTCTCTAAAGTATCGTACTTTACCCCCCCCCCCCACCCTTACACTTAAGATGAACATTGTCCCCAATGTTCAAATAATAAGATGTAAAAGTAAATAAGGTAAAAGAATGAAATCAAATACTCCCCTGATTCGCTCGGTGGATAAAGAGGTAACATGGTTAGATCTTCTTCCAAGAGAAAGTAGAAGCTCCAAGACTAATGCATCGCCATAAGCTTGATTCCACATACATCTCCTTGTCCAAAATAACCTGTTAAACCTGAGAAAACAAACACGAAAACCTGCATAACATCGGCGGGATAAATTCTATATAAGGATATAATGCTTGTGGAATGATTATTTTGCAGATTCCTAGAGTTTATAAGTTAGAGATTTAATAAAAACTTTTTATGAAAACAAAACTTTCAAAAATTTCAGAAAATTAAAACCTGACACCGTCAGGTTGTAAGGCCTGACGCCGTCAGAAACGATCTGACAGAATTCTCATGTTAAGTTTCCGGAAAATTTCTGGAAAAACCTATACCTTACTTCCTGGAAATCCTGCAAAACATCACTATGACTCGATACAAGCATTTGACTCAAACAAATACTAATATGTATGTTAATTTAATATTGTTATGATTCATGTTCATTTGTTCTAATAAACCGATTTGGATTTCCCTTACACTTATCTTTTGCAAAATACCTTTATATGTAGTTAAGACGAAGTTAAAAACAAAATAAAGCATTTTCACAATTTAATTTTGAACATGAATCAATAATAATAAAAATTAAACATACATACGGAAACAAATAAAATCAAACAACCAAACAAATAAACACACAAAGCAAATAAAGCTTGGGTTGCCTCCCAAGAAGCGCTTTTCTTTATTAACGAGTCTTGTAGCTAGACTCAAAGTCCCCGTACATTACGTGATTCCATCATTCATAATGACGTATCCCTGATAGATATAATCCTTGTTATCAGGGTGGTGGTGTCTCAATCGCTCGACATTCGCAGTCACTTCACCTCCTCCCTTGCTGGTCAAGCTTACTACCCCATCTTGGTGTAGACTTTTAATTGTGAATGGTCTGTACCACCAGGGACTTGGTTCATTGGTAGGTGCTTTTGTTTCTGAATGCCTTAGGAGCACTGAGTCTCCTTTTGTAAATTCAACGGGGTTATTGGTCTGCTCATCAGCCTCAATATAATCGTTATTTCCACCCTTACATTCTCTAATCTCATTTTCATTGTAATTCTTAATCCTTGCCTCCCATGCAAGGATTTTCTCACGAACATTACCACGGATTATATTGGGGTTCGCCTCCATCTTCTTTTGTAGAGCAACATCTCGTATATGTCGTGGGATCGTTGGGAAGTTTATTGTTTTCTTCCCCTTCTTCATTTGGATGGTACTATTTTCGTAATCGATTTGTGCCCTAGTGGTAACGAGAAAGGGTGCCCCAAGGATTATTGGCATATTCATATCATTTCTTTCAATAATCAAGAAGTCGACCGGATATAGGAATCCCGAAACGTTGACCAACACATCTTCTGCAATTCCTAACGGGTACTCATAAGAATGTTTTGCAAAGGAGAGTTTAGTACGGGTGATGGATGGCAGTTCGTCGGTTAACTGGACATAAACGGATAAAGGCATCAAATTTACGTCGGAACCTTGGTCAGCTACCGCATCTAGATACTTGAGTTTTCCAATGCTGCATGGTATTTCGAAGACCCCGTAGAATTCCTGCTTTTCCACTAACTTTTGTCTTATGAGGCTCTCATACAATTGCCCTCCGGGTAATGTGTCAGATTCATCATCCGGTTCCATCCTCTTGGACTCCTTGTTGGGTAGATGAGTACGTCGATAGTTTCTCACCCAATCATTTATGGTCTCCTTGTTTATTTCGTGCTTCAAGTAATGCCTCACTTGTTGTGACTTTGGCGGTTCTACCAATTGGCGCTCCTCAGAGGGCGCCTCCTTTCCCATGTCGGAATCGCATTTGTAGGCATTGGTGTTTCCATCATTAAGTGGGATGAGATCAATCTTGTTAACTTTCATAGTTATCAACTTCCCTCTTTCTTCATTTACGCCTCCTTTGACGACGGAGATGGCATTAACACAATTAGTATTGGGAACTTCAACGTCTTTTCGCACTAACACATTTTCAGGAGCTTTTGTTTTTGTGTATTCTTTCAAAAGGCCCATCATCTCAGCCATCTTCTCTTCCATCTCCTCCTTTTGTTTGTAGATAGCTTCCTCAAATTTTGCCAATCGTTCGGAGTGTTTTGACATGTATTCTCTCATTCGAGCTTCGAATGTTGGACTAAGTTCCTGAGGTGGTGAGTTGGGTTGAGCTTACTTATGGAAGGGTTTAGTATTTTCCCTCCGGGGTGATTCGGACAATGGTATTTGCTTAATGCTTGAGACCGAGTTAACCATTGCTTTTTGTGGACTTAAGGGTCTCTTTTGCTTTTCCATAAGATATGCAACCCTCTTCTCAAGTTCACTAACGCTTTCCTCGGTGATTTGATTGGCTTTATCGGGCGATGAATATGTCTTGACTGCCGAGCGTACGTCGTGGGAAACTTACAACAATTCATCATCGTCGGATGCGAGCTCATCAATGATCTCCCATGATTCCTCGACGTTTTTATCATGCAATCTGCCTCCGGCGGCTCGATCGATGGCACGCTTGGTGTGGTAGTCAACATGGTCATAGAAGATTTGAATTTGAAGCCAGAGATCTATGCCATGATGAGGGACTTTTCGGAGTAAGTCCTTGAATCGAATCCATGCCCCATACAGGGTTTCGCCACGACGTTGTTCGAACATCAAGATATCCTTCCTTAACTTGGTAGTTCTTCCTGGTGGGAAAAACTGAGCAAGGAAACGAGTGGTGAGATCATCCCAAGAGGTGATGGATCCTGCAGGTAGACGCTCTAGCCATTGACTAGCTTGGTCCCGCAGAGAGAATTGAAAGAGACGCAGTCGGGTCGTCTCTCGAGTGGCAACATCAAGGTCTATGGAATCAACAATTTTGAGAAAGTCCTTGAGATGTTGATTAGGATCTTCGGAATGAAGTCCATGGAATGCGCATCCGCTTTGCACCAACCGGATGGTGTCGGATCGCAAGGGAGTGACATTGGCTCCTTGAGTGAGCTCAATGGTGTTTCGATAGCCATGGTGGCTAGGACGAAAGTAGTCTCCAAAGGTACGGGCTCTAGGAGGTGGGTGTTGTTGTGGTGGTGGGTTGTTGGGATCAAGGATATTACCACCTTCCATGATGTCGGATGGTAATGGTTACGAACAAAGAAACGAAGAAAAAAGATAGACTAAAGAAAACCTAGAAAAATAAAATAAAAATCTCACTAGAAAGGAATCTAGTGAGTAGACCTAATAAAATAAAAATTCAACCTAAACAATAACTATTCCCCGGCAGCGGCGCCAAAAACTTGATGCGTGGTTTTGCGACCTTACAACAGGTTTTACCTCTCGAGGAATCTCAAGAGGCTTGCAATCCCCACCAGGCAGTGTACCTGACCGATGTAGTATAGTGAAGTGGCAAGTACCGGGGGATTGATCGTTCTCTAGGGGAATAGTGTCCTTAGGATTGAAAAACTACTCTAATAGGTCTAAGGGTGAGAGAAGATTCTTTTTGTATTTTTTTATATTTTATGAAAGCAAGTAAAATCTCGGGTTTGAAGGAGTGGGCGGAATTGGTTGCTAGACAACTAACCCAAATAACTACAAATGCAAATAAAATAAAATAACTGAAAATAACAAGGTTGTGAAACTTATATGGAGAGAAATGTGTTTACTTAGATTTCCTTACTCCCTAACTATCTTTTACCGGTTGATTAGTGTGTATTAATTGCGTGGATGACGGGTGTATTCCTTAATACCAATCGTGGGGTGGCGTACGTACTTCCCCAACTCTACAAGCTCCTACTTCACTCCTATGTCGAGCCGGCTAAGAAGCTCCTAACATGGGATCACTAGAATTCGCTCATGCATTAAATACAACCATAAAAACCTTAGTACGCATTGGTTCATGTTTCTTAAGACGTTCAAGCAAGTTACCGTTTAGGAGGTTAGCCAGTTTTCTTAAGCCTAACATCGATAAGTAATCATCTAAAACAATTAATAACACACTAATAACCAATAATCAATAGTTAGGTTTCATTAAATCTAAGCAAACACAAGATAAATCTAGCCTAGCATGTTAATTAAAAGACAAGAACAAGATATAATCAAACAACACATAGACATATTGAATGATTAAATGATTACTTATCTTTAATTAAACATGGGAGATCCAAGGGTATAAAAACCCTTAAAAATGGCAGAAATTCGTCTTAGGGTTTCTCCTCACAAAGTTGCACCCTAATGACAAAAAATTGCAAAACTATATATAGAACTTAGTAGCTGACGGCGTCACGTTGTAGATCTTGACGCCGTCACCTCGCCGTGGCTAGGGTTCCCGGATGGTCTTCCTGACGCCGTCCCTCTTTAATCCTCCAAAATCCTCCCTGGCTTATCAAGGCTTGACGACCTTCTTGACGCCGTCCCCCTTTAATCTTCCAAAATTTCTCTGGCTTATCAAGGGCTGACGGCGTCACAATAGAGCTTGACGCCGTCACATGTACTTTCCAGCATATTTTTGAGACTTTGTCGTTTTCTTCACTTTTATGCTCCAAAAACGTCCAAAATGCTTCCTTTTCCAGATTTCTTCTCCAAAGTACCTAAAATGACAAAAGGAACGATTTAGGGCAATATTTGATCAAATAAATACGATTTAGGGCTTAAATGACCCCCTAAAAGCGGTACACTTTTCGCTTCATCACCCCCTTAATATGTGCTCATAAATAATTAATTGAAATTTGCACATGTCGGGAAGAGTTGGCACTTTTGAATTGATTGATTTTCAATGAACATGATCATCGTGAGACACGCTTACATCACTAGTAAACTAGCTTGAAATTATTACCCGTCCAGATCACATTCAAGGAAAATCGCTCGAAATCGGTACATTCTACTCAGACACGTCCTTTGCGAGACACGTTTACATCACCAGATGAACTGGCTTGAAATTATTACCCGTCCGGGACATGTCCTTTCGACTACTGACTTTTTCTTATCGTCAATTCGAGGGTCAATTCTGAGTCGAGCACTTATGAGATACCATCTTTCCTTTACCATATTTTAATCATCACTTATTCTCCCCCTCAAAAATAGCATACTCATGATGTTTTTGAAAAACTTTTATGATTAAAATATGCTATTTTTGAGTTTTAAGGAAGAATTTCAAGAACGTTTGTATTTTCGAACAAAGATTATTTTGCAAATACTCCCCCTTGACGAGGGAATACTTGTCCTTATGAGCAGAATTTTTGAAAACTTAGAAAAACATTCAGGTTTAATTCTGCTCATAAGTAAGAAGCTTTCGCTCCTTAGATTAGGATTGAGGCACTGAAGCGTACCTCAGGGTCCTTTCTTTACAAGTGCGGGTTGTACACTGTTATGTGTGCACAAGCCGTAGTCAGTGATGAAGATATCAAAAATGATGAAACAATGAAATGGTACCAATGGATATTACTCAGGACGACGAAACGTGAGGATGTTGGAAATTCTAGCACGTCTTCCAACATAACTTTCCTGTCGTCGCATCTGCATCCGGAACTTGATCTTATTTTCAATCCTTTTCACGAACTTGACTGCTTGCTTCGCATCTCTCTTGCTCCAATTTAATTCTTTTGACAACCCCTTGCTCCGGTTTTTAAGATATCCTCAAGTTTAGTTTTGACATGTAGAAGAGTTTCGTCACTAAACTTGCGGAGTTCTTCAAAACCCATAAACCTTGGAGGTGTTATGTCCCTTGTATAGTATACCCCAAATGGTCTATCCCCAAATGTGTATGGCTACTTATCTTGATGTCTTGGAGGTGTGAAATCTGGCTTGACAAGATTCAGCTTTGTTTGATAGCTTTCTACCCCAATATGAACGTCCTCAACTCGTGTTTTTATAACTATGTTGCGAATGTAGATGAGGATCAAATTGATGATATCATACTGAAGGTGCCCAGGGAGATGTTCAAGTTTTCCCCGAACTTTCAGTAGATACATGTCTTCGATATCGTTGAGGTTCATACGGGGATAGTCTGCTTCACTGAACGTATATTCTTTATCATCCAGCCGTCTCACTGTGATTTTCTTCAGAAAGTTGTATCCAAACATGGATTCGGTTTCAGCACGTGTGATAGATAAAATCCTATTGTTGCTCCAAACATCATCATCTTTAGTAATTTTCTTGGTGACCATAAACTTATAGAATAACCTTCGCATATTTGGCCAATGGTGGACCCCAAGAGTAGCATCTTCATTTTATTCTTGTTCTTTTTCGATCCATAGACTGCCAACTTATTCTTCTAAACCTTCTATGGCATATGAGGCTGCTGGATATTTGGTAATTGACGTTGCATATCATTTCTCAGGGTCTGTGCTTCCATAGATGAGATAGGTTAAATCTTTGTTGAAGAAGTATGCTTTGGGCAGCTTTGGATTATGTGGTTGACCAATGAGTGGTAAGGGATGGGTGTAGTCACGGAGATGTAATTGTTCATTTGGATTGGAGGCTCGTGCATGTTCCCAGTCGATGTTTTCTCCCAAAGCTCTCGCAACTTGTTCAAGGTTACACTCAAATTCTAGTTGTGACTGTCTTGAACTCTGTGAATCCTTTCTTGGGAACACGGATGATGTCAGGCAATCCCAACTTCTGGACTTTAATTGCCTTCTTCAATCGTTTGGTAAAGTCCACAATTGATCTGATAACGCTCAAATCAAACATGTTTTTATAGTGTTATTCTTATGATTATGTGATGAACTCAATTAAGTACATTTTATTGTCATCATTTATCCTATTTATTTGACTTGTTTTACTATATTATATATGAGAATTGATACTTAATCGTTTACTTTAGTAATTCTCAGGTAAAAACAAGCATTTGGTGAAACTTGGCGATTATGGGTTAATTATGGAGCTAAATGATCAAGATTGCAAAAGTCTGCTGAAACCCAGAAAATGCGCCGTATCTCACTCAACAGATACGACGCAATTCCTAAGTCTATCAAGATTTCACCAGTTACGATCCAAGATACATGCGCCGCATACAAAGAACAAGATACGCCGCATCTGAAGACGGTGTACGAATATTCCTGAATATATTAATCTTGGACCCCACGCGAAGTTAAGTCGATGCGCCGCATCTACTAAGTCAATGCGCCGCATCGCTCCTCAGACAGAAACTATAAATACCCCAAAGTCAGACGAATTTTAGAGAGCGAAAAACCATACCTAGAGTCGAATTCAGAAGACCAAGCAGCACAAGACACACTCAAATCAAGATACAAGAGCAGTAAGAAGGTCCTTCATGTATTTAATTCATTAAGTAGATTTGTTTTATTGTAATAGTACACTTTAATTCATCAGGATTGATGGGCTTGAGGCATGTGACTACGAAAAATAATGCACACCCCTTAAAATTGCTTTCCCATTAATTAAAGTTTATATGTTGATGTATTTGGTAACTTTTATTAGTGCATTGATCACCTCTGTGTCTAGCTGAGCATTGATCGGGTCGCCATGCCTCTTTCCTCGCCTATTTATTTTATCCCCTATGCATTCTATCGTCTGTAGATAAGTAGGAAGATTGATAAATAGGATAGACATAAGTAATCATTAAGAGTTTACTCGCCGATAAGATTAGAGCCAACGAGAAAGGGTTAATTACATACACTTCATATAAAACTAGCAATAAAACAAGTGACAATCTACTTAACTATCAGGACAGGTCTTCTTATTGTCTCGTGTATTTATCTGTGTACGTGTGTGCTAGTCGCTGATTCGTGCTCATTAGTTTAGTTTACTATTTAATCGCAACCAAACCGTGCCAGTCTCTCAGACTGAACCCCCTTGCGTTAGATTAGGTTGTATAGCTAACTTAAATATTAAAATACTGATTAGAATAACTAGATAATACGTTCCACTCTTAGTGATCGACACTCTACTTACCATTATATTCATACTGACCGGGTACACTGCTCGTTAAGTGTGTGTGTTATTGATAAGTCGGCTAAATATAAATTTAAAACTTGAGTAGGCATTAAAACTGCTAAACCGCAACGACACATCACGCGCATCAAGTTTTTGGCGCCGCTGCCGGGGAGTGAATTGTTATTATCTGTTAATTTGATTAGTATTTTAATTAGGTTTTTCTAATTAGGTTTTTCTAATTAGGTTTTTAGTTTTATTTAATTTTAACCACTAACCTTGTTGTGTATTAGATTAATTGCATTCATTGTATAATTTGCATATTTGTTATTTTTGTGTGTTTTAGTTTTCTGTAAATTTTTGTTTATTTTTGTGTGTTCTTATTTTATTTGTTTTTATTTTTATTTTTTTGTATTACTGCTGTCGTTGTATTGTGCAGACATAAACGATACGGCGCATCTGTTTTAACAGATACGGCGTATTGCGTTTAATTTTTCTTAAATACAACGCGTTTAATAAATTCGAAGACGACGCATCTTTTCCCCAAGATACGGCGTATTCTGTTTTTAATAATAAATTTTTCTAAACCCTAACGCCATACGACGCATCTGTTTTAACAGATACGGCGTATGTATATTTAAATTAAAAACAGTTTTTCGAATTATTAAACAAATACGACGTATCGATCTTTATCGATACGGCGCATCATCTGAATCAAAAATCTTGTATTTTTAAACGTAACGAAAATACGGTGCATTAACTTTTGTTAATACGACGCATTTAATTTTAATAAATATAATTGATTTTTGACTAATTTAAATTAATACGGCGCATTCTAATTTTAAAGCGGCGTATCTTATTTCTGAATAAAAGTCTGATTAATTTTTAACGTAATAAGATACGGCGTATCCATTTTTCTGGGTACGGCGCATCGTCTGCAGATATCAGCAACTTCTATTCTTTATATCCGTTTCTAAATTCATTAATTTCTCTTCTAGCGAACAAATCCTACTGATGATTTTACTTATGATAACAGGCTTTGCTATGGAAGATATGTCAATGAACGGGTATCTTGCTAAGGAACCTATGAAAGTTGAGCACGATGAAAAGCCCCGCACCAACATACCTTTCTACTCAAAGGAAGTTCATGTGGATGTAAACTTCAATGTACTCACAATTGATGCTGATCTATTTTCTTGGGAATCTCCTCTTGAAGCTACTTTTATGGAGTTCAAATGCTTATGCGATATTGAGGAGGGGATATTCTCTTATGATTTACTGATGAACTACACTGAAGATGAATTGTTACTCTTATGGCCTATCATTGAATCCAAAGGATTAACTTGGACGACTATCGAAGAAAAATGTGGGAGATTCCAAGTTGAATACATGAACTCAACAAAAGTAGTCAACAAACCAAGCAACGAAAGCCAAGATAGAGGAAATATCCAAACTTCTTATATGCCTTATTCCGAACAGCATTGGGGATTATACGAAAACTATCTGGATGATGAAAGAATTTATGCTGAAGCGGAAATACTATTTCATGGAAAGTTGGTAAGGGTGATGGATATCTCTTTAGAAGAATGGCTTGAACTTAAATACGGTGATCCCAAATTTGCTTCTACAAATGAAGTCAAACGGATTGTGACCTCATGGTTGACACGAAGCTTTAAAGAACAATTTAATGAGTTCATGGAGATGCGGAGGAAAATGATTGATGATACTTGCTTTGACGTTAACTACGATCCTAACAATGTCGATTTTTCAGATTGGTTAGCTAGTAAGTACAATAACCATAGGATCATGGACCGAGCTATTAAAAAGGTGTTATGGGTATATTGGATGAGAGGGGATGATGAAGAAGAAGAAAGCGATAATGGATCATCACATGACGATTCAACGGTCGAGGATAGCATTGAAGAATTGATCAGCATAGACATTGATTTGTTCGAGTATGAAACACCTTTATGCAAACAATTCAAAGAATTTAATTACCTTCTTCAAATCGATGCTGATGTGCTCACTGGAGATCTACCAGGATTCAAAACTTATGATGAATTCAAAAACACCTGGTACTACGAATGGAATGACCAAATACCGTGGGTTTGTGATAAACCATGGGAATTTGCACATATTAACCACACTTGTAAACCTTTCCGTTTCATGGATGGAAGTAGTGAATGGCCAACTTGTGATTATAAGAACGACGGAACCTGCAATGGGGGAAGTATAATTGGAATGAAACGAGTTGGAAACGATGTATCCTTTGAAGACTATGATTGGTATGAAAAAGTTGAAGATTCCCCACGTAGAGCGGAAGCTTTGCAAGAAAAAGGTAGAATCGAGTACTTAAAAGAACTAAAGGGAGCATCGAATACTACTTTCTGGGAATGGGTACATAGAAAGTGTGATGATTACACAAGACTTGATCGACGTTCACAATGGGAATTGAAAAGAGAGTGGGACGAGACTCAAGACTATTACCAATCCATTAATTTGGAACCCTATAACGATGAGTCTCGAGAAGAATTAATTGATGAACTTGATGACTATTTGAATAAGGATCCTTACGCCAAGTTTGTTGATAAAGAAGAAGAAGAATTCGAGAAGAGAAAATGTCGACTACTTGGGATCCCTTATAATGAACCTCCCAGGATAATTTCTTAAAAATTCAAAATCATCAAATACTCTTTGGGACCAGATGATGAATATATTGCGATAAAGGCCAAAAAGTATGTTAGTGATGAGTGTGCAAATACTCATCATTTTTGTCATATCTGACTGCCAAAACATCCAAAAACACTCAGAAATGCATCAAAATACTGAAAATATCCCAGGGATTGTGTTTTGTATGTTTCAAATGCTAAATGTTTGAAAACAGTTGAAAAACGAACAAAGTTTACAAAATTGGCAGTTTCAGTCCCTCAACTTTCAAAACTTGTCAAAATTAGTCCCTAGGCATTTGTTTTGCAAGAAAAGTCACCAAAGGTCCTTTTTAAATCATAAGTTGTCATATTTAGTCCTTTGGTGAAAAGTTTCAACAATTTACAAGTTTGGTCCCTGCACTTTCAGAATTTGCAAAAATGGTCCCTGGGAAATATTATTGTTGGAAATATCATGTATGGTCCCTGGATTATTGGAACATGGCATGAATTACCCTTGGTTTATTTTTGGGAGATGTACAACTTCAGCCCTTCAATTTTCAGAAATTACTAGAATGGTCCTTGTACTTAAACAAACCAACCGGACCCTTTTATTAATAAAAACCCATCCCACTTATTAAACCCAACCCATCCCCTAAATAATAACCCAGCCCACTACCACAGCCCAACTTCCCCTTTTATTAATAAAACCCAAACGAAGGTTTGACTTAAGTCAAACCTTCCCTTCTTCTTTCTCTAAACCGCCAAAACCCAGACAAACCATACCACCCTTCCCATAGTTTCCTGCAATACCACCCCCTCCTCCTGGTACACGCTACCTAACACTCCCAAATGCATTAAATGCTTCTTCCCCACTCTCCTCAGACCCATGTGCTAATTTTCCCATTATACTCAATTTTGGCGCCAAAAAGTAGAATCAATGGCTGAGATGATTTCAAGACCAATCAAGTGATGGGATTTGATCAGAGGATGATGACTAAGGAAACCCTAATAAGTTTAGTATAAATAGATAGCAATGTAAGCCAATTCGGCAAGTAGTTAACTTAGTTAAATCGTAATTTTAATTTCAGTAATCATAGCTTGTAATTTTCAGTTCTTAGTTGTAATTCATGTTATAATCAATCAAAGTAATCTTGTTTTAATCACTGTTGTTCTAAATTTCAAGTAATGCTAAGTTTCAAGTTGTATGTTAAATCGTATAAGCTCTAAGTCACTCTAAATCAATATCAAAAGCTCCAAAGTACCTTGCAATAAGCTTATAAAAGCTTTACATAGCTTTGTGTAAGCTTATTTAGTGTTAATCAGTTCTAAATTTCAAATGATCAAGGAAGTCAACAAAAGTCAACCTGAAGCCAATAAGCTGTTCAAAAGGGTATAAGCTAATTTGGAAGGCTTTTTGTGGTTTTCTAGCTTGTGTTAACAAGCTAGATTGGTTCTGTTCTAGTCCTGCTATCCCAATAGCCCCATCTCAGTTGTAAGCTCATTTCTAAAGTTTTGGCATTCTACTGTATAAGTGCTTATTCTAGCTTATTGTTATTGTTTCTTGCTTATTACTAGTTTGTGATAGTATTTCATTAATATAATCAGTATCATATAGCTTTTGTCTTAGTTTCACTTAAAAAACTTAAAAGTCCAAAAATAGCCATTAGTAGCATTGCTTATTAGATTGCTTATTTCTGTGTTAAAAGTTGCTCATTAGTACCTAATTAAGTTAATCAATCAGTAAAATCAAGGTTTATAGTATAAAACATTGTGTTTCATTTGAAAATTCTCCACAGACCAATGGTTAAGGGCTGTTTGGTTTATGCAGTCAACAAGCTCACTTAAGCTTGTACTGTTCATTGACCACTTTCCAAACTTTGATCTTGTTTAAATAAGTCATATTAAGCTGTTCCTAAGTTATTTTAAGTTAATTTGATAGGTTGTGTAGTTTTGAGCCATCTGTGCAAATTTTAGAACCTCAAAAGCTCAAATAAGCCATTTTAAGCTACAAGCTCATCAGGACCTCATCTATGGCTTCTCTGAGGTCTTTTGGATTCATTTAGAGTAAACACAAAATTTGGTTTAAAGCCTTTTGGCTTGTGCATCTCTGCACACCAACTCTGCTGCTCAGTATACACTGAGCAGACTTGGTCCTTATTCTCAGCTTGTTTGTGGCTTATCCAATTAAGCTGAGGGCCTGATTTTTGGTTTATGAGTAGTTCATATAGCTAGTTTTAAGATTATCATCTGGTATTCCATTTCATAGCTTATTTGATTGCTTAAAATTAGGCCTGCACTTTTCCCCAACTCTGCTGATTCAATTTCTGATTCTGCTGATTCAGTTTTAAGTTCCTAAGCTCACCTGTTCTAGTGCTTAATTGGACTTCAATTGGTGTGTTTCTGATAGGGCTTTTTAGTTTTTAAAATAGCTCATAGTACTAGCTCACTTTTTCCCCCTTAATATTCAACTTATCAGCTTATTTAGATTGCTTAATCTGCTCTGCTATTTGGCCTTTATTCTGTTGTTTCTACTGATAGCTTTGTATCTGCCAATCTGCTTATCAGCTTAATTACATGTGCTTATTTGTGTTTTTCAGTTGTTTTAAGCTTTTATTAGTTGTTTATACTTGTCCTAAGCATTTGGTTGAGTTTTAAGCTTATTAGCTTATTTTTAGCTTATTTGCTCAACTGCTTATCTGTCCAAACTGCTTATCAGGGTTTATTGAACTTTTGCTTTTATTTTTCATAGCTTTTAAATATTAATTTAGACTTATCCTTAATTTTCCAGACTTTTCCTAAGTCATTTGATATTTTTAATCTTTTTTATTAGTTTATAATAGTAATTAATTCATAATAAATAGAATATTAATCAGAAAAATATAATTTTAGTTTTCATAATTTTATTTTATTAATTAGATTCTAGGAAAAATATAATAACATTTTTAGACCTTAAGAAAACCAAAATAGAAAAATAGTGATAGCTTCTATTTAATAGAATTTATCTTTTTAAATTTTTAATTAAGTAATTTACATTTTTATATTTTTATTAGCTTCTTTTCACTTAATAATATTTATAGAAAAAGTTTTAGATTTTTCTTTGTTCATTTAGTATTTTTTATAAATTTAAATAGTTTAATAAGTAATTAAATAAATAAATAATTAATAATAATTAAATAAAAAGTGTTAAAAATATAATTTTAGTTTTTAAATAAGTTTTAAGTGATTTTACATTTTTAGGTTTTAAAATTTCATAAATTTTAGTTTTTGTCCCATTTTAGATTTCCTGTTACGCATTTTCAGTTTAATTTAATCGCGTTTAATTTTATTGTGTATATTTGTTTTAATTTGTTATTTAGAATTATTAAAAAAGCAAAATCAAATACCTAATCACATCAGTCACTCTAATCCTAGCTTTTCACAGTTTGCCCATTCACACCTCGTTGGGAAACGATTCGGGTAATTACTTACCTGTCTTCACACTACACACGAACGTGAGTTTTTGCAAGTATCCTTTTTCACAAAGGGGTAATTTGTAATTATTCACGCGTATCCACTGTCTGCATTTATTTATAGGTGTATTTAGCACGGATCAAAATTTTGACGCCGCTGCCGGGGAGGTTGTGTGCGACAATTGTGTAGAATTTTAGCGATTAGTGATTCGAGATCCTTCTTCCAAGAAGTTCCTATTTCCCATAGACAATATAAAAATACAAAAATATTTTTCTTTTCTTTTCTATATATATTATCATATAAAAATTAAAAACCCAAAAACATTTTCCGTTTTCTTTGTTTAATAAATAACAAATAAAATTTACCATCGAGAACCAAGACAGATTACTACCTAACTGGGGGTACGACCATAATAAGTTCCCAAACCAAAGATTTAAAACTTGCCTTTGTATTACTTGCGAATATCGGCTCACCTTTGATTGATAAACAAACTATAACGGAGGTTTAAGGATAGTTTGACATTAAATTGTCGGACTGAAAGAATCGGGTTTTTAAGGAGCATTAATTGCCCACCTTTGCTTCTCCGCCACTCTGTGCGTTTATCTTTTAGAGAGCTACCGTACGCTTGTTGATTATTGGTTTAAGTTCACTTGTGTTTTGCTTCGTTCTTGATTTAATTAAAATATTTTATTTAGTGCATGCGCACTCGTTCTTCCACGTCATCAAGCCCTTTACGTGAACTCGTAGATATTCCGAGAAGACGTAATCATAGACGTGCTGCCCAAATAGTCGAACCCGAGATTCGTACTGTTCTCACTGATAATATGGCAGACGAACGCACAATGGCTGAAATGCTCCAGGCACCCACCGAGGGTTACGGAGATGCCATCGTTTTACCAGTCATCGATTCTGATCATTTTGAACTGAAAACACATTTGATTCAGCTCGTTTCCACAAACCAATTCCACGGGTTTGAACGAGAGGATCCATATGCACACATTCGTTGGTTCAACAAGTTGACCTCTACAATCAATTATAAGAATGTGCCGCAAACAGTTATCAAATTGATGCTATTTCCATTCTCACTTGAGGGGGCAGCCCGGATTTGGCTGGATAAAGAACCCCCTCGATCCATTGAAACCTGGGAAGATCTCGTTAAGAAATTTGTAAATTATTTCTTCCCTCCATCAAAGACGACTAATCTAAAAAATGAAATTGCTGGATTTCGTCAAGGTTTTGATGAAAATTTCGGAGAGGCATGGGACAGATTTAAAGATCTCCTAAGAAAATGCCCACATCACGATTTCACGGTTTTACAACAAATAAATACGTTTTATAATAGGTTGACCCAAAACGATCAAGATGCACTTAACGCAGCCGCCGGTGGCAATATCTTGAATCGTAAACCTAGAGAGGTGGTTGAAATTTGTGAAAATAAATCAAAAGTTCCTATTTCTCGAAACAAAGTGAATGTTCCTGTCACTCCTGCTGCTTCTTCATCCGGTAACTCATCAGAGTTAGCCTTCCTTACGGATTCAATGCGTTGCATGATGAAGGAGATGAAAGAACTGAAGAGTGAAATTCATAAACCGGAACAAATCAAAGCAATAAACAAAGTGTGTGAAACTTGTGGTGGCCCACATGCGTATTATGATTGTCAAGCAACCGATGCTTCTCTTTACCCAGCTCCCGTAGCTGCAGTAAACCAAAATCAATACCGTCCGCATGCTGAGACTCAGTACCGAGCACCGAATGCTATGGTCCCACCTGGTTTTCCACCCGTGCCAAATCAGAATAATCAAAATCGCTTTGTTCAAAATCAGGGACAAAATTTTAACAATTCCCAAAATTTCAATCAAAACCAAGGTCAGAATCAGGGTAATCATAACCAAAAACCATGGAATGTCCAAACTCAAAATCAGACATCCTCAGATGAGTTGCTTAGGCAATTCATAAAATCTCAAGAGGAGACAAATAGAACTCAATATCAGACAAACCAGTTATTGGTTACCCAAATAAATGACATAAAAAAATCATTAACTGATCTACCTTCTACCTCGGGAGATCTCCCAAGTAACACTGTTGTCAACCCAAGGGGTGAACTTAAAGCTGTCACTACACGTAGTGGTAAAACTCATGTTGGACTCAAGGTGATAAAGGACCCGGTACTTCCCACTAACAATGGAAGTGCTAAATACGTCCAACCTGAGGTTGTCCAAAATTCTACACCCACAATTGCTCCTCAACCGTTAAGAATAGATCCTACTCTATCACGATTTGCGGTTACAAGTTTGCCAAGCAAACGTAGTGAGCAAAGGACAGCTAGATATTATTCCGATATGCTCAATGCTGTTCCTGTCAGTGTACTTGATGACAGTGATTGATGTGTTTTTTTTATATTTTTATTTTTATTTTTCCAAAGAAATATTCGTGAGAATATTTCCCCGGGTCGTTCTCCCAACGAAGGTTTGACGGCGTTTAAGTCGATTCGGAGTCGTGAAAATGTGAAGTGAATAAATGACGTGAAAGATTATTTTTTTAGAATTGATTACACTAAAATAAGGAAAATTAAAATCAACAATCTACGCTATTAAAATAAATGCACACAACAAGAAAGCAACTAATGCAAATCCCGGGTTATTCCCGAGATTTATAAAACTAATAGTGAAGAAATAATCCTAAAAATGCAAAGCTAAAAACCTAAATGACTGAAAATGTAATTTAATAAAACTAAATTTCAATAAAAGAAAATTTAAGAAAAAGTTTATAAAAACTAAAGGGACTGAAAATGTAATTTAGAAAAACTAATTTATAAAAGAAAATTTAAGAAAATAAAAGTTCCATAAAAGTTGAGGGACTAAATTTACAAAAACTGAAACTAACTTAGACTAAATAAAGAACAGGGACTAAAATTGCAAAGAAACAAACTAATTTAATACTAAATTCTCCTCAGTCACGATTTTAAACTAACACAGAAAATTAAGGGACCAAAAGTGACAATCTTAGAAACTCATTTAATTATCTTTACATCATAAATAAACCACATAAGCCCTTTTCAAGAGCTTATAAAAAGCTCAAATCTTAACCAATTTTAAAAATAAAAACTGTTTTGGAAAGCTAACCAAGCAGAGATTACTAATTTCTAAAAAGCACAAATTTTAAAGCTTATTTGCTTATCTAAAAAACTACCAGATTAGGTGGTCTTTAAGCACATTAAACTGATGCAACAGATTAGGCTGAATAGATGCTGCTTTGCATTCACAAAATAAGCCTCTTAATAAGCTAAAAACTCAAATACCAGATAATGAGTGGAAAGACTACCACCTAATCTACTTAAAAGCCAAAAACTAGGGTCTAATTTTATCCTAATAAGCCAATGAAGAAGTAAGATCAGCAGCTCAAAACTGATGATTGCACCTGGAGTTCTGTGACAGCAGAAACAAAATGGCGCAAAAGGTTGCGACTACAACTTTCAAATTTAAAACAACTCTTTCAAGCTTTTTTTTTAAACTATTCTAAAAGTGCTTAAACTGAAAACCAATAAGCTCAGCTGCTGATCTCTTGAACCAGAAAGAAAAATTCCAACAACTTACAACCTTAATTCTAAACCTATTTTAGTCTAAATCTAAATCTCTTTAACTATTTTACTTATACTAATTGAAAGTAACAACAACAAGAGCAGCTAATAGAAATAAAATAATGAGCAGCAATAAAAAAAACTAGATGTAATAACACTCACAAAGTGGTCCTGCTGCAATACTAGTGATCTCAGATCATCAAAACCAAACCTACCCAGGCTTAAGCCACTAACATAACCCAATTTCCAGCTTCTATCCACCATCAGCTTAATCTCCACAACTTATTCCAACAGCTTATCACAGCTTGACTATTTTGACTTTTTTTTTTTTTAAAATGATGATCAGAACTTGGAATCCGACAAAAACTAAATGAGCAGAATCATAAACTAAAACAATAATTGAAACATTTAAATGAAAACTTTCATTAATAGAAATTAAAAATTACAAAGTAAATTTCTTAAAATTCTGATACAAACTAAACTTTTATTACACTTAAAATTTGAGAATACAATACTGTGAAAAAAAAACACAACTGAAAATGAATTTTAGCAGAGTAACATTACTTCAAAGCCTACACTAACGACTCACTAACTCAGAAAATTACAACTTAAATTTGAAAATTACACTAGAAAACTAAATTGACGGTATTACTCTACTCCTACTCCTAAGCTAGCTAACCCTTGAATTGTGAGTGAGGCATCCTTTATATAGCCGTGAGGTGAGAGTTCTCGATTGTCCAGGTCACCAATCCGTGTGCTCATCAGTCCAATACCACCCTTAGATCAAATTGCTCTTCATTTAACCGTACGATCATCAATATGAGGTGTTCGAACCAATAGCCTGCTGCCATGTGTCCCCGTGTGTTAGTTTGCTCTCTGACACGCTCTGACAAGTGTACGAAAAGACCCAATTACCCTTAATTGTGGTAATTAAGGAGTGGGTAAATTAGGGTTCATCCTTGGGGGTGGGGGAAAAAGGGGATCGGGTTTAATGTTTTTGTGAGAGAGATAGAAAGGTAAAGTGAGATAAGGTGTGTTTGTTTTTTTTATTTTTATCTTATTCTTTGACCGAGTGGGTTTGACCGGGGTTAAAGTTTATTTATTTGGGGATGGATCGGATAGTATGATAAGGTGGATTGGGTTGGATATTTTATATAGAAAGTGAGTGGGCTAGGTTTTAGTGTTGGGCTAGGTTTGTGTTAAAAGGGAAATGGGCTAGGTAATTTAGTGTGTAGGATCCGGGTAGAGTGTTTATTAGGATTTAAGGATTTTAAAACCATAAATGTAATCTCTGAATTCTTCAAGGACTGATCTTGCCATTTTTTAAAAAAGATAATCTAAGGGTTGGAGTTGACAATTGATGAGGCGAAAAGTGTACCGCTTTTAAGGGGTCATTTAAGCCCGAAATCGTATTTATTTGATCAAATATTGCCCTAAATCGTTCCTTTTGTCATTTTAGGTACTTTTGAGGAGAAATCTGGAAAAGGAGGCATTTTGGACGTTTTTGGAGCATTAAAGTGAAGAATACGACAAAGTCTCAAAATCGGCTGAAATTTACCTTTGACGGCGTCAGAATCATCTCTTGACGGCGTCATGCCTTGGCAAGAAAAGTGGGATGTGAAATTTACTCATGACGGGCCAGTGAGTTAGCATGTGAATTCTGACGGCGTCACGCTTTAACTAAATCAAGGGCGTCACGGCTTAAATCATAAGGGGACGGCGTCACGTTCAATGTTAGACGGCGTCAAGACTTGATAGGCCAGAATGGATTTTTGATGAGCTAAAGAGGGACGGCGTCAAGAAGGTCACCCGGGAACCCTAAAAGCGGCGAGGTGACGGCGTCACAATGCATAAGGTGACGCCGTCAGATCCAAAAATCTATATATAGTTTTCTAATTTTTTGTCATAAGGGAGAGCTTAGTGTGTGGAATTTTGGGATAAAACCCTAAGACGATTTTAGCTACTTTTTCAGGGCTTTTAGCCTTGAGATCTTCCATGTTTCATTGAAAGATAAGTAATCAATTAATCATTCAATATGTCTATGTGTTGTTTGATTCTATCTTATGCTTGTCTTTTGTTTAACATGTTAGGCTAATTTTATCTTGTGTTTGCTTAGATCTAATGAAACCTAGCTATTGATTATTGGTTGTTAGTGTGTTGTTAGTTGTATTGGATGATTGTTTATCTATGTTAGGCTTAAGAAAACTGGCTAACTTCCTATTCGGTAACTTGCTTGAACGTCTTAAGAAACATGAACCAAACGCGTACTAAAGGTTTTTATGGTTGTATTTAATGCACAAGCGAATTCTAGTGATCCCATGTTAGGAGCTTCCTAGCCGGCTCGACATAGGAGTGAAGTAGGAGCTTGTAGAGTTTGGGGAAGTAAGTACGCCACCCCACGAATGGTATTAAGGAATACACCCGTCATCCACGCGACTAATACACACTAATTAACCGGTAAAAGATAGCTAGGGAGTAAGGAAATCTAAGTAAACACATTTCTCTACACATAAGTTTCTCACCCATTTTCATTTTTGTTATTTTATTTTATTGCATTTGTAGTAATTTGGGTTAGTTGACTAGCAACTAATTCCGCCCACTCCTTCAAACCCGAGATTTTACTTGCTTTCATAAAAAATATAAAAACATAAAAAGAATCTTCCTCAACCCTTAGACCTAATTAGAGTAGCCTTTCACACCTAACGAACACTATTCCCTGTGGAGAACGATCAATCCCCCGTACTTACCACTACACTATACTACATCGGTCAGGTACACTGCCTGGTGGGGTTGTAAGCCTCTTGAGATCCCTCGAGAGGTAAAACCTGTTGTAAGGTTACAAAACCACGCATCAAGTTTTTGGCGCCGCTGCCGGGGAATAGTTATTGTTTAGGTTGAAATTTTATTTCTATTAGGTCTACTCACTAGATTCCTTTCTAGTGAGATTTTTATTTTATTTTTCTAGGTTTTCTTTAGTCTATCTATTTTCTTCGTGTCTTTGTTCGTAACCATACCATCCGACATCATGGAAGATGGTAATATCCTTAACCCACACAACCCACCACCACAACAACCACAACCACCTCCTAGAGCCCGTACTTTAGGAGAGTATTCCCGTCCTAGCCACCATGGCTATCGAAACACCATTGAGCTCACTCAAGGAGCCAATATCACACCCTTGCGATCCGACACCATCCGGTTGGTGCAAAGCGGATGCGCATTCCATGGACTTCGTTCTGAAGATCCTAATCAACATCTCAAGGACTTTCTTAAAATCGTTGATTCTATAGACCTTGATGTTGCCACTCGAGAGACGACCCGATTGCGTCTCTTCCAATTCTCTCTGCGGGACCAAGCTAGTCAGTGGCTAGAACGTCAACCCGCAGGATCCATTACCTCTTGGGATGACCTCACCACTCGTTTCCTTGCTCAGTTTTTCCCACCGGGAAGAACTACCAAGCTAAGGAATGATATCTTGATGTTCCAACAACGTCAAGGCGAAACTCTCTACGAGGCATGGACTCGATTCAAGGACTTACTCCAAAAAGTCCCTCACCATGGCATAGAACTTTGGCTCCAAGTCCAAATCTTCTATGACCATATCAATCTCTCCACGAGGCAAACCATTGACCAATCGGCCGGTGGCAAGCTACGTGATCTAAGTGCGGAACAATCATGGGCTCTCCTAGAGGATCTTGCTCTTTATGACAACGAAAGTTGGAGTGATCCCCGTGATTTGAATAAAACGGTCAAGGCAATATCTTTGCCTTCTAACAATTCAAGCACTTCCGACCGTAGGATCATAGAACTTGAAGACCAAGTCAAGTTTCTAATGAAATCCTACGAGGCTCCTAAACCTTCAAGCCAAGTGAACAAAATCACTTCTTCATGTGAATTATGTAGTGGTCCCCACGACACTCGTGATTGCATGGAACTCCCCGAACAAGCTTTTGTGGACTACGCATCCTCGCGTACCGACGGAGCGGGAGACAAGTGGTACACTTTCAAACCCGAGCCAAACCATTATGGTGATTCATACAACCCCTCATGGAAAAATCACCCGAACTTCAGGTGGAAACAAAACCAAAACCCACAACAAACCAATTCTTCCAACCCACCTAATCGGTTCCAATCAAGCGGTTCCAACTCGAACTGTACTTTCAACAACAATCCTTCCGGCAATGGTAGCACCAATAACTTTGAAGGATTGATGTCCCAATTTATGGCATCTCAAGAAGCTCGGATAGCTAGATTCGAATCCGAATTCAATCAGCAACAAACTGAGATGACCAATAAAATTGACAACTTGTTGAAAGCCCTCAATAACCTAATGCTATCACCTCCACATAAGGACGCTAGGAACACAAATAGCGGACCCCAAGTCAAAGACCCTTCTTCATCCAAACATGTCCACTTCGTCAACGTTGTCACTATTAAACCAATCGATAGGAGCATGGAAGAAAGTGACAAGAATGAGGGTAGGGTAGAAATGGAACCTAAGGATGAGGTTAAGAAAGTCGAGGTTGATAAGGAAGTTAAGAAAAGTGAAGTAGAGGAAGCAGATAATGATGAGGACTACTTCAATAGGCTACCCACTAAGGAAGAGCGCGCATATCATACAAACCTATTCGATGATCCCGAGACACTATACTTCCTAGGTAGATCAATCATTGAAATAGGCGACCCTTCTAATCTCAACATTACTATGCAACATCGGACATCTACATGTGTGGAAAGCTTACATCGACCTTAAATCACCCATAAACATCATGACTAGAGCCCAATACAACTTGATAATGAAGAATCAACTTGGGTATAGGATGTTCCCTGACAAGGGTTGGATGAGTAACTTCACGGGAAGAGTTAAGGGATTACCGGTTTATGTAGGAAACTTCACCTATGTCACCAACTTTGTAATTGTTGAAGATATCCGCCCAATAGTCGATGCATCCTTAACTCAAGTGGTTTTTGGAAAACCATTTGTTGAGGTCTCTGGAATGACTTATGAACCTTCCTTAGGGATAGTTAGATTTAAGGATGAGACCGATGAAGTAAGCTACCAAATGCCATATAAGATAGAACAATTCCAACACTTGTCAAATGTTGAGAAGGAGCTCAAGCAAGCGGTCTACTATAGGAATGATGAGGATAGAAGTAAAGGAGTAGACTATGTTATGAAAAGGATATTCGGTTTCTACAAGGATTGTTTGAAATTAGGACCGGAATATAAAACCGGGAAGGAGAATGGCCTAGGAACCGTGACCAATGATGGAGTCACGTAATGTACGTGACTTTGAGTCAAGCTACAAGACTCGTTAATAAAGAAAAGCGCTTCTTGGGAGGCAACCCAAGCTTTATTTGTTTTATTTGCTTTGTGTGTTTATTTATTTGTTTGTTTGATTTTATTTGTTTCCGTATGTGTGTTTAATTTTTATCATTATTGATTCATGTTAAAAAGTAAATTGTGAAAATGCTTTATTTTGTTTTTAACTTCGTCTTAACTACATATAAAGGTATTTTGCAAAAGATAAGTGTAAGGGAAATCTAAATCGGTTTATTAGAACACAAATTAACATGAATCGTAATAATAATAAATTAGCATACATATTCGTATTTGTTTGAGTCAAATGCTTGTATCGAGTCATAATGATGTTTTGCAGGATTTCCAGGAAGTAAGGTAAAGGTTTTTCCAGAAATTTTCCGGAAACTTAAAATGAAAATTTTTGTCAGGTCATTTCTGACGGCGTCAGATTTAATTTCCAGAAATTTTTGAAAGTTTTGTTTTCATAAAAAGTTTTTATTAAAATCTCCAACTTATAATCTCCAGGAATCTGCAAAATTATCATTCCACAAGCATTATATCCTTATATATAGATTTTATCCCGCCGATGTTATGCAGGTTTTCGTGTTTGTTTTCTCAGGTTTAACAGGTTATTTTGGACAAGGAGATGTTTTTGGAATCAAGCTTATGGCGATGCATTAGTCATGGAGCTTCAACATTCTCTTTGGAGGAAGATTTAACCGTGTAATTTCATTATCCAACGAGCGAATCAGGGGAGTATTTGATTTCATTCTTTTACTTTATGCTTTTACATTTGTTATTTGAACATTGGGGACAATGTTCATCTTAAGTGTAAGGGGAGGGTAAAAGTACGATTTTAGAGAATGCTATTACGCTTGATTTTTGTTTGTTTAATAGTAGATGTGTAATAAAACTGAGAGAAATACTTGTTAAGGTAATTTTAGTGCCAAATTTAAAATTTTTTACAACATATAGGAGTGAAACTTTGATCTTAATGAGCGTCTCACGGATAGGAATTATATGACTAGCACAAAAACCGTACCACTAAAAAATTTTCCACCCCCAAATATGTGAGGTTCGCCCCTAGAATTGGTAGGAAAAGCATTTATGCTATGATGTGTGTACCGGTAGCACTTAGATTCTAGAACTTGCGTTAGGACCATTCCAAGGCCACAAGTGAGACTACATTCGTGTAGTTAGATTTACTACATGATAAGAGGCATTAGGATTAACCCATTGTTTTACACCTGTGTTTTTGTTACAATTACTTTGGCTACATTGGTCAAGTAATTCTCCCACACCCTTTGCGTTGTACTCATTTTTAGTACACGATACCCCTAGTACACCCCTCAGAGCCTATCTTTTCGTTTCGACCTTTAAGCATTTTACTTAAAGGAAGAATTTGTTACACCCCACTAAAATGTACACCCAAATCGCCTTAGCCTACCTTGTATGCACTCATTTTTAGTGCATTATTGTTACAACATTTGTTTAAACCCAAGTTAATTATCTAGTTGATTACATGGTTGCTAAGTCGAGTCATATCCTTGTACATATTGTTTTGGGACGATTGGGACTCATGGGTAAAGTACTAGTGTAATGGAGTAATGGGGAAGAACATCATTTATTACCCCCATATGTGCTAAATGTTTTAAAAGTACTCCAAGTTTTTCAATTATCTTAATTCGAGTCATTAGATTAGTAATTGTACAGTTATGTAAAAATTCAAGTGTAAGGGGAATGCAACGCCCCTTAGATGTATTATTTTGGATGGTAGGGCAAAAGTGTATGCAAAAAAAAAAAAAAAAAAAAAAAAAAAAAAAAAAAAAAAAAAAATCAAAAAATCAAGAAAAATACAAAAAAAAATGAGAAAATGAAAAATAGAAAAAACATACGGACTACCATCCCGTTTCATTTTATGTTTATTTTATGTTTTTGTTATTTTGTTATTTCGTTTCTAGCTTAAGATCGAGTCTAGTCTTGGCTTAGCAACATTGTATAGTACATGTAATTGATCAAGATTTTTAACTCACCACCAGTAAAATATCCTTTATCCAACCAAACCGTGTCTTCCTTTTCCCTACACCTAACGTTATAACCCATTTAAAAGCCCTCTTTGATAGTTTATCTTAGGTGCTTACGCCTAGTGGAGGAGGTTTTCGATCCTTTCCCAAGCCTATGGTAATCTATTTGCTATGACAGGTAGTGAGAGATATTATCCGTTTTCATTTTTTGAGATTTATTTTGATGACACTTGAGAGATGTGAGTATCTAAACACTACTTGTGAGGTGCTAGTTTGTAATATCCGTGCTTATTATGATTAAAGTGGAACGAATATTTGTTGTAATTACTTTTATGTTTGCGTTAAATGACCCCTAACTTGTATTTTGATTAGAATAAAAGCGCATTTGCTTGAGGACAAGCAAATCTCAAGTGTAAGGGTATTTGATGAGGCGAAAAGTGTACCGCTTTTAAGGGGTCATTTAAGCCCGAAATCGTATTTATTTGATCAAATATTGCCCTAAATCGTTCCTTTTGTCATTTTAGGTACTTTTGAGGAGAAATCTGGAAAAGGAGGCATTTTGGACGTTTTTGGAGCATTAAAGTGAAGAATACGACAAAGTCTCAAAATCGGCTGAAATTTACCTTTGACGGCGTCAGAATCATCTCTTGACGGCGTCATGCCTTGGCAAGAAAAGTGGGATGTGAAATTTACTCATGACGGGCCAGTGAGTTAGCATGTGAATTCTGACGGCGTCACGCTTTAACTAAATCAAGGGCGTCACGGCTTAAATCATAAGGGGACGGCGTCACGTTCAATGTTAGACGGCGTCAAGACTTGATAGGCCAGAATGGATTTTTGAGGAGCTAAAGAGGGACGGCGTCAAGAAGGTCACCCGGGAACCCTAAAAGCGGCGAGGTGACGGCGTCACAATGCATAAGGTGACGCCGTCAGATCCAAAAATCTATATATAGTTTTCTAATTTTTTGTCATAAGGGAGAGCTTAGTGTGTGGAATTTTGGGATAAAACCCTAAGACGATTTTAGCTACTTTTTCAGGGCTTTTAGCCTTGAGATCTTCCATGTTTCATTGAAAGATAAGTAATCAATTAATCATTCAATATGTCTATGTGTTGTTTGATTCTATCTTATGCTTGTCTTTTGTTTAACATGTTAGGCTAATTTTATCTTGTGTTTGCTTAGATCTAATGAAACCTAGCTATTGATTATTGGTTGTTAGTGTGTTGTTAGTTGTATTGGATGATTGTTTATCTATGTTAGGCTTAAGAAAACTGGCTAACTTCCTATTCGGTAACTTGCTTGAACGTCTTAAGAAACATGAACCAAACGCGTACTAAAGGTTTTTATGGTTGTATTTAATGCACAAGCGAATTCTAGTGATCCCATGTTAGGAGCTTCCTAGCCGGCTCGACATAGGAGTGAAGTAGGAGCTTGTAGAGTTTGGGGAAGTAAGTATGCCACCCCACGAATGGTATTAAGGAATACACCCGTCATCCACGCGACTAATACACACTAATTAACCGGTAAAAGATAGCTAGGGAGTAAGGAAATCTAAGTAAACACATTTCTCTACACATAAGTTTCTCACCCATTTTCATTTTTGTTATTTTATTTTATTGCATTTGTAGTAATTTGGGTTAGTTGACTAGCAACTAATTCCGCCCACTCCTTCAAACCCGAGATTTTACTTGCTTTCATAAAAAATATAAAAACATAAAAAGAATCTTCCTCAACCCTTAGACCTAATTAGAGTAGCCTTTCACACCTAACGAACACTATTCCCTGTGGAGAACGATCAATCCCCCGTACTTACCACTACACTATACTACATCGGTCAGGTACACTGCCTGGTGGGGTTGTAAGCCTCTTGAGATCCCTCGAGAGGTAAAACCTGTTGTAAGGTTACAAAACCACGCATCAACAATCTTTGATAGTGGAGGACCTCGGATGCCTTTTTGACCATTTTCTTTGTTCCGGTTCCGGTTCTGAGCCTTTCCGTATCTCGTGCTCGTTTTCTTGATTTTCTTGTGTCTTTTGTCAATTTTCACGATATCCATCCCTGCACATGCAAAAACACAAAAACACAATATCTTTTGGCATTTTGGTCGGGTTTTTGGTTATTTTGGTCCGGTTTTGGTCGAGAAAAGGTATGTGTTTTAGCACATACCAAAATCCCCCAGACTAAGTATTGCAATGTCCTCATGCAATGTTATAAAAACTCCCCGATTTTCCTTTTTATTCTATTTTTGTATTTTCTAATTATTCACGTGACGGTTTTGTCGACAATCATTATCTAACGATAACTTTTAGGGTCATCGAGCAGGAAACACGATTCAAAAAGAAGTGACCAAACGGATAAAATTCGTCGTTCCTGATTTTTCACAAGTCCCCAAACTAAGCTTAAAAACGAGATCATTGTCATTTACAAGATAGATTGCCAACACTACTCAGAAAGCTAATTGTGGACTCCTTGTTCCCAAATTCCTATTTTCCTCTAATTATTTTATTTTTGGTGAGAAATGAATTTCTTCAAATTCTCATTTCGATAATTTTTATACCGATAAAGATACCTTAGTTTAGACGCTAAGTAGTTTCCAAACCTTCCCTCGAAAACCGTTGCATACAAAAATGAGGTCCACATCAAGGTCTCTGATTTAACACGATTTTGAGAATATCCCTTTTATTTGCGACCGAAACAACTCATCTACGAGTCCAGAGACGGAAGCCTTTATTAGGATACCTCGGAGTCGAAATTTGGCATTTTTAACATTATTAAGCACATATTATTAATCCTTGGCCTTTTATAACAATCACAACATCGGCTGCGAACCGGCAAGATGTGATAGTCTATTATGACCTTGGAATTTTTCCTCTGCCTTTATTAGAAGTCTACAACATCGGCTGCGAACCGGCAAGATGCAGAAAACTTTTTATGGCTTTGGATTATTATTAATATTCATTATTATATATTTTGCCAAATCCCGAGTCCTACGGCTTTTATAACAATCCCAACATCGGTTGTGAGCCGGCAAGATGGAATAGTCTATTACACCGTAACACTGGCAGTACCTTGATGTGTACCCAACTCTTATAAGCAAGGATTCTCTTAAGAAGGATTAAAAACTAAATTTCGCCAAAACCAAAATAGCTTTAATTATTTATAGAGTATTATTTTTGGTGAAACAAGCTGATGGGAACAAAAAACCACAAATAACTTCGATGAGCTCTAAAGAGAACCACTACTCCACGTTTAGCAATCTAACTTATAAACAACTCTATCATTTCTCGTTCTTCGCAAATTTAAAATCTTAAGTAATAAGATCCGCGAATGCTTAGCCTTATAATCAAGCCATGCATATATAAAGTCGAATACGGGAACTTGCAAATTCTTAAAAAGAATTCGCGTTTTCTAGCTCCTTGTGTAAAAGACTAGCACGAGCTTATAGATTATAAACGGTTAAGGGAACAAGCTAGGGCTCAACACGCCCGATCAAGTCAGAATTTTATTCCTACTCTCACCAGCGGAAAATCAACAAAAATGTCAAAATTTATTATATTTTTGCACAAAATTTTTAAAAATTTTCTCATTTTTTTGGAGTTTTTCAATTTTTGGAGGAAAAACGGGGTTGCATGAGAAAACGGCAAAAATGCAAGGCAAAAATCAAATCGACAGATTACCCCCCCCCCCCCAGACTAAAACGAGACATTGTCCTCAATGTCTTAAAGGTAAGGGTTCTTCTACATAAATCTAAGGCCGTTTATTAATTATGCCAAAAGATAGATGTAAAACGATAAGATTTAGGATATCGATAAGCTGCGAATGATGAAACTCGAGTAGCGTGAAGGAAACTACGAGCACGAGAGTCTTCATCATCGGGCATTCCTGGATACATCACAGAAAACACGAAAACACAAGATACGGAAGAGGTAGCCCTCCTCACTCACTTTATTAGAAAATAGATAAGAAATAGAAGGATAAGCATGGGGTGCCTCCCACGAAGCGCTTGTTTATTTATCGAGTCGTATAGCTTAGACTCGCCCCGAATTTACTTAATCTTGGGGAAGCAAGAGGAACGGACACCTGGCACGAAGAACGGAGATGCCGGGGTCGAAGACGGTATCCTCACTCCCGGAGGAGTGAAAAGATGGAGAAATGAGGGGATAAGAAAAGAAAGGGTGAAACACTCGGATGGTGAAAGCATAAACATCATTGGAATCACGGGTGGGTTGGGTGGGTAAAATATCAAGCACTGGATCATCAATATCATAAGTCTCGTCCACCACTCCATCAATTACTTCATTCACACCGGATCCAAGATCTACATCCGGTGGTTTCGCGGGTGGACGAGAAGACGGTAAATCAAAGATAAATGAATCAGCCTCAGAAAGTAAATCATCATCATTAATTTCTTCAATAAGAACGTTTCTTTGAAAACCATTCTCGCCATACTCAATACCCGGTGGTATCGAGTCATCCGAAGCAAGAAATCGATCGACATCCTCTAAAAGAGGATCACGTAACGGATTATCGGAAATATTGCTCAAAATAAGTTCGGAGTCGATTTTAAAATCAAAACGCTCATAATCCGGAAGAGAAATATCAGCATGAATAGTGGGACTGCCACTACTCTTCTCTTCAAATCGAAAAATTTCAAGCTCGGGTAAGAAATCACTATCCATATCGGGGATAGGAAAAGAAGAAGTCGGAGGATCATGTAATGCCTCGATCCTAGAAATGAGAAGATAAATTGTAGATAATTTCTCACGAAGAGCTTCATCTTGGATTTCAGTTTCTTCATCATTCTCTTCTTCTAAGCTGACGAGCTCAGAAGGTACCTCATCAACATAATCGATGTCTCCACAAGATAACGAATCGTCATTGTCGGAATCGGAGTACATCTCATCATCGTTCTTCTCAACATGAATATCATCACACGGCTCATCATTCGTATCAACGAGATTATTAAAATGATCATTTTCAACGAAATCACAATCACCGTTAGAATTTTCCCCGGACTCACTTTGGATTGGGACGAGGTTCTCAACACTAGACTTTTGGAATTCGTCCGATTCCGTTGCCGGAATAGTGTTTAGATGCTCGTCCCCCATTATTAAAGAGTCCTCGGGTTCTACGGGAGGAAAGATAGGTGAAATTTGAGGGAAAACGTTGAATGACACAAGTATCTCCTCGTCAGCACATTGCTGTAAGGCCTTCCGAAAATTAGCCTCTTTTTCCTCGGCAAGTAATTCTTCTATAGACTTCTCATGAGGATCGGGAGTAGAAGTATAGTGTTTAATCACCAATCTCTTAACTTCTTGGAAGTCTTCCCAAAGTCTTTCAATTTCGCGCATTTTATCTTGATTCGGACAATTGCCGGGATTTTGTGAGGGTTGGTTAAAACCATGAGAATCGAAACACGAATTTGGCTCATAATAAGAATTTTCAAACGATCCCCCACAATGTTCAAAATTTGACGAACTTTGAAATGAATCACCATTATAATACGGTACTTGCTCATACGAGTTTTGAAAAGGAAGATTGAAATCGTTTTGAGGATAATTATCAAAACTCGTATCACAAGCATAAGACGTTTCAGCACTCGGGACGTAGCACATACAATAGGTGTATCCACATTGATTACAAAAACATTGTCCACAAGGTACTCCTTCTTCGGAGGGATTTCCACAATTAAAACAAGTGAACGAAGGTGGTGGTGGTGGTGTCGGATAATAATCGGGAACGTTTGAAAAATTGTTAAACGAATTGTGAACATATTCGGGAGAATTACAATTCAAACAAACGCCATCATGAATATCACTACCACATTGATCACACGTACACCAAACACATGAACCTTCGAAGAACGGTTCTCCACACTTAAAACAAATAGGATCCATAAGAATTAAACACAAGAGGAAGAAAGATATAGAATTATCGATTTAGAGGGTTAAAGAAGAAGAATTATATGTATAGGAGGATAAGAAGATTATTTTTAGGATTTTATAATTAAGAAACATTGAATAACACAAAAGAAAAGGAAAATAAAATTTGAAAAGAAAAATCTTTTTGGATTTTTATATTTATAAAAACCTTGAAAAACAAATTTATTTTATTTTTGGTAACGTTACGTTATCCGTAACCGTTTCCTTCAAAACTACTCGCTATCCGGTTGTAGAATTAAAGTAGTCCGATAACGTTTAATTTCACGATTTGTTTTGTTGTTTATTCGGAATGGTTTACAACCGCCCTCCTTCAACGGAAGACCGAGGATGTTTATTAAGATGTATTTATGAAAACACTTTAGGAAAAGTGTTTTGTTTATTATATTTATGAAAACACTTTAGGAAAAGTGTTTTATTTATTTTATTTTTGGATTTTTTTTTTTTTTTTTTTTTTTTTTTTTCAAAAACGAGAAACTTCCGAAGAAGGATCTTCAAAACACAAAATACGATACGAATCAACGACAACGTTTCAAGCCTTCCCCGGCAGCGGCGCCATTTTATTGATGTGTTTTTTTATATTTTTATTTTTATTTTTCCAAAGAAATATTCGTGAGAATATTTCCCCGGGTCGTTCTCCCAACGAAGGTTTGACGGCGTTTAAGTCGATTCGGAGTCGTGAAAATGTGAAGTGAATAAATGACATGAAAGATTATTTTTTTAGAATTGATTACACTAAAATAAGGAAAATTAAAATCAACAATCTACGCTATTAAAATAAATGCACACAACAAGAAAGCAACTAATGCAAATCCCGGGTTATTCCCGAGATTTATAAAACTAATAGTGAAGAAATAATCCTAAAAATGCAAAGCTAAAAACCTAAATGACTGAAAATGTAATTTAATAAAACTAAATTTCAATAAAAGAAAATTTAAGAAAAAGTTTATAAAAACTAAAGGGACTGAAAATGTAATTTAGAAAAACTAATTTATAAAAGAAAATTTAAGAAAATAAAAGTTCCATAAAAGTTGAGGGACTAAATTTACAAAAACTGAAACTAACTTAGACTAAATAAAGAACAGGGACTAAAATTGCAAAGAAACAAACTAATTTAATACTAAATTCTCCTCAGTCACGATTTTAAACTAACACAGAAAATTAAGGGACCAAAAGTGACAATCTTAGAAACTCATTTAATTATCTTTACATCAGAAATCAACCACACAAGCCCTTTTCAAGAGCTTATAAAAAGCTCAAATCTTAACCAATTTTAAAAATAAAAACTGTTTTGGAAAGCTAACCAAGCAGAGATTACTAATTTCTAAAAAAAACAAATTTTAAAGCTTATTTGCTTATCTAAAAAACTACCAGATTAGGTGGTCTTTAAGCACATTAAACTGATGCAACAGATTAGGCTGAATAGATGCTGCTTTGCATTCACAAAATAAGCCTCTTAATAAGCTAAAAACTCAAATACCAGATAATGAGTGGAAAGACTACCACCTAATCTACTTAAAAGCCAAAAACTAGGGTCTAATTTTATCCTAATAAGCCAATGAAGAAGTAAGATCAGCAGCTCAAAACTGATGATTGCACCTGGAGTTCTGTGACAGCAGAAACAAAATGGCGCAAAAGGTTGCGACTACAACTTTCAAATTTAAAACAACTCTTTCAAGCTTTTTTTTTAAACTATTCTAAAAGTGCTTAAACTGAAAACCAATAAGCTCAGCTGCTGATCTCTTGAACCAGAAAGAAAAATTCCAACAACTTACAACCTTAATTCTAAACCTATTTTAGTCTAAATCTAAATCTCTTTAACTATTTTACTTATACTAATTGAAAGTAACAACAACAAGAGCAGCTAATAGAAATAAAATAATGAGCAGCAATAAAAAAAACTAGATGTAATAACACTCACAAAGTGGTCCTGCTGCAATACTAGTGATCTCAGATCATCAAAACCAAACCTACCCAGGCTTAAGCCACTAACATAACCCAATTTCCAGCTTCTATCCACCATCAGCTTAATCTCCACAACTTATTCCAACAGCTTATCACAGCTTGACTATTTTGACTTATTTTTTTTTTTAAAATGATGATCAGAACTTGGAATCCGACAAAAACTAAATGAGCAGAATCATAAACTGAAACAATAATTGAAACATTTAAATGAAAACTTTCATTAATAGAAATTAAAAATTACAAAGTAAATTTCTTAAAATTCTGATACAAACTAAACTTTTATTACACTTAAAATTTGAGAATACAATACTGTGAAAAGAAAAACACAACTGAAAATGAATTTTAGCAGAGTAACATTACTTCAAAGCCTACACTAACGACTCACTAACTCAGAAAATTACAACTTAAATTTGAAAATTACACTAGAAAACTAAATTGACGGTATTACTCTACTCCTACTCCTAAGCTAGCTAACCCTTGAATTGTGAGTGAGGCATCCTTTATATAGCCGTGAGGTGAGAGTTCTCGATTGTCCAGGTCACCAATCCGTGTGCTCATCAGTCCAATACCACCCTTAGATCAAATTGCTCTTCATTTAACCGTACGATCATCAATATGAGGTGTTCGAACCAATAGCCTGCTGCCATGTGTCCCCGTGTGTTAGTTTGCTCTCTGACACGCTCTGACAAGTGTACGAAAAGACCCAATTACCCTTAATTGTGGTAATTAAGGAGTGGGTAAATTAGGGTTCATCCTTGGGGGTGGGGGAAAAAGGGGATCGGGTTTAATGTTTTTGTGAGAGAGATAGAAAGGTAAAGTGAGATAAGGTGTGTTTGTTTTTTTTATTTTTATCTTATTCTTTGACCGAGTGGGTTTGACCGGGGTTAAAGTTTATTTATTTGGGGATGGATCGGATAGTATGATAAGGTGGATTGGGTTGGATATTTTATATAGAAAGTGAGTGGGCTAGGTTTTAGTGTTGGGCTAGGTTTGTGTTAAAAGGGAAATGGGCTAGGTAATTTAGTGTGTAGGATCCGGGTAGAGTGTTTATTAGGATTTAAGGATTTTAAACACTAGGGACCATAAATGTAATCTCTGAATTCTTCAAGGACTGATCTTGCCATTTTTTAAAAAAGATAATCTAAGGGTTGGAGTTGACAATCTTTGATAGTGGAGGACCTCGGATGCCTTTTTGACCATTTTCTTTGTTCCGGTTCCGGTTCTGAGCCTTTCCGTATCTCGTGCTCGTTTTCTTGATTTTCTTGTGTCTTTTGTCAATTTTCACGATATCCATCCCTGCACATGCAAAAACACAAAAACACAATATCTTTTGGCATTTTGGTCGGGTTTTTGGTTATTTTGGTCCGGTTTTGGTCGAGAAAAGGTATGTGTTTTAGCACATACCAGTGATGATGATGAAGATACCACTTTCGTCAAAGCTATCACCACTCGGAGTGGTGCTGCTTATGAGGGACCATCTGGTCCTATACCTCCTCCGTTGTTTTAAATGGAAAAAGAGACGGAGGATACCACGGACAAAGTGCAAATTCCAAGCCCACAAAGTACAGCACAAGTCCATCCTCCGGTTGTCTCGAAAAAGAAATCCAAACCAGGAGTTATCTTTGAATCTGTTGAGACTCCTGAAGTCATTGCCCCTAAATCCAAACCTCATATTCCTTACCCATCGCGCTTAAATGAGCAAAAGCTCCGTGAGAAGGCTAGTCAACAAATGGACAAATTCTTTCAAATCTTTAAAGAATTACATTTTGACATAAGTTTTGCGGATGCTATCATTCTGATGCCCAAATTTGCATCAACAATCAAACACTTGTTAAGCAACAAGGAAAAACTGATTGAAATGGCTAAAACTCCATTAAATGAGAACTGCTCAGCGGTTATCTTAAAAAAGCTTCCGGAGAAGCTTGGAGATCCTGGAAAGTTTCTAATACCTTGTGTATTTCCGGGAATGGTTGAATGCTATGCCTTGGCTGATCTTGGTGCAAGCATCAACCTGATGCCTCATTCAGTATGGAAGAAACTTTCTCTTCCGGCTCTTACTACTACATGCATGACTCTTGAGCTTGCAGATCGAACCATATCTCATCCATGCGGCATTGCCGAAGATGTGTTTGTGAAAGTAGGTAAGTTCCATTTTCCAGCTGACTTTGTGGTTGTTGATTTCGATGCTGATCAAAAGGTTCCTCTCATTCTTGGAAGAGGATTCCTAAAAACGGGCCATGCTCTTATTGATGTATTTAAGCATGAGATCACCTTGCGTGTGGATAAGGAAGCTGTTACCTTTAACCATGATCAAACTTCGAGGTACTCCTCAAATTATGATTCTGCATCGGTTAACCGAATCGATGTCATTGATATTAATTCAAAGGAGTACTCTCATGAAAGTCTTGGTTATTTTCATAATTCTGTGAGTGGGGAACCCACCACATCTTCTCAACTTATCATAGCCGACTCTTCCCCTTCTCTCACTTCGGTTGAGGGGAGTGATCCCTTTTGGGATGAGGTCGATGCTTTTCTTGCTCTAGATAGTCCACTTCCGCATGAGGTTGATGATAACTATCTTGATCCTAAGGGGGACATTCTTTTTCTAGAAAATTTGTTAAACGAAGATTCATCTTCCCCTCTTCCACCAAAACAACTTCATAATGAGGAAATCAAGTCAGTTGATAAAACTGATAAATTTCCTGAGATCAAGTTTAAGGACTTGCCTCCTCCACTTGAATATGCAATTCTTGAGGAGGAAGTTCTTATCTTAATTGCTATTCAGATCTCTCTTCTTCCCTTCACCTACCCGGTGATTTCCCCTATCTTTCACTCATTCGGGAGTGAGGATATTACCTTTGACCCGGCATTGTCCATCTAACATTGGTTTAAATGCCGGATTTATCTCATCGGTGTGGAACTTTCTTATGTTCAACTGGTTATCCAAACATTTTGAATGAAAGTCCGATGGAGATGGTTTTTTTCCACTTGCTTCCCCATGAACCAATGAATTCGGGGTCGAGTCAAGCTAGCGACTCGGTTAATAAAAACAGTAGCATAATATGGGTTTTCACCCATGTCTCACCCAAGTGTGGGGGAGATGCCATACATGTTGTATATATGTAAATTCCAAAAAAAAAAAAAAAAAAAAAAAAAAAAAAAAAAAAAAAAAAATTGTGTGTGTATAAAAATAATGGCTATAAGTATTTCCCTTTTCACGTTCTAAGTGTTGGTTTAACAGCCGGGTACTTTGAATATTGAGGGCAATATTCAGTTCTAAGTGTGGGGGGGGGGGGAATTCTAGCGAATTTGATCAAATGTACTATCTAGTACCCCCATTTTAGCCAAAATTTTAAAATTTTTTCTCACTTAGAACGCAATAAATGGTTATCAGTCCGCCATGTCTAACCCACTTAAGGATTGGCTAATCCGAGAGCAAACGGCTCTTGGTAAAGATATATCAAATCCGTTTATGGCTTGCAATTTGCCGAAAATTGTATGGTATTCGACTCACCATATCTTTATAAGTGAAGAGTTGGCTAGCCCGCAAGGTTATGGCTTGTGGTAAAGGCAGTGAAAAACCATGATTGGTAATCAGCTCACCAAAGATAATAGTTATAATTTATCTAAGAGTTGGCTAGTCCAGAAGCAAACGGCTTTTGGTAAAGACAAATCAAAACCGTTGACAGCTGATGATTTGCTCAAAATCATTTGGTTATCATTGTACCAAAGTATCACATACTAAAACATTGGCTACTCCAGAAGTAATGGCTTTTGGTAAAGAGAAAAATCCATTAAAACTTCATAAAAGATTGCTAGGGACTAGCAATAGTTTAGTGTGGGGGATTGATGAGTGTGCAAATACTCATCATTTTTGTCGTATCTGAACTGCCAAAACATCCAAAAACACTCAGAAATGCATCAAAATACTGAAAATATCCCAGGGATTATGTTTTGTATGTTTCAAATGCAAAATGTTTGAAAACAGTTGAAAAACGAACAAAGTTTACAAAATTGGCAGTTTCAGTCCCTCAACTTTCAAAACTTGTCAAAATTAGTCCCTAGGCATTTGTTTTGCAAGAAAAGTCACCAAAGGTCCTTTTTAAATCATAAGTTGTCATATTTATTCCTTTGGTGAAAAGTTTCAACAATTTACAAGTTTAGTCCCTGCACTTTTAGAATTTGCAAAAATGGTCCCTGGGAAATATTATTGTTGGAAATATCATGTATGGTCCCTGGATTATTGGAACATGGCAGGAATTACCTTGGTTTATTTTTGGGAGATGTACAACTTCAGCCCTTCAATTTTCAGAAATTACTAGAATGGTCCTTGTGCTAAAACAAACCAACCGGACCCTTTTATTAATAAAAACCCATCCCACTTATTAAACCCAACCCATCCCCTAAATAATAACCCAGCCCACACCCACAGCCCAACTTACCCTTTTATTAATAAAACCCAAACGAAGGTTTGACTTAAGTCAAACCTTCCCTTCTTCTTTCTCTAAACCGCCAAAACCCAGACAAACCATACCACCCTTCCCATAGTTTCCTGCAATACCACCCCCTCCTCCTGCTACACGCTACCTAACACTCCCAAATGCATTAAATGCTTCTTCCCCACTCTCCTCAGACCATGTGCTAATTTTCCCATTATACTCAATTTTGGCGCCAAAAAGTAGAATCAATGGCTGAGATGATTTCAAGACCAATCAAGTGATGGGATTTGATCAGAGGATGATGACTAAGGAAACCCTAATAAGTTTAGTATAAATAGATAGCAATGTAAGCCAATTCGGCAAGTAGTTAACTTAGTTAAATCGTAATTTTAATTTCAGTAATCATAGCTTGTAATTTTCAGTTCTTAGTTGTAATTCATGTTATAATCAATCAAAGTAATCTTGTTTTAATCACTGTTGTTCTAAATTTCAAGTAATGCTAAGTTTCAAGTTGTATGTTAAATCGTATAAGCTCTAAGTCACTCTAAATCAATATCAAAAGCTCCAAAGTACCTTGCAATAAGCTTATAAAAGCTTTACATAGCTTTGTGTAAGCTTATTTAGTGTTAATCAGTTCTAAATTTCAAATGATCAAGGAAGTCAACAAAAGTCAACCTGAAGCCAATAAGCTGTTCAAAAGGGTATAAGCTAATTTGGAAGGCTTTTTGTGGTTTTCTAGCTTGTGTTAACAAGCTAGATTGGTTCTGTTCTAGTCCTGCTATCCCAATAGCCCCATCTCAGTTGTAAGCTCATTTCTAAAGTTTTGGCATTCTACTGTATAAGTGCTTATTCTAGCTTATTGTTATTGTTTCTTGCTTATTACTAGTTTGTGATAGTATTTCATTAATATAATCAGTATCATATAGCTTTTGTCTTAGTTTCACTTAAAAAACTTAAAAGTCCAAAAATAGCCATTAGTAGCATTGCTTATTAGATTGCTTATTTCTGTGTTAAAAGTTGCTCATTAGTACCTAATTAAGTTAATCAATTAGTAAAATCAAGGTTTATAGTATAAAACATTGTGTTTCATTTGAAAATTCTCCACAGACCAATGGTTAAGGGCTGTTTGGTTTATGCAGTCAACAAGCTCACTTAAGCTTGTACTGTTCATTGACCACTTTCCAAACTTTGATCTTGTTTAAATAAGTCATATTAAGCTGTTCCTAAGTTATTTTAAGTTAATTTGATAGGTTGTGTAGTTTTGAGCCATCTGTGCAAATTTTAGAACCTCAAAAGCTCAAATAAGCCATTTTAAGCTACAAGCTCATCAGGACCTCATCTATGGCTTCTCTGAGGTCTTTTGGATTCATTTAGAGTAAACACAAAATTTGGTTTAAAGCCTTTTGGCTTGTGCATCTCTGCACACCAACTCTGCTGCTCAGTATACACTGAGCAGACTTGGTCCTTATTCTCAGCTTGTTTGTGGCTTATCCAATTAAGCTGAGGGCCTGATTTTTGGTTTATGAGTAGTTCATATAGCTAGTTTTAAGATTATCATCTGGTATTCCATTTCATAGCTTATTTGATTGCTTAAAATTAGGCCTACACTTTTCCCCAACTCTGCTGATTCAATTACTGATTCTGCTGATTCAGTTTTAAGTTCCTAAGCTCACCTGTTCTAGTGCTTAATTGGACTTCAATTGGTGTGTTTCTGATAGGGCTTTTTAGTTTTTAAAATAGCTCATAGTACTAGCTCACTTTTGCCCCCTTAATATTCAACTTATCAGCTTATTTAGATTGCTTAATCTGCTCTGCTATTTGGCCTTTATTCTGTTGTTTCTGCTGATAGCTTTGTATCTGCCAATCTGCTTATCAGCTTAATTACTTGTGCTTATTTGTGTTTTTCAGTTGTTTTAAGCTTTTATTAGTTGTTTATACTTGTCCTAAGCATTTGGTTGAGTTTTGAGCTTATTAGCTTATTTTTAGCTTATTTGCTCAACTGCTTATCTGTCCAAACTGCTTATCAGGGTTTATTGAATTTCTGCTTTTATTTTTCATAGCTTTTAAATATTAATTTAGACTTATCCTTAATTTTTCAGATTTTTCCTAAGTCATTTGATATTTTTAATCTTTTTTATTAGTTTATAATAGTAATTAATTCATAATAAATAGAATATTAATCAGAAAAATATAATTTTAGTTTTCATAATTTTCTTTTATTAATTAGATTCTAGGAAAAATATAATAACATTTTTAGACCTTAAGAAAACCAAAATAGAAAAATAGTGATAGCTTCTATTTAATAGAATTTATCTTTTTAAATTTTTAATTAAGTAATTTTCATTTTTATAATTTTATTAGCTTCTTTTCACTTAATAATATTTATAGAAAAAGTTTTAGATTTTTCTTTGTTCATTTAGTATTTTTTATAAATTTAAATAGTTTAATAAGTAATTAAATAAATAAATAATTAATAATAATTAAATAAAAAGTGTTAAAAATATAATTTTAGTTTTTAAATAAGTTTTAAGTGATTTTACATTTTTAGGTTTTAAAATTTCATAAATTTTAGTTTTTGTCCCATTTTAGATTTCCTGTTACGCATTTTCAGTTTAATTTAATCGCGTTTAATCTTATTGTGTATATTTGTTTTAATTTGTTATTTAGAATTATTAAAAAAGCAAAATCAAATACCTAATCACATCAGTCACTCTAATCCTAGCTTTTCACAGTTTGCCCATTCACACCTCGTTGGGAAACGATTCGGGTAATTACTTACCTGTCTTCACACTACACACGAACGTGAGTTTTTGCAAGTATCCTTTTTTACAAAGGGGTAATTTGTAATTATTCACGCGTATCCGCTGTCTGCATTTATTTATAGGCGTATTTAGCACGGATCAAAATTTTGGCGCCGCTGCCGGGGAGGTTGTGTGCGACAATTGTGTAGAATTTTAGCGATTAGTGATTCGAGATCCTTCTTCCAAGAAGTTCCTATTTCCCATAGACAATATAAAAATACAAAAATATTTTTCTTTTCTTTTCTATATATATTATCATATAAAAATTAAAAACCCAAAAACATTTTCCGTTTTCTTTGTTTAATAAATAACAAATAAAATTTACCATCGAGAACCAAGACAGAGTACTACCTAACTGGGGGTACGACCATAATAAGTTCCCAAACCAAAGATTTAAAACTTGCCTTTGTATTACTTGCGAATATCGGCTCACCTTTTATTGATAAACAAACTATAACGGAGGTTTAAGGATAGTTTGACATTAAATTGTCGGACTGAAAGAATCGGGTTTTTAAGGAGCATTAATTGCCCACCTTTGCTTCTCCGCCACTCTGTGCGTTTATCTTTTAGAGAGCTACCGTACGCTTGTTGATTATTGGTTTAAGTTCACTTGTGTTTTGCTTCGTTCTTGATTTAATTAAAATATTTTATTTAGTGCATGCGCACTCGTTCTTCCACGTCATCAAGCCCTTTACGTGAACTCGTAGATATTCCGAGAAGACGTAATCATAGACGTGCTGCCCAAATAGTCGAACCCGAGATTCGTACTGTTCTCACTGATAATATGGCAGACGAACGCACAATGGCTGAAATGCTCCAGGCACCCACCGAGGGTTACGGAGATGCCACCGTTTTACCAGTCATCGATTCTGATCATTTTGAACTGAAAACACATTTGATTCAGCTCGTTTCCACAAACCAATTCCACGGGTTTGAACGAGAGGATCCATATGCACACATTCGTTGGTTCAACAAGTTGACCTCTACAATCAATTATAAGAATGTGCCGCAAACAGTTATCAAATTGATGCTATTTCCATTCTCACTTGAGGGGGCAGCCCGGATTTGGCTGGATAAAGAACCCCCTCGATCCATTGAAACCTGGGAAGATCTCGTTAAGAAATTTGTAAATTATTTCTTCCCTCCATCAAAGACGACTAATCTAAAAAATGAAATTGCTGGATTTCGTCAAGGTTTTGATGAAAATTTCGGAGAGGCATGGGACAGATTTAAAGATCTCCTAAGAAAATGCCCACATCACGATTTCACGGTTTTACAACAAATAAATACGTTTTATAATAGGTTGACCCAAAACGATCAAGATGCACTTAATGCAGCCGCCGGTGGCAATATCTTGAATCGTAAACCTAGAGAGGTGGTTGAAATTTGTGAAAATAAATCAAAAGTTCCTATTTCTCGAAACAAAGTGAATGTTCCTGTCACTCCTGCTGCTTCTTCATCCGGTAACTCATCAGAGTTAGCCTTCCTTACGGATTCAATGCGTTGCATGATGAAGGAGATGAAAGAACTGAAGAGTGAAATTCATAAACCGGAACAAATCAAAGCAATAAACAAAGTGTGTGAAACTTGTGGTGGCCCACATGCGTATTATGATTGTCAAGCAACCGATGCTTCTCTTTACCCAGCTCCCGTAGCTGCAGTAAACCAAAATCAATACCGTCCGCATGCTGAGACTCAGTACCGAGCACCGAATGCTATGGTCCCACCTGGTTTTCCACCCGTGCCAAATCAGAATAATCAAAATCGCTTTGTTCAAAATCAGGGACAAAATTTTAACAATTCCCAAAATTTCAATCAAAACCAAGGTCAGAATCAGGGTAATCATAACCAAAAACCATGGAATGTCCAAACTCAAAATCAGACATCCTCAGATGAGTTGCTTAGGCAATTCATAAAATCTCAAGAGGAGACAAATAGAACTCAATATCAGACAAACCAGTTATTGGTTACCCAAATAAATGACATAAAAAAATCATTAACTGATCTACCTTCTACCTCGGGAGATCTCCCAAGTAACACTGTTGTCAACCCAAGGGGTGAACTTAAAGCTGTCACTACACGTAGTGGTAAAACTCATGTTGGACTCAAGGTGATAAAGGACCCGGTACTTCCCACTAACAATGGAAGTGCTAAATACGTCCAACCTAAGGTTGTCCAAAATTCTACACCCACAATTGCTCCTCAACCGTTAAGAATAGATCCTACTCTATCACGATTTGCGGTTACAAGTTTGCCAAGCAAACGTAGTGAGCAAAGGACATCTAGATATTATTCCGATATGCTCAATGCTGTTCCTGTCAGTGTACTTGATGACAGTGATGATGATGAAGATACCACTTTCGTCAAAGCTATCACCACTCGGAGTGGTGCTGCTTATGAGGGACCATCTGGTCCTATACCTCCTCCGTTGTTTGAAATGGAAAAAGAGACGGAGGATACCACGGACAAAGTGCAAATTCCAAGCCCACAAAGTACAGCACAAGTCCATCCTCCGGTTGTCTCGAAAAAGAAATCCAAACCAGGAGTTATCTTTGAATCTGTTGAGACTCCTGAAGTCATTGCCCCTAAATCCAAACCTCATATTCCTTACCCATCGCGCTTAAATGAGCAAAAGCTCCGTGAGAAGGCTAGTCAACAAATGGACAAATTCTTTCAAATCTTTAAAGAATTACATTTTGACATAAGTTTTGCGGATGCTATCATTCTGATGCCCAAATTTGCATCAACAATCAAACACTTGTTAAGCAACAAGGAAAAACTGATTGAAATGGCTAAAACTCCATTAAATGAGAACTGCTCAGCGGTTATCTTAAAAAAGCTTCCGGAGAAGCTTGGAGATCCTGGAAAGTTTCTAATACCTTGTGTATTTCCGGGAATGGTTGAATGCTATGCCTTGGCTGATCTTGGTGCAAGCATCAACCTGATGCCTCATTCAGTATGGAAGAAACTTTCACTTCCGGCTCTTAGTACTACATGCATGACTCTTGAGCTTGCAGATCGAACCATATCTCATCCATGCGGCATTGCCGAAGATGTGTTTGTGAAAGTAGGTAAGTTCCATTTTCCAGCTGACTTTGTGGTTGTTGATTTCGATGCTGATCAAAAGGTTCCTCTCATTCTTGGAAGAGGATTCCTAAAAACGGGCCATGCTCTTATTGATGTATTTAAGCATGAGATCACCTTGCGTGTGGATAAGGAAGCTGTTACCTTTAACCATGATCAAACTTCGAGGTACTCCTCAAATTATGATTCTGCATCGGTTAACCGAATCGTTGTCATTGATATTAATTCAAAGGAGTACTCTCATGAAAGTCTTGGTTATTTTCATAATTCTGTGAGTGGGGAACCCACCACATCTTCTCAACTTATCATAGCCGACTCTTCCCCTTCTCTCACTTCGGTTGAGGGGAGTGATCCCTTTTGGGATGAGGTCGATTCTTTTCTTGCTCTAGATAGTCCACTTCCGCATGAGGTTGATGATAACTATCTTGATCCTGAGGGGGACATTCTTTTTCTAGAAAATTTGTTAAACGAAGATTCATCTTCCCCTCTTCCACCAAAACAACTTCATAATGAGGAAATCAAGTCAGTTGAGAAAACTGATAAATTTCCTAAGATCAAGTTTAAGGACTTGCCTCCTCCACTTGAATATGCAATTCTTGAGGAGGAAGTTCTTATCTTAATTGCTATTCAGATCTCTCTTCTTCCCTTCACCTACCCGGTGATTTCCCCTATCTTTCACTCATTCGGGAGTGAGGATATCACCTTTGACCCCGGCATTGTCCATCTAACATTGGTTTAAATGCCGGATTTATCTCATCGGTGTGGAACTTTCTTATGTTCAACTGGTTATCCAAACATTTTGAATGAAAGTCCGATGGAGATGGTTTTTTTCCACTTGCTTCCCCATGAACCAATGAATTCGGGGTCGAGTCAAGCTAGCGACTCGGTTAATAAAAACAGTAGCATAATATGGGTTTTCACCCATGTCTCACCCAAGGGGGGAGATGCCATACATGTTGTATATATGTAAATTCCAAAAAAAAAAAAAAAAAAAAAAAAAAAAAAAAAAAAAAAAAAAAAAAAAAATTGTGTGTGTATAAAAATAATGGCTATAAGTATTTCCCTTTTCACGTTCTAAGTGTTGGTTTAACAGCCGGGTACTTTGAATATTGAGGGCAATATTCAGTTCTAAGTGTGGGGGGGGGGGGGAATTCTAGCGAATTTGATCAAATGTACTATCTAGTACCCCCATTTTAGCCAAAATTTTAAAATTTTTTCTCACTTAGAACGCAATAAATGGTTATCAGTCCGCCATGTCTAACCCACTTAAGGATTGGCTAATCCGAGAGCAAACGGCTCTTGGTAAAGATATATCAAATCCGTTTATGGCTTGCAATTTGCCGAAAATTGTATGGTATTCGACTCACCATATCTTTATAAGTGAAGAGTTGGCTAGCCCGCAAGGTTATGGCTTGTGGTAAAGGCAGTGAAAAACCATGATTGGTAATCAGCTCACCAAAGATAATAGTTATAATTTATCTAAGAGTTGGCTAGTCCAGAAGCAAACGGCTTTTGATAAAGACAAATCAAAACCGTTGACAGCTGATGATTTGCTCAAAATCATTTGGTTATCATTGTACCAAAGTATCACATACTAAAACATTGGCTACTCCAGAAGTAATGGCTTTTGGTAAAGAGAAAAATCCATTAAAACTTCATAAAAGATTGCTAGGGACTAGCAATAGTTTAGTGTGGGGGATTGATGAGTGTGCAAATACTCATCATTTTTGTCGTATCTGAACTGCCAAAACATCCAAAAAACACTCAGAAATGCATCAAAATACTGAAAATATCCCAGGGATTGTGTTTTGTATGTTTCAAATGCAAAATGTTTAAAAACAGTTGAAAAACGAACAAAGTTTACAAAATTGGCAGTTTCAGTCCCTCAACTTTCAAAACTTGTCAAAATTAGTCCCTAGGCATTTGTTTTGCAAGAAAAGTCACCAAAGGTCCTTTTTAAATCATAAGTTGTCATATTTATTCCTTTGGTGAAAAGTTTCAACAATTTACAAGTTTAGTCCCTGCACTTTCAGAATTTGCAAAAATGGTCCCTGGGAAATATTATTGTTGGAAATATCATGTATGGTCCCTGGATTATTGGAACATGGCAGGAATTACCCTTGGTTTATTTTTGGGAGATGTACAACTTCAGCCCTTCAATTTTCAGAAATTACTAGAATGGTCCTTGTGCTAAAACAAACCAACCGGACCCTTTTATTAATAAAAACCCATCCCACTTATTAAACCCAACCCATCCCCTAAATAATAACCCAGCCCACACCCACAGCCCAACTTACCCTTTTATTAATAAAACCCAAACGAAGGTTTGACTTAAGTCAAACCTTCCCTTCTTCTTTCTCTAAACCGCCAAAACCCAGACAAACCATACCACCCTTCCCATAGTTTCCTGCAATACCACCCCCTCCTCCTGCTACACGCTACCTAACACTCCCAAATGCATTAAATGCTTCTTCCCCACTCTCCTCAGACCCATGTGCTAATTTTCCCATTATACTCAATTTTGGCGCCAAAAAGTAGAATCAATGGCTGAGATGATTTCAAGACCAATCAAGTGATGGGATTTGATCAGAGGATGATGACTAAGGAAACCCTAATAAGTTTAGTATAAATAGATAGCAATGTAAGCCAATTCGGCAAGTAGTTAACTTAGTTAAATCGTAATTTTAATTTCAGTAATCATAGCTTGTAATTTTTAGTTCTTAGTTGTAATTCATGCTATAATCAATCAAAGTAATCTTGTTTTAATCACTGTTGTTCTAAATTTCAAGTAATGCTAAGTTTCAAGTTGTATGTTAAATCGTATAAGCTCTAAGTCACTCTAAATCAATATCAAAAGCTCCAAAGTACCTTGCAATAAGCTTATAAAAGCTTTACATAGCTTTGTGTAAGCTTATTTAGTGTTAATCAGTTCTAAATTTCAAATGATCAAGGAAGTCAACAAAAGTCAACCTGAAGCCAATAAGCTGTTCAAAAGGGTATAAGCTAATTTGGAAGGCTTTTTGTGGTTTTCTAGCTTGTGTTAACAAGCTAGATTGGTTCTGTTCTAGTCCTGCTATCCCAATAGCCCCATCTCAGTTGTAAGCTCATTTCTAAAGTTTTGGCATTCTACTGTATAAGTGCTTATTCTAGCTTATTGTTATTGTTTCTTGCTTATTACTAGTTTGTGATAGTATTTCATTAATATAATCAGTATCATATAGCTTTTGTCTTAGTTTCACTTAAAAAACTTAAAAGTCCAAAAATAGCCATTAGCAGCATTGCTTATTAGATTGCTTATTTCTGTGTTAAAAGTTGCTCATTAGTACCTAATTAAGTTAATCAATCAGTAAAATCAAGGTTTCTAGTATAAAACATTGTGTTTCATTTGAAAATTCTCCACAGACCAATGGTTAAGGGCTGTTTGGTTTATGCAGTCAACAAGCTCACTTAAGCTTGTACTGTTCATTGACCACTTTCAAAACTTTGATCTTGTTTAAATAAGTCATATTAAGCTGTTCCTAAGTTATTTTAAGTTAATTTGATAGGTTGTGTAGTTTTGAGCCATCTGTGCAAATTTTAGAACCTCAAAAGCTCAAATAAGCCATTTTAAGCTACAAGCTCATCAGGACCTCATCTATGGCTTCTCTGAGGTCTTTTGGATTCATTTAGAGTAAACACAAAATTTGGTTTAAATCCTTTTGGCTTGTGCATCTCTGCACACCAACTCTGCTGCTCAGTATACACTGAGCAGACTTGGTCCTTATTCTCAGCTTGTTTGTGGCTTATCCAATTAAGCTGAGGGCCTGATTTTTGGTTTATGAGTAGTTCATATAGCTAGTTTTAAGATTATCATCTGGTATTCCATTTCATAGCTTATTTGATTGCTTAAAATTAGGCCTGCACTTTTCCCCAACTCTGCTGATTCAATTTCTGATTCTGCTGATTCAGTTTTAAGTTCCTAAGCTCACCTGTTCTAGTGCTTAATTGGACTTCAATTGGTGTGTTTCTGATAGGGCTTTTTAGTTTTTAAAATAGCTCATAGTACTAGCTCACTTTTGCCCCCTTAATATTCACCTTATCAGCTTATTTAGATTGCTTAATCTGCTCTGCTATTTGGCCTTTATTCTGCTGTTTCTGCTGATAGCTTTGTATCTGCCAATCTGCTTATCAGCTTAATTACTTGTGCTTATTTGTGTTTTTCAGTTGTTTTAAGCTTTTATTAGTTGTTTATACTTGTCCTGAGCATTTGGTTGAGTTTTGAGCTTATTAGCTTATTTTTAGCTTATTTGCTCAACTGCTTATCTGTCCAAACTGCTTATCAGGGTTTATTGAACTTCTGCTTTTATTTTTCATAACTTTTAAATATTAATTTAGACTTATCCTTAATTTCCAGACTTTTCCTAAGTCATTTGATATTTTTAATCTTTTTTATTAGTTTATAATAGTAATTAATTCATAATAAATAGAATATTAATCAGAAAAATATAATTTTAATTTTCATAATTTTCTTTTATTAATTAAATTCTAGGAAAAATATAATAACATTTTTAGACCTTAAGAAAACCAAAATAGAAAAATAGTGATAGCTTCTATTTAATAGAATTTATCTTTTTAAATTTTTAATTAAGTAATTTTCATTTTTATAATTTTATTAGCTTCTTTTCACTTAATAATATTTATAGAAAAAGTTTTAGATTTTTCTTTGTTCATTTAGTATTTTTTATAAATTTAAATAGTTTAATAAGTAATTAAATAAATAAATAATTAATAATAATTAAATAAAAAGTGTTAAAAATATAATTTTAGTTTTTAAATAAGTTTTAAGTGATTTTACATTTTTAGGTTTTAAAATTTCATAAATTTTAGTTTTTGTCCCATTTTAGATTTCCTGTTACGCATTTTCAGTTTAATTTAATCGCGTTTAATCTTATTGTGTATATTTGTTTTAATTTGTTATTTAGAATTATTAAAAAAGCAAAATCAAATACCTAATCACATCAGTCACTCTAATCCTAGCTTTTCACAGTTTGCCCATTCACACCTCGTTGGGAAACGATTCGGGTAATTACTTACCGGTCTTCACACTACACACGAACGTGAGTTTTTGCAAGTATCCTTTTTCACAAAGGGGTAATTTGTAATTATTCACGCGTATCCGCTGTCTGCATTTATTTATAGGTGTATTTAGCACGGATCAGTTAGATCAAGTGGAACGGAAGAAAATGTCGCGGAGTTATACGGGAACATCTTTCGGATGATAGAGGAAGGATGGGACGTAGCTAGAACGACTTAAGGAGCTGAACGTGAGTCTAACTTGAAGACTCTGGAATAAAGACAAGTGCTGACCGAGAGACAACCCGGATTTATCTTTTATTTTCTGTTTTCTGTCGAGTCTGTCAGACCCACAGAAGATGCGGCGCATCTCCATCACGAGATGCGACGCATCGCCTGCACTGGTCATATCCGTACTTTATTTTTTCTGCATTTTTTATTTTTGACTTTGAAACTTTTTGTCAGTTATTTAAATGCGGCGCATCCCTGGTTAAGGATGCGACGCATCTTTTATTCTGATCCGTATTTATTCCAGGCTCAATACGGCGCATCCTCTTTAATAGGATACGGCGTATCGACTGACCTGATGATTTACAGTTTTATTTTTTACGTTTTATTTTTACTAACTACTAATGTATTATGCAAGTTTGAACCTTCTTAACTCAGGTGTGTTTTAGTCTTGATGGTGTTATAGTTTCCTGCAAATTTTTGTGGATTCATGATTTGTGAAGCTTAAACGTTCAAATCCACAAGAAGATGATATTTGCTCTTATTCGAACAATGGAGGATCATACCGAGCAAATCTCAGGGGAGTTTTTCTGTTCTAATTCTTTTTATTTTCCAGTTTTTCTACCTTAGAAACAAACAACGAGGACGTTGTTTAACTTAAGTGGGGGGATGGGAGAATTAGAACACTTGTCCTAAACTTTTTCAAAATATGCTTAAAATGCGCTTAATATATCAAAATTTAAAAAATTTTAGCATTATTTTGTTTAAAGTCTAAATTGCATATCCGCACACATAACTCTATTCTTTTAAAATATTAAAACTTTAGTGTGCCGGTGACTTGTAAACTTTAGAACTTGGCTTGTATACTATTCGAGACCACCATAATAAGTACTCCCTCCGTCCCATATTAAGTGTCCATAATGGAATCTTGGGATGTCCCAAATTAAGTGTCCAGGGAATATTTTCAACCAATGAGAAGAGACTTTAGTGGGTAATAGTGATATTTGATTGGTGGAGAGTAAAGTTAGTGGAATTTCCTAAAACTTTGTGCATTTGGAAAGTGGACACTTAATATGGGACGGAGGGAGTATTATTTATATAATTGGAATGACTTGTCTAAATTGGTAAAATTCTAGGATTACACCAAAAAGCCTTTATATGTTATGTGATATTAGCTAACTACACTGGTTAGTTAACCCCCGTATAAACCCTTTGTTTACTCTCATTTTTAGAGTAAGATACCCCTAGAAAAACCCTTAGAGTCATTCCTTTCGTTTCTTACACCTTTGTTATTAATGTTTCGTTACACCTTTACACCTTAGCCTACCTTGTAGATTAAAATCCGTGGTTAATTGCTATAGGCAAAGTGTGTTTCCTTACATTACCTGTGTTCGCGTGCGTAATTCATTATCTTTGGTTAGTTGGGAAATTGCACAATGCAATTGGTACAAAAGTAAATATTGTATAATTTTCAGTTTATTTTTCGTGTGTTTACTACTTTCACTATTACAGTTATTTCTGAAAGTATGAAAAGTATGGAAAAATTATCCGGAAAAATAGTGATAGAAAAGCCGTGAAATTTTACACACACACAAAAAAAAAAAAAAAATGAAAAAAAAATAAAAGAAAAAGAAAAAGGAAAAGTTGGATGTTTATTTAACCAACTTATGTGAAGTTTTGTATTAAGTGGGAGATATCACCACTACTTGTTGTATATTATATTATGGATTGAATGGGAGTTGGCCGTTATGGGAACGCCAACTAAGGTTATTCTTTGATTGAGATTTTATTGAGTATAATTCATGTCTACCTAAAGCGTGTGTTTCAAGTGTTAAAGCGTGAGTTATTCAAGGATATGAGTCTTATTCATGGGATGGTTGGGATAGTGATTAACCACACTTAGGATTTTAATTTATCTGTTTTGTTTATTTTTCATTTTACACCAATTTGTATCCCAAATGTTATCCATACCCTATATCATTCTTCATCCAAACCTTTGATTTATTGAGATTAGGGATTTGAGCAATCTTAAGTATCATGGTCGTGGATTCGACTATGTATTTATGATTTTGTCGCCCTTTTTGATATAATATTATTGGTAAAGATTACTTGGTCCTATCTTTAGCCTATTCGAGTTAAGGATTTGAGCAATTACAAGTATCGTGTTCGTGGATTCGATCATGTATTTGTAATTTTGTCGCCTTTTCTGGAATTTGAGATCGATAGAGATTAAAAAGGATGATCAACCCTTAACCAACAAACCCTTTTACCGCTTTAGACTTGTTATTCCTTAGCTTTAGTGGAGGAGATGTGTACACTTTCCAAGCCTATGATAGAATATTCGTCACGACTGAGCAACTAAACGATTTAGAATTGTTTTACTTTGAAAATTATTTTGTTTTCTACTTCGTTAAGTGTTTGGTTGTGTGATTATGATAAAACGAATACGTGCTTAAATTATAAAAATAAATCCTAATATCTTTTAGGATACATTTTCATTTGATTAATTCTAAGGTTTACTTGGGGACAAGTAAAGTTCAAGTGGGGGGATATTTGATGAACTCAAATAAGTACATTTTATTGTCATCATTTATCCTATTTATTTGACTTGTTTTACTATATTATATATGAGAATTGATACTTAATCGTTTACTTTAGTAATTCTCAGGTAAAAACAAGCATTTGGTGAAACTTGGCGATTATGGGTTAATTATGGAGCTAAATGATCAAGATTGCAAAAGTCTGCTGAAACCCAGAAGATGCGCCGTATCTCACTCAACAGATACGACGCAACTCCTAAGTCTATCAAGATTTCACCAGATACGATCCAAGATACATGCGCTGCATACAAAGAACAAGATACGCCGCATCTGAAGACGGTGTACGAATATTCCTGAATATATTAATCTTGGACCCCACGCGAAGTTAAGTCGATGCGCCGCATCTACTAAGTCAATGCGCCGCATCGCTCCTCAGACAAAAACTATAAATACCCCACAAGTCAGACGAATTTTAGAGAGCGAAAAACCATACCTAGAGTCGAATTCAGAAGACCAAGCAACACAAGACACACTCAAATCAAGATACAAGAGCACTAAGAAGGTCCTGCATGTATTTAATTCATTAAGTAGATTTGTTTTATTGTAATAGTACACTTTAATTCATCAGGATTGATGGGCTTGAGGCATGTGACTACGGAAAATAATGCACACCCTTAAATTTGCTTTCCCATTAATTAAAGTTTATATGTTGATGTCTTTGGTAACTTTTATTAGTGCATTGATAACCTCTGTGTCTAGTTGAGCATTGATCGGGTCGCCATGCCTCTTTCCTCGCCTATTTATTTTATCCCCTATGCATTCTATCGTCTGTAGAAAAGTAGGAAGATTGATAAATAGGATAGACATAAGTAATCATTAAGGGTTTACTCGCCGATAAGATTAGAGCCAACGAGAAAGGGTTAATTACATACACTTCATATAAAACTAGCAATAAAACAAGTGACAATCTACTTAACTATCAGGACAGGTCTTCTTATTGTCTCGTGTATCTATCTGTGTAAGTGTGTGCTAGTCGCTGATTCGTGCTCATTAGTTTAGTTTACTATTTAATCGCAACCAAACCGTGCCAGTCTCTCAGACTGAACCCCCTTGTGTTAGATTAGGTTGTATAGCTAACTTAAATATTAAAATACTGATTAGAATAACTAGATAATACGTTCCACTCTTAGTGATCGACACTCTACTTACCATTATATTCATACTGACCGGGTACACTGCTCGTTAAGTGTGTGTGTTATTGATAAGTCGGCTAAATATAAATTTAAAACTTGAGTAGGCATTAAAACTGCTAAACCGCAACGACACATCACGCGCATCATTATGCATGTTATTTGGTTGTATTTGTGAACATTTTACTCTTAAAAGGTGCAAAAGATGTGTTTAGGTTCAGGTACAACTATGTCGAAGGAAATAGAGAAAAAGATGAAGAAAAGTCGACAAAATCAAGTAAATATGCACGAAGTGAAGTTTTCCTTTCAAGATAAAGATTCATGCTATGATTATGTCCAAGTTCAAGAGAAAGATGTGGAAATGAAGTCAAGAATAAGTGCCAAGAAGTGTGTTAAAAGTGGGAATTATATGCTAGCTTTGAGTTGAAAGTTATGTGCAAGACTTGGTCTAAACCCAAGGTTTACCATTCCAAACCCAAGGTTTCCAGCAGACCCAAGGTTTCCACAGCAGACCTAAGGTTTGAGGCAAACCCAAGGTTCAGAGTTCAAACCCAAGGCATAGCAGACGCCCATGCCAAAGGTTTCCATTTCCAGACCTTAGGTCCATCTATTGAAAGTCTTCCAAAAGTTGCATTTAAAGTGAAGAGTTAAGTGCCATTAACACCAAGGCCGACCATCTACTCCTAATTACTCAATTTCCTGCATCTTAATGACCCTTTGTGCTCAAGAAATATGCTTGGTGGCCAAGGATTCTTCAACTACAAATAGAAGTGCTTGGTTAAGTGTTTTTATCTATCTTTTTATCAATAATCTCTCATCAAATTATCATACCTTCTACAACCACTTGGAGGATTCTCTCCTACCACTCCCCACCATTTCTAGAGGTGTTGGGGAGTTGGTTTGGTCTTCATTAGCATGACATATAACTTAATCATTCCTACACCATAAGGTTTGATCATAATTCACACCAATTAAACCCCATATACATCACCAACAATCCTTATTACCAAACACCCCTAAGTCATATACTCACAACATGAGGTCGATTTCCAGGAAGGTTTAGGGATGGAGGCTTTGTATTTTGGTAGTTTCTTTCGGTTGTAATCACATGGTTGGAATTGTTGCACTCGATGCCTTGACTCTAATGCTTGGTATTGTTTCTATTTAAATTCAATCATATTAATGTCTTTGCTTATGTTGATTATGAAAATTCCTTTGTGTGTTGTGTTTCATGTTTGATTACAATTATATCTTTATGATTGTTTGAGGAATTATATATACTTTCGTGTGAATGATTGACTTAATAGTTGGTTAGAGAAAATGATTGTTCTCATAAGTTTGTTTAAATATAATTCGTATTCTAAAACTTGTCAATTAAACATTGTTGGATTTAACGGATGAAAAGATTTCTAATATTGTTGGTTCCAAGAAGTTGGTGCACAAATGGATTGGTATTTGATAATTGACAACTATTGATTATTCAAGTTTTTATATGAATTCGGAAATATTTAATCATGAGATTGGGTCGAAAGAACTCGTAAGAACTAATGTTAGTAATCATCTTTTTCATACATTTGATCATAAAACAAAGAGCTAGCGTAATGGGATGATGGATAGGCCGAAAGGACTCACCCGTGAAACTAGTAGAAACATGGATTTTCTTGACATTACCCATTGATTGGAAATCCTTGTGATAATTGATATGTGCCTTCTATGTTTCACCAAAACAGAACATTCCTCCACGATTGTTTACTATTCCTAAACTAGTGTTTGTATTCTTATATCATGCTTTTATAATTGCTTTTCTTGTTGGTTTGATCCGTGACAATCATAACCATCAACTTGCTATTTGCTTAAACAATCAAACAACATTTGAGTACAACCAAGTCTCTTGGGACGACCTTGACTTACTAATCCTTTTACTACAACGGACGAGTATACTTGCTCGTATGTGTTCCTAGCTAACCGGTAAGTCTTGTTTTATAAATTTAAAACCCGTTGCAAAAGTACATCAAGTTTTTATAGCTCGGTGGAACGCATCAAGTTTTTGGCGCCGCTGCCGGGGATTTGGTTTTTGTTCTTGTTTGTTTGTTTGATTGTCTTCTTGATTGAAATAATGCTTGTTTGCTTGATTTGAATACTTGCTTGAATTGCTTGTTTGCTAATTTGCTTGAAATTCTCGTTTGCTAAATTGTTCTTGCTAATGAATGATTGCTTCTTTGCTCTTGTTTAATTACTTGCTTGATTGATTACTCATGATATTGCTTAATTGCCTTCCTAATGCTTTGCTTTAAAAATCTCTTAATTCTCATCTTTTCTTAATGATCTTGGCATCAAAATAAAGTTTTTGGTGTTGGAGATTTTCTTTCATGTCTTCTAAAAATGCTCACTAAAATGATTGCTTCAAAAAAAAAATTGTCCTCAAAATTGCTTGCGAAAAACCCACCAAATGTGTCTGTCTCCATTTTCATTTGCTCTTTTGTGTTTAAATTTATTTTTAAGCTTAATAAAAGTTTTTAAATCTAAAGTTTGTTTTAAATAAAAAGTTAAAGAATAAAAAAAAAAAAAGTGTGAAGTAAAAAAAAAAAAAACTTTAGTAGCAGCAAAGAAAAAAAAAGGAAGAAACAAAGATTTCTTTTTCAAAAGCAATTGCCATGTGCTGCTCCCATTGTTTTAAAAACCGGTTTTTTTAGTCGAACCGGCCATGCTTCCGTCACCGGTCGAACCGGCCGAACTGCCCAACAAAAAAAAAAAAAAAAAAAAAAGTCAAAAAGTCAAAACCGGTTGAACCGGACCGGTCGAACGAGAAAAACCGGCCAAAACTGGAAAAAACCGGCCGGTTCGCTACAGTAAACGGGACTATAAAAACCGGGGTTTTTTAAACCGGCCGACCAGCCGGAGGCCGGTCGAACCGGCCGGTCCGGTCCGGTTTTTAAAACATTGGCTGCTCCTACAGTTCGTAGTCAAAGAAAGGAAGGAAAAAAAGAATTTGGCTTGGTTCGTGTACTGTAGCAGCAAAGAAGAAGAAAAAAAAAATTTTTTGCTCCATACCCGCGGTATAAACTCATACCGGGCGGTATAAACTTTCTGTTTGCCCATACCTTGGGTATGAAAAACCAAACCTTGGGTATGAAAATTAAAAAAAAAAAAAAAAAAAAAAAAAAAAAAAAAAAAAAAAAAAAAAGTTTTATTTTATTTTATTTTATTTAATTTATTCCGCGGTACTGTAGCAGCGTTAAAAAAAAAAAAAAAAAATCTCATACCGCCGGTATAAATGAATACCGGGCGGCATAATGTTTCTGTTAACGCAAACCGCCGGCCGGAATTTCCATGCCGCCGGTATGGCTTAAAAAAAAAAAAAAGTTAAAAAATTTAAAAAAAATATTTTTGTTTATTTATTTAATTGCTCAAGTTTTATTTAGTCTAGTTTTCTTTAATAAGCTTTAACTTATGCTTTTGCATTTTTAAACTTTTGTTAATCTTGATAAGTCGTAAATAAATAAGTTTTTGCTTTTATTTAAAAATAAAAATGTTTTCGAACTTTGTGGGTATGTTCACTGGAAACCCTCACGAGACTTAACTCGTCCACTCGGGCCACCGAGGGGTTTAAATGGCTTGTTGCATGTGCTAAATGCAACCGTGATGCCTACGAAAGTGAGTTTTTAGAATTTTACGTGTTTTCTTGTAGTTTAGTTTATTTTTGCAGGTTTAATAAGCTCTTGGAGATTGGATGATTGTGGCATTACTCTCTTGATTGGAAATGCTTGGTTGGAAGAGGAATCGCGATCGAATTCCATATGATAAGATGATAATATCATGATTTTCTGAGCCCGTGAAGTTTCGTTTCTCTCGGTTTATTCTTATCTTATTTTCCCTACTTTTTCATGCTTTGAAGTTTATTTTTCATATTGAATATAATGCTTAACTTAAGTGTGGGGGGAAACTAAAATTGTGAAAAACGAAACTAGTTTTTAAATTTTCATATCTTTGGGCCAAGTTTTATATATTTGTTTGCCCTTAGCTTCTTCTAGTGTTTTCACGCATATAGGTTAATATATTAGAATAACTAGATTATCCCACTGGTGAAATTGGTAAATTTTTGAAAAAATTCGAGATGTGTCCCGATTGACATTGCAATCCATTTTTAGGATCGATAACATTTGCTAGCGCAATTATAGCCCTTTACCACTAAATATGTGAGGATTTTAGCCTATTCTTATATAGCATATATCTTTTATGCTTGATCTTTTTGCTATGAGTGTGCCGGTGATTTTATTTATTCTAGAACTTGTACTTACAAATCATTACCAGACCGTAGTGAGATCACATTCGTGTGATATAAGTGTATTCGTATGATAAAGAGGCATCCTTAGGAATTAAACCAAATGGCCTTCCATTTTACATCTAATGATATATTAGCTAGCCACATCGGTTAGTTAACCTCCCATGTGGACCCATTTGTTAGCGCTCATTTTTAGTGCTAGATACCCTTAGAACACCCTCCGAGTCATTCTTTTCTTTTGTTACATCCAGAAAAAATAATACAAAAAGATTTTACAATTTAAACCTTAGCCTACCCTTGTCAAAGTCTAAAAGGTTGGTTGCTAGTTGCTTGAAATGTTGGATTGTTTTTTATGATTATTAGTTTGCCACACTTTGTAATTTGTGTGTGCCATTCCGACAAAGATGAAGGTGCGCAACTTCTTATTTGTATTTTTGTGGTGTATGCTTATGCGAAGTGTGGGGGGAGATGTGATGAATGAAGGAGAAGTGTTGAAAAAAAAAGAATAAAAAAAAAATGTGAAAAAAAAAAATGAATAAGTCATCGAAAAAAAAGAGAGAAAGAAAAAATATATGTGATGACAATTATAGCCAATGTGCTATATCATTATTATGAAGTTGAAGGAAGATGAAGTATGTTTGAGATATCGATTAGCCAATGTGCTAAGACGTGTTATATATATTTGGTGATCGATATGTGAAGAGGAAAAGATTGTAACTATAATCATTTTATGGGTTTGTGGTTTGTTTGGTGACTAGCAACATGGGACTTTGACTTGATTTCATTTTTATTTTAAAACCAATTTCATAAATATTCCCATGTCTTATCCTTACCCTTTTTGGCTTTGTGAAATTATCAAGTGTATTGACATGTAGTGACCATCCGATTTCTTGAGGAATTAGATAGCGTTGTTAGCGATCTAAGGTTATCCTTAGTGACCATCCGTTATTTGGTAATGCAAGAATTCGTTGTTAGCGAGCTATTATGTTTTGCATGAGATAGTTGCACATAAGTATTATATAACCCTTGAAGCCTAAACCCGAACAAAAGTCCTCATTAGATGTTTACACTTGGTGCTTACGCCACGTCGGTGGAGTTTTGTTTCTTGTACAAGCCTGTGGTAATAAATGGATCATGACTGAGCAAATATGTGTGTGATTTTCTTATATACTCCACCACCAAAAATATATGAGTGTTGAGTGAATTATACTTTCATTCCTTTTTGTGAGGTGCTTAGCCATGTTATCATGCAAGAGAATTCATAGGGTATTGTCAAACATCTCGGTTTTTCACCATTAAAGCTTAAAATGATGAATCGTATCTCGTACTTGTACTTGGTAGATTTGCATCATATTTTTATTAAATCATTTTTCTTACACCATGTGGGATCTATATTTTTCTTAATTGCTAGATTTGCTTGAGGGCAAGCAAAACCCTTAAGTGTGGGGGAGTGTGTGCTCAATTTTCGCTTATTTATAAAAAAAACCAAAAAGATTTTTTGATATTTTCTAATTTTTCAAAAAAATTTAAATGAAAAGCTAATACTAAGAACGAATTGTGCTATCAAGAGTTTTCTCCACCAAAGAGTTGTCAAGTTTGGTTAATTGTTAATGGTGTAATGGGTTGAAAAAGACATTGTTAGTCAATTAGTTGTAAACCTTTGTCTATGAGGGTGTTACCTTATGTATTGACCATTTCATAAGTAACTTGGTTAAACACGGAAAACTAAATAGTGTGGTTGTCAATTACTTGTGAAACGAAAGCGAATCAAATAATTGAGTTGTGTTAGTCTTGGATTGATCAAATCTTAATTTTTTTTTAAAATTTTCTTTTCATTTTTGCCATTTAGATATGCATTTTAATTTTTCTTTTCTTAGATTTGCTTGAGGGCAAGCAAAGTTCAAGTGTGGGGGATTTGATAACGCTCAAATCTAACATGTTTTATTAGCGTTATTCTTATGATTATGCATGTTATTTGGTTGTATTTGTGAACATTTTACGCTTAAAAGGTGCAAAAGATGTGTTTAGGTTCAGGTACAACTATGTCGAAGGAAATAGAGAAAAAGATGAAGAAAAGTCGACAAAATCAAGTAAATATGCACAAAGTGAAGTTTTCCGTTCAAGACAAAGATTCATGCTATGATTATGTCCAAGTTCAAGAGAAAGATGTGGAAATGAAGTCAAGAATAAGTGCCAAGAAGTGTGTTAAAAGTGGGAATTATATGCTAGCCTTGAGTTGAAAGTTATGTGCAAGACTTGGTCTAAACCCAAGGTTTACCATTCCAAACCCAAGGTTTCCAGCAGACCCAAGGTTTCCACAGCAGACCTAAGGTTTGAGGCAAACCCAAGGTTCAGAGTTCAAACCCAAGGCATAGTAGACGCCCATGCCTAAGGTTTCCATTTCCAGACCTTAGGTCCAGCCATTGAAAGTCTTCCAAAAGTTTCATTTAAAGTGAAGAGTTAAGTGCCATTAACACCAAGGCCGACCATCTACTCCTAATTACTCAATTTCCTGCATCTTAATGACCCTTTGTGGCCAAGAAATATGCTTGGTGGCCAAGGATTCTTCAACTACAAATAAGAGTGCTTGGTTACGTGTTTTTATCTATCTTTTTATCAATAATCTCTCATCAAATTATCATACCTTCTACAACCACTTGGAGGATTCTCTCCTACCACTCCCCACCATTTCTAGAGGTGTTGGGGAGTTGGTTTGGTCTTCATTAGCATGACATATAACTTGATCATTCCTACACCATAAGGTTTGATCATAGTTCACACCAATTAAACCCCATATACATCACCAACAATCCTTATTACCAAACACCCCTAAGTCATATACTCACAACATGAGGTCGATTTCCAGGAAGGTTAAGGGATGGAGGCTTTGTATTTTGGTAGTTTCTTTCGGTTGTAATCACATGGTTGAAATTGTAGCACTCGATGCCTTGACTCTAATGTTTGGTATTGTTTCTATTTAAATTCAATCATATTAATGTCTTAGCTTATGTTGATTATGAGAATTCCTTTGTGTGTTGTGTTTCATGTTTGATTACAATTATATCTTTATGATTGTTTGAGGAATTATATATACTTTCGTGTGAATGATTGACTTAATAGTTGGTTAGAGAAAATGATTGTTCTCATAAGTTTGTTTAAATATAATTCGTATTCTAAAACTTGTCAATTAAACATTGTTGGATTTAACGGATGAAAAGATTTCTAATATTGTTTGATTCCAAGAAGTTGGTGCACAAATGGATTGGTATTTGATAATTGACAACTATTGATTATTCAAGTTTTTATATGAATTCGGAAATATTTAATCATGAGATTGGGTCGAAAGAACTCGTAAGAACTAATGTTAGTAATCATCTTTTTCATACATTTGATCATAAAACAAAGAGCTAGCGTAATGGGATGATGGATAGGCCGAAAGGACTCACCCGTGAAACTAGTAGAAACATGGATTTTCTTGACATTACCCATTGATTGGAAATCCTTGTGATAATTGATATGTGCCTTCTATGTTTCACCAAAACAGAACATTCCTCCACGATTGTTTACTATTCCTAAACTAGTGTTTGTATTCTTATATCATGCTTTTATAATTGCTTTTCTTGTTGGTTTGATCCGTGACAATCATAACCATCAACTTGCTATTTGCTTAAACAATCAAACAACACTTGAGTACAACCAAGTCTCTTGGGACGACCTTGACTTACTAATCCTTTTACTACAACGGACGAGTATACTTGCTCGTATGTGTTCCTAGCTAACCGGTAAGTCTTGTTTTATAAATTTAAAACCCGTTGCAAAAGTACATCAAGTTTTTAAAGCTCGGTGAACGCATCATGATCCTTCAACTGGTGCAGCATTTTCATCTTCAGGATATGCATCAACCATCTGTTCGAACCTATCGAACTTTGGAGCTGATGGATTGATCCATTCAGGGAGTGGTACATCTTTAGCAGTAGCAGATGGAGCATGGACTTCTTGAACCTTTGTTGGAATTTCGTGATCAGAACTTGCATTATCAAAAGATTCAGTACTCTCAAATGGTCCGCCTTCAAGAGGAACGAATGTTGGTTGGCTTGATTGTTTTGTTGTTCCAGAAGAATGTGTTGTGGAAGCCCTGCCAGTTGATGGAGAATGTCTCCTTCTTTTCTTCCTTTGATTATCTGGTTCATCGTGACGGCGCTTGACTGGTTTGTCAGACATGCACTTTTCTTTTGGAAGACTAGCTACCTTGTCATCCTCTCTCATGGATTTGAGTAGTGCTTCTTTAAGTTCTGCTTCTGTTGGATCATTCATGATTTCTTCTAATAATATCCCTTTGATATCAGATCTGGATGGTTTAGGTGGCATTGTTCTGATTGTAAGTGGTGTAGTTTGCATTAATTTTGCCACTGTCTGTTCCAGATTCTGCTGAACATATCGTGTGATTATTTGTGGAATAATCTCTTCAAGATGTTCCTTGACCTCTCGGGATACCTGTGGACTTAATGCTTTAGGAACATGAGTTTTTAGGTACTCCTCTGCTGTCTTTTCCAAGTTGAAGTTATCAAACCGGGATATTTGATTGTCCACCTTCTTTCCAACTTCACTGATCTTTTGTATTATATTTGTATGCACCTTTTCATCAGCCTCAAATTTCTTTGACATGTTCTCTTCAATTGAGGAAATTTTCTCTTTGAGTTCATTGTAGTCACCTGCGGTTTGACCCACAGATGACGGTTGTGGTGATGGAGGTATGGTTGTGTCATCTTGCTGATCTTGTGATTCTTCCTCACTTTCATCGTTATCATCACTTTCATCTTCGTCTTTGTCAACCCTTTCATCATTATCATCACTTTCATCTGTGTCATCACTTGCATCTTTGTCATCTATTTCTTCATCATCTTTCTTTTCATCTTTTGTATTCTTTTCACCATCATCAGATCCTTCAACTTCAGAACCTGAGTCTAACTGAACATGTACATCTAATCCTTCACTTTCATTTTCAGAGCTTTCAAGTGTTGTAGACTTAACTTCTTCAGACTCTTCTGGTGCATTATCAACGTGAGATGCTGAACCTTCTCCTTTTCGTCTCTTTTCACGTTTCTCTTCATCTTCAAAGTGTATCTTTAAGTTATCCTTCGTGGCTTTCTGCAACTGTTTTCGTTCTTCTTTTTCAGTTAGGGGTGGTGGGATGGGCAAAAATTGTAGATCTGTAAACTTGATTGACTTTCCTTGCCCTTGTTTCAATCCCTTATCTGATACTGCCAAGACATATTTCAATTTCTCAATATCTTCCTTTTTCTTGCCCTTCTTGAGCTCAACTTCATCTCCAGCTTCCTCTTCACTTGATTCATCATGAAGTTGTATTGCTGATGAGGCTTTGGTAACCACTTTTCTTTTCTCAGCTATCTTTGCTTTCTTTGATCGAGAAACAGTGGCTCGAGTTGGGATTGATTGACTTTTTCCTTTTGAAGATTTTGACTCTTTGGGTATGACTCCCACCTTGTTGGCTTTTACTGCTTCATCTTACTTCTTATATGCCTCGGTATTCATGAGTTCTTCTGTGAGCATGATTTGTGGAATTCTTGCACCTTGCTTTGATGTATAAGACTGGACTTTGGTAAGAATGCGGTCTTTGGCTTCAGTGTGCATTTTCTCGTTTACGGGTCGTTTGAGTTCAGGGTTTCTTTGCATGAAATGTGAGATCAGGAGTTTGGTGAAGCGGGGAAAAGGTATTTTGTGATCTTTACTTTGATGAAACTTGTTTCTAAGAAAGTTCATGTCTTTCCAGATGTATTTGGCGAAGTCAAGATGTTTAAAGTTGATAACATCACAGAAGAATTGAAGCTGCTCTTGTCGAGGGTGTTCCAGTCCAGTGCTTTTTCCAGTTATACAATTGATGATGATTGAGTACAGGGTTTGCCATGGTTGTGGAAAGTACTTCCTTTCGACTTTGTAGAGTGATGTGAGTGGTTCTTCTGTTTCATCATATCCCAGAAGCTGAAGTGTTCTGGCCATCTCTTCAAAGGTTGGGTCATCCTGAAACTTCGTGAATTTTCCTGTTACTTCTTTTGGTAGTTCCAACACATTCCTTAGAGTTTCAACCTTGAAAGTGATCTTTGTACTGCCCAAAGTGATTGTCATGCTCTCTTCTTCTTCACTAATGACCATAGAATACCAGAACTGGTTAAGATAAATGTCAGGTACACTTGATGTGTTTGTCAACGTAGGTCTGATGAAATGTCTGTCAGGGATTTCCCCAATGATCTGGCAAGTTTCATGACATTTCAACTTCTTGAAGTCTACTCTTGCGTTACAGTGGCCGATCTTTCGTTCTTCCCCTTCTGGAATGATTGGTTTTCGGGTAACAGATGCTTGAGACATGGTTCGAGTCATGGTTCACCTGATCATTACAAACACCAACAATAATACACAATAGACATAGTATATATATGTTAGTGAATGAAAATGGTTTCATGATATTATCCTTTATAATTTTAATCATCACATAGAACAGATAATACATGAGGGCGAACACATATCATTCAATCAAATCATTTTCTAAACAACTCAGTTTTTAACATAAGTTTATTTCATGCTCAAGTTTGTAACTATTTTTAAGTTTGAAACAAGTTTTATAAGTTTGTAAAACTTAAAAATTTGGATCAACTTTAGAAGTATTAGAAACTTGATGATCATGAGATAATCTTTGAAAAAAAAACTAGATAAGTTTATGAAACATGATAAGATCAGAAACTACATCAGCATATAACCTACAACATATTCATTCGATTATCATAGAACTTCGACTTATCACAGTTACTCGATCTTCTGGGGCTATTAGAAGCTAGATCAGCTTAACTCGACTAGAAGAGTGGATTGACTAGATTACTTGCTTCGACTAGAACCTTGCTTCAACTAGATCACTTGGTTCGACTAGGTACTTGGCTCGACTAGATCAAACTTGTTCGACTAGAGTAAGTTGCTTCGACTAGATCAATTGATTCGACTAGGTACTTGGCTCGACTAGATCAAACTTGTTCGACTAGAGTAAGTTGCTTCGACTAGATTAAGTTTTGTTTCACTAGCTACCTAGTTCGATTATTCTGTTCGTTCGACTAGATCAATTGGCTCGACTAGATTTTTGGTTAGACTAGATTTCTGGTTACACTAGATATCTGGTTTGACTAGTTGAGTTGTTCGACTAGTTGAGTCGTTCGACTAGTGGAAACACTCGACTAGTTGAGTGGCTCGACTAGTATGAGTGGTTCGACTAGTTGATTCGTTCGACTAGTGGAATCGCTCGACTAGTTGAGTGGCTGACTAGTATGAGTGGTTCGACTAGTTGAGTCGTTTGACTAGGGAACTCGCTCGACTAGTTTGACTATTGTCTCCTAACTCGGAGACAAAGTCGATCATCTTGACACCTTCAATTATCTTAACATACATAAGCAATTTACAAACAGCCTGAAACTTGGTAACACACTCGATCAATCATGGTATTAAAAGAATTTCGGCATATCAAAGTATCTAACCATTCATCTCTTCAATAAAGCAAAGACAAACACGCATACCACAACAATCATATAATCACAACACATCACTTGTTCTTCACATATTCATATGTGCGACTGCATTAAACCCTAAATCACTCAATCCGTCCTACTGGAGTTAAACAATCTAATTAATCATGTGCAACATACATACAAACATGTTATGAACGTTTTAAACTAACACAATTAGATCAAATAACATCCAACAAGAATCGCCCAATTCATAAGCATAAACCCTAACATGTTTAATGATGAATTTATTCTACCGAAGCAACATATGAATGATTTTAACACATAAGGAATTCATATAAACACTTACAGGTTAAGAATTAATCAAACAAATCAATGGCTTTTGGGTATCTTGATTTTAAGCGCGATGAAGGGTTTAAGAGTGAGAGGAAAAAAAATTCTGCAAGTGATGGAGAGTTTGACTGTGGTCAGACCATGTATTTTGTTAAAGCTAGTTTGCTTAATTGACAATATTGGTCCTCTAACCTGTATCCTATATGATTTTAAGTCCTAAAGTTAACACATATCACATTATGACAAGATCAACCCTTTAACTTTTAGACTTATTTTCTTTTGAGACTATATTTTCTAACTTGACGTTTTTTTTTGACAATGATGAAGATTAGGTGACGATACGTGATGGTAGATGTGCAAAAATTTCTCCCCCTCAAAATATGACCGATGTTTGAAATTACTGAAAAAATTTGAAAGATCGAGATCATATTTTGTTGTGGATCTACTTTTGCACACCTAAAAGGGACACATCATTTTTTTTTTAATTATATACATGATAGTGTGAATGCTTGACTTGGTTAGTTGTTTGTGAGGGATTTTGCCAAGTCTTCAGGAGTCAAGCATCTCATACCAATCTGATGAGCCAATTTCACAAAGCGTTCGTGAGGTAAGGCTTTGGTGAATAGATCCGCCAGTTGGTGTTCTGTACCCACGAAGTACAATTCAACCGTTCCCTTCTCCACATGCTCTTTGATGAAATGGTACCGTAGAGAAATATGCTTTGATTTTGAATGTTGGACAGTGTTGCATGAAATAGCTATCGCACTCTTGGAGTAACTGTACATCGGGATCTTTGATATTTTTCTGTTCATATTGACAAACAGTGAGTGCATAAATGCATGTTTCACCGTCTGTCTGGAGTTGTTGTTTAGTCATAACCGGGTTTTCTGGATTGCCAATGATATTCACTAAGGGATGATCCTTAGTCCATTTGTGAGTGGATGGGTAATGTTGATATTGTTGGTGTAGATTTGACGGCTCCAAATTTCGTGTTGAAGATTCGGCAACATTAGGAATGGTTGGTGGAGGAGCAAATGGATTGAAAAATGCATCTCCGTCATAATCTGGTGGTGTGGGTACATTTGAAGAATTTGAGTAGGAATCTTCAACTGCAGGTGGAGGTGTTTGTTCTATGGATGATGATGGTTCTGGTTGTGGTTCGTCATTAGCAACTGCTGTGGAAGTAGCTGCTGGTGTATCAGGTGCTTGATTTGTGACATTTTGAGCAGTGGAACTGGTGGAAGCATCTGAGGGGCTACTAACAAGAACGTCATCAAACATTGGTGCAAACAAATCTTCCAAATCCTTCCTATTAGAAGGTAGGGGTGCAGCTGAAGATTTAGGGAAGTTTAGGCGGTTGTGATCGGGTTCTAAGCGGTTTTGCTCAGAAGCCATGTCCGTGAGTTCATCAAAATTGGCGTGTATAGTCTCTTGAATCTCCCCGGTCCGACGGTTCCAAATTCTATATCCCTGAGAATTCTTACAGTAGCCAACGAATATCCCAATGTCTGCTTTAGATTTTAGTTTACCAAGATCATCCCAATCATTCTTTGGGTAACAAAGTGCTCCAAAGACATGAAAGTAGTTGATGTTTGGAATTCTGCCTTGAATGAGATCATATGGAGTTTTGTTGTGTCGTCTGTTGATCATGCATCGGTTCTGGGTGTAACAGGCAGTATTGACAGCTTCAGCCCAAACGTAATCTGGTAATTGGGCGTTGATCAACGTTGTCCTTGCTACTTCCACAAGAGTACGGTTTCATCTTTCGACTACACCATTTTGTTCTGAGGTGCTAGCAATTGAAGTTTGATGAACAATCCCATGTTTCTCCGTGTACTCCCGAAGGGTTTGATTCTCAAATTCAATGCCGTTGTCTGTTCTGATTATCCTGACAGTGTTACGGACTTGAACTTGAATCTTCGTGAGAAATGTGATGACCATTGAAGGAACTTGATCTTTAGTTCGAAGAAAGTAGACCCAAGTCCATCGTGTTTAATCATCCACTATTACCAAAATATACCTCTTCCCATTGATAGTTTGAACCCGCATTGGACCACACAAATCCATATGTACCAGCTGTAGGACATGGTCTGTGCTTTGTTCTGCTTTGGGAGGAAAGTGAGCACGGTGACTTTCCCCTTGTTCACAGGCAGGACACAAGTGATCTTTGGCATATCTGAATTTGGGTAAACCGTCCACCAACTTATTCTTTGCAAGGTCAGTCATGGTTTTGAAGTTTAAATGTGACAGTCTTTTGTGCCATAACCAAGCCTTTGTGGGATGAGCTTTTGAGAGTAAGCAACTTGGTGTAGACGCTGTCATATCCGAGAAGGAAATGGTGTAGAGACTTGTTCCGCGTTTTCCTTTCATTAAATCATTTCCTTGAAGATCTCGGACAAAACATGTCTTCTCCCGAAAAGCTACTTCTAAATCTCCATCACAGAATTGTCCCACTGAGAATAAATTGTGACCAAGGCCTTCAACATAATACACATGGCTGATTTCGATGTTCCCATTGACATAATCTCCATAGCCCATGATTGCCGCGAAGTGATCATTCCCGAATCTTACCGTTCCGATAAACTTTGCGATAAAGTTTGTGAGAAGCTTGAGGTTGCCGGTCATGTGTCGGGAGCACCCGCTATCAACAATCCAGAGGACAATTAGTATCACCTGCATCACAAATATTGGAAACAGGTGGAGATTTGGTAACGGTTGGACCCGTTGGGTTAGTAACACAAGATTTATTTATTTTTGGTACCCATGTAAAGCTTGATGTGTTCTGTAACCAACGTTGCCATGTCCAACTAATCTCGGGCTTTTTCCTAATAAATGCACTAGGTGATTTGGTTGTCTTAGGTTTGGCTATGGGCTTGCCTATGGTTTTCGCAGAAACTTCTAGTGGTGGTTTTCCTAAAACGGATTTGGCAACAATTTGGAACCTAGAGGAAGGGCCACTAGTTCGTTTCTTTTTGCGATTCAACAGAGTTTTAGCAATGCATTTTTGATGATTACCAGATAGTATACTAGCATGACAGAACACATAAGAAGCATCAACAATAACATCATTCATAACTGTCAAAGATCCAACATTCATTACATCATCTTTAGAATTACACTTAGACAAGCTAGATTCTATGTTTGACATAACATGCGTCTTATTCATACTACGGGCATTAACTTCTACTTCTGCATTCTTAGCTAATCCACTCTTAGGTTTCCATACTTTTTTCTTCTGTTGACTTTTTGTTGTCTTGGATCTGCTACCCTTAGGAGTGTTGACTAATCCTGTGGAAGTGGAAGTTTTTGCATTAGTGGTTTGTGATGAAGCTTTCTTAGGTTCCTTGTCTACTTTGTATCTTTCTGGGATAATCACAGCTTTTCCCTTTTCTAATACTCTGATTTTTGCTTTCAACACAACAATGATGTTTTGGAGTTCTTGATTTTTTGAATCCAAAATTCGATTTAGTCGAACAGTGTCAGTTCTGTTGTTGCAAAGCTCATCAATTTCCTTTTCATATTCAAACATTTTATGTCAAAGAGTATCAATTTCATGACTGTTTTGAAAAGATTCTTTGTGTTTTTGCAATTCTAGTTCCAAATCAATAATTTGTTATGACAATGATCCAAACTTTTGTTACAGATGAAAACTTTGTTCTCCACATCATTGTTAATTTGACGAAGACTCTCATTCTCTTTTACCAAATTTTCTATCTCAATTTGCAACAGCTCCACATTTACAGCATGATCATTCACAAGTATCTCATTGCATGACTCATAAATCGAATTCATTATCACAGAAACAACATCAGAACACAGAACATTTTCTAAGAGTCGATCAGCTTCTTTTTCTAAAGCTTTCTTTTGATGTTTTTGTTTTTGAATTTTGTTATCTTTAGCTTTGAAAATTCTCTTCATAGATGCAACTTATAACAACCCGTAATTTTTTTGGACTATTATTCTAATAGAAAAAAAAATAATTATTATATATTTTCTAACATTTACTGACGATTAAAATTTATAAACTAGAGGTTACCTCGTTTTTCTGAAAACAACTCCACACGCATACCGACATTCATATGGTTATGGCAATAATTAATTAAACTCATGTTCCCTACTAACCCACAGAAATCATTTAGTAATCCTTAAACTCAAGGGATAGTCAACTTTCATGAAATTCATCGTACCTCCTTGTTCCCCCTAAACCATCTTTACCTATTGAGCAAAACTTATAACCAACAAGGTCAACTATTATGGAAGTTAACAATATTCTAATCACATCCGACATGTACTCTTGTATCCCTCTTAGTAATACTGACTTTTGGGTAAAGCTAGTAACCAAAGTTTTGTCAACCCTCCTCAAACTCATCACTCTTCTTCCATCCTTTCCCATGCACACCTACGTTAACTTTTTTACAATTTTCACAAGCTAGCTAGGACTAAGTACAATTCTCATTAATGTTTGGTTAATAACCAAAAGCTTAAACCAAAACTCATCTCTCTTTTGTGTCCTTAAAACCCACGATGGCGGAGCCAGGATTTTGGCATATAGGGGGCAAAAAAATTTTGTCGTAAAAACAGCAAAATCAACCACAAAAAGCAGCATTATAGCAGCATCCAAACAGCCTAATTTCAGCATCCAAACACCCTAATTACAGCCAAACAGCCTAATTTCAGCATCCAAACACCCTAATTTTACAAAAGAAAAAGATTATATGTTGTTCTCAATTTTGTTGAGGGCAATATAGGATTTTTGCCGAGGGCAAACAGTCTAAAAGTCGAGTAAAACCCAAAATTTTGCACTATATAAAATTTTTTTCGGCCAATTTGTTGAGGGCACCCCCCCCCCCCCCCCCCCCCCCCCCCCCCCCCTAATTACATGGTGGCTCCGCCTCTGCTAACACACCATATTTTCCCCACATTTTACTTTCAAAAGTATTTCAAAACAACAAGTGCTTACAAGGTTTGGAGATTGGGAAAATCTTGGGTAAATTTGGAGTAAACTTTGGAGTTTTGGGGTTAAGATTTTGTTCTTGTTTCGTCCGATCCATCTCATTCAAACCACATTTCCATCCAACCCACTGTAAGGATTTGTCGTTTCACACTTGTTATAAAACTATGTTTTGAACTTATATTGCATGATTATATGTTAAGATATGAAAAACAAGATAAAATGTGTTGCAAATTTGTGCACTGTCAAAACGTATAAGTTATAACCATGTGGTGTTTTAAGGGAAATTGGGTGGTAATTTTTTTTAAGCTTATAAACCTCTTAAAAATAAGCTTGTGCTACCTCTATATAAATCGACAGACATATATATATATATCGCGAAACATGTTCGAGACTTTTATGCTAAATATAACAAGAGAAAACATAGGTCTCAAGTTAACTTAATTCGAGGCTTATTTGTGCTTGTTGGTCTCCCTTTTCGTTACCAAGTGCTTATCATAAGCATTGATTATATAAAACTAAACAGCTCCTGAGTCCAAGAACAAAACGCAAAATAGTTTTGTAGAAACAAAACACAAACGTGAACACACTGTCTTACATATATGCTAATGTGTCACAGTCGAATCACATTATAAATACATAGTTGAGAAAACAAACTAAAAAGGAGGACTAGTCCAATGGATGGGACGCGTGTTTGTTGAGCGTGAGGTCGGGTGTTCGAACCTTGCAACTGACATTTTTCTTTTAATATATTTCACATTAACCCTTGAACTATAACTAATCAATATTTTCTTTTAACAAATTATACTAATATACTAATAAGGTTTAATTAGTTAAGCTATAGTTATAAACTATATGTATTTACAATGGGGATATTTTTGTGGCAAATGGTTTATAAAGGGAAAACTAATAATTACGGACGAGTCATGTTTGATTTTTGTCAAGTTATTATACTTAGTCTATCTTCACAAACTTGACCAAACTACGAAAACTAGATACTATAATACATTATAGACTTTTTCTAATTTATCATCCACTAATTTAATATAATCACAAATGTATACATAAACATAAATACCTACGCACTTCCAATGAGAAATACTTACAAATATTTTGAAACGATTTAAACATAAACTCTACCACACAAGCAACATTAAACTCAACAACTCGAGGACATTTAAATCTATTTAAATACTTTGAGTCATTAGTACACAAAACTGTAAACTAAGACTTGCCATACTAATCTAGGTCACGTGTCGGTGCCGCCCACTTACTATTTGACTTTACCCAGGCTACTTTACTGAGGTGAGTATTCACAGCCCTCTTTTTACCGCTTTACTCATTTGGGGTGAATGCATGTCTTAAATTCTTATTTGAACTTATGACTTATATTTTATCTGAACTCTTTGAAATTGACTTTGAACCTTAGTACATTACTTTGAGATCATGACTTGTTTTGAACTTTATGTGCCGTACGTACTAAATGCAAAGTCTCCCTTGTTCGGAGCATTCTTGATAATAATTCTCGCCATGTCGGTGAGTGACAAATAATTCTCGCCTAGGTGGTGGAGTGACAAAGTCTCCCTTGTTCGGAGCATTCTTGATAATAATTCTCGCCATGTCGGTGAGTGACAAATAATTCTCGCCTAGGTGGTGGAGTGACAAAGTCTCCCATGTTCGGAGCAGTGCAAAGTCTCCCTTGTTCGGAGCAGTCTTTATTTATTATGTACTTGGCATTTTTTTTATGGTGAACCTGATAAACATGTATGTTTGACACTACCTTTACCATTTGGACTTTTTCTTAAAAACCTTGGACTTCTTTTGAACAAAACGTGTATACACACCAACTATTTTCCTAGTTGACCCGTTTTTCTCATGCATTTCAGGTGATCGCCAATAAGCGTATTTTTATGAAGACATTAGCATTAAGGAGTCTTCATCTATCATGTTTAGTTGGATGAAATAAAATGTTATCTTTTGGAAACAAACTTTTATGTTTCAAATGCCGTTGTTGGCTAAAACAATGTTGTATTAATGTACTGCTTCTTTAAATTTAAATTATGGTATTGTTCTATATCACTCTGCGATGTATATTGATTTCGTAGCACCCCAGGACCCGAATGCTTCTGCAATACCACATTTTTGGGGGTGTTACACAACTTCCGTTTGTAATTCTTGCTCCTATTGTGTTGCACATTTCTTGAGATGTTTGACATGAGGTAAAATTTTCTTTTGAAGAATGTCTCTCTTTTCTTTCTCCAATGGAGAGAGAAAAGTAGAAACTGTGATTTTAGAATTAAATTCAATTTCATTTTCTAAAATTTTAATGTCATCCATAAATGTCTTAAAATATCAAAGAATTCGACATTCTTGAGGCATTTGTGGATCAACATCATCCTTTGTCAAAGAACCCTTGATTTGTGCAGCAGTTTGGGTACCAGGAGTTACTGGAGAAGAAGCTTGTACGTTGGTGTTTAACAACGTTTGTTCTAGTTTGTCCTTAGGAGGGACAAATGATTTGCTGATATGAGGTCTTGCAGAATAATCATAATGAACTCTTGAAAAATCTTTGTCTGTTTTTGATCGACTCTCATGTTCATTTTGACGTTCAAGAAATTCAAGTTCTTCATCATTACTTAGCACAACAACTCTTTGAAAGGTATCATCAAGTAATAATTCCGCATTGTATAACTTGGGATTGTTACTGAGTGCTTTTGAAAGAAAACGTGGTTGGTCACAACCAATAGCTAATCCATATCCTTTCGGATTTGGTTTTACCGTTAGCCGTTGAATTTGAGTTATGGAACCTCCATTTTTGTACACAATATTATGAAATTCTTTGAGTTTTGATTCCAAAGCAACAATTTCTTCAAGATATGAGTAGACATGTTTACTTGACTGTTGCTTTTCTTCAAGAAGATTATTTTGAGATGTTAAAAGCTCAGATTGAGTTTTTAACAGCTCAGAATTTAAAGTGTCAATTTGTTTTTTGAATTCAAATTGATCCTTTTCTTTTTGAGAAAGCAAATCAGCCTTGGAAACAGTTAGCTCATGAACTTGATTTTCTAAATCTTTGACTTTTACGTATTCTTTTTGGAATGCTATCTCAAAACCTTTCTCACGTTTTTCTTGTTTTTGATATCCTGAAAGTTGTAGTTTATAGCGCTCATTGTCCTTCGTTAACAATGCGATTTTTGCTTTTAGATTTTGATTGATTTCATTGCATTTCTCAATTTGTGATTGGGTGGACAGCAATAGGGCCTGAAGCTCTGAATCTTGATCAGTCAAAGGATCATTTTGTTCAAGATGATCATAATTTTCATCTTCAATAGAGTCATCAAATGAAATGACAGTGTTATCATCATCAAATGATACTACAGTGTTTATTTGATCATCTGCTGGAGATGAGAATGGTGAATCATTTTGAACAAAATTTTCTTTTGTCGATGAAGATGCAGATGGTGAAGCAATTTCATGTATAAGACATTGTGAATCAGATACCTGAGATAGACCATCGGTATCATAAACCGGGCCTGTCTCGGATATGTTCATCTCTTGCATGTTCGCCATGAGCATCACTGCTGCATTTGCTTCTAGATCTTCCATTTCATCATCTAAATCAGCATTAGCCATGAAACTCTGTTCCTTTTCATTCTCAGTTCCAGCAGCTTTATCCTTCAAAGCCAGCAAAAGAGCTTCCTTGTGATAAGCACTGCCCATGGTTCTAGGCTTTGGGCATGTGTTTGCCATATGACCACTCCCACCACAATTGTAACACGTAATTTTTGTGTTTGCAATGCCTCTCCTTTCATTTCCAGCCATCTGATTCCTTCTTTGATTAGTCCTCATACTGTTCCTGTTACCTCCTACAGAATTGAACCTTTACCCTCCAGACTGAACCCTTTGAGACCCAAAACCTCCTGTGTTCCCTGAACCATATCTACCCGAAGACCTGTTCTGTATTTCCACTCTACCATCGTTAATAATAGCTTGATTCCTGGTATTGGAAGATGCACGAAGACGGTTGTTGGATTTGTTGGTGAATTTGCCGAATGCCTTGGCAATTAATCCAAATGCTTCATTAAGGGAATTGAACGCATCATCTTCGTCATCACAGTCAGTGTTGGAGTACATCAAAGAATCAGTGTTGTTGCATGAAATCATTTGGTTTTCAGAGTACTGGGATGGTGCTTCATATGGGACAATTTGGTTGGGAGGTGGTGGTGGAAAGATTGGTTGTGAAGATGATTGACCAAATTCCTGGTTTGGTAGTGGAAAGTTCGATTGAGCAACGAGAGCAAGCGAGTTGGATGTTGGTGCTGCTGAGAAACCACCTCGTGTTGCAACTTCCCTATCTACCTCAGATTGATGTTGTCGAAGAAAATCATACATTAATCCATACTTGACTTCACCAATCTTCTGAGTTTGCCTGACAAAAGTTGTGTATTTCTGCCATTCTGGACCAAGGCATCCCAGGAATTTAGAATTGATAACAATCTTTGGTAACTTGACGTTATGACGATCCAAGTCATTAAAGATGTTGGTGAAGCGGTGGTAGTATGATTCAATTTTTTCCCTTGGTTCCATGATAAAATGAGTGTATTCCATGTACAGCTTTGATTCAAGGTCTTCTTGATTTAACTCAGTCCCTTCCATTAGCAGATGCACATGCTCCCACATGTCTTTGGCAGTTTTTTGAGCATCTATACTTCGATAAATTGGATTTGGAATTCCTTGAAGTATGTGTAACACCCCCATTTTCGTGATACGCAGCGGAATTTAAGGTTGGGGTGTTACTTCATGGTTCACAGTTATGGAAATAGAAAACGACTCGAAAAGAGATGTTTTAAATAAAATTGTTATCATTCTTTTATTAAATCAGAGTACATAAGATAGGTCCCAGAGGGAAATTTCAAAATATGTTATAAAAGATACATATCTCTTTGAATGATAACAAAATGGACTCTCTTTTTATTTGGAAAAAGTCCATAGCCACTCCGTGTCGATAGCCGTGCTTCTAATTTACCTGAGATAAACATGCTAAAAAGTCAACACAAAGGTTGAGTGAATCCATAGTGTTTTCAATTATAATCAATTTTGAACACAAGCTAAATAATGAGTAAATTGGTGATGTTGTGATTCATTATATATTGCTCTAAGTCTCATGGCACGCAAGAAGTAATGAGCTATGAGATATAAATTACCCCATAATTAAATGTAGGTAACCTTGCCCCCGAGTAGGAGATTGTCAGTCTCTTTATTAAAATCAAATAAAATGCATTTGGTTACGTTACGGTAACACAAAGGGGCTGTCAAACCCAATAGATCTATCCATTATATTCGCGCTCACCCGCAGGTGATTAGAGGTCCATGATATAGGGGTCTTTTTGACAAAAGTAAACTTAGGCAATAAATCAGGAAAACATCCATAAAATACTTGTGTTCGGTTTGTAGCATGTATCTCCCCACATATTTGCAAAAACGTAGTAAAAAGTGGGACTATGAACTCACCTGGGCAATCTGGATGGAAACCAAAATTATGTGAAGTTGATAAACGTCTCCGGCTCGCAACCTGGGTTGGTATGTCAAGTTTTTAGTAATCGTTTTCTGATTATATAAGTTTTCTAATGTTCGTTTCGTAATACTTTGGTTGATGGTTAAATACTTAATTGAGCCAATATGTAGTTTCAAAAATAAGATTTTATCTTATTTTCTTATCTGTAAGTTTCGGTTATGTTGTTCGTTAAATAGATACTTCGTTCGTTAGTTATTAGTAGAATACGTAAATTAGGTTTTTAAATCCTATTAATAATAATAATAATAATATTACTAATAATAATATTATTAATATTTAGGGTTTATAAGAATTTTACAAACTAACCCTTCTAATTTCATAGATTATCAACTTTTACCCTTGAACTTTTAGGTTATGACAAGTTTTACTCTTGGACTTTAGTTAACTGACACTTTATATTCTCAAGTTTCAAAAGTGATAATTTTTACCCCTAGGGTTTCAATCGACAGCAAACCAAATCCTTTTTACTAAATTAGCTAGAGCTTTGACACTTTTTACCCCTGAGACTTCTATATCATTTCATTTGACATCCTTATTCTTCAAAAACATTTTATTTCTTACGTATTTTAAGGAAACCTTTTACGACTCTTTAACCAACTTAATTATCAGTGTTTAAAGACTATTTTTACCAAAGATCAGACCTTGGTTCGATCCCTAGATGTCGCAAATAATTTTTAAAAGAGGCAATCTCAGTTTACTCGACACAGAAAAACATCCCGACCCAAAACAGTTAGAACTCACTCGTTTCTTAACGAAATTTGTTGATTCTTTTTCCTATAATTAACTATCTCAGTGGTCTAGGTGTGTGCAAAAATCTAGAATTTTAGGGACACGTTTATGGGTCGAAATTAAGGTTCAAAACTCACTATCTGCTGCTATCTTGTTTAAGAAAAACTGCTGTAATTAAATAAAAACACCCCTTTTTATGCGTTTTCATGACTCGGGGTCTAAATACTTTTTGAAGGAAACTACGTTCCGGACAACTCTCGTGTTTTAAGTTTTCGACGAAACGGACCAGAAAAGCCTCGTTTCGCTCAACCTCGTCTGCTGTAACAGTAGGTATATTAAGTTTATATATAACTTCAAATCGACATAACTTTTGACTCGTTTATCCGTTTTAAGTGATTCAAATTGCTACATTCTTCTAAAAATATTCTCTTTAACAATATGTAAGTATCTTATAGGCTAGTATTCTTAAAAATATCGAATAAAAATAACATAGGGTATGTTTGTTTGCTTGATAAGTATAAAAAGAAAATAAATAATTTGATTCTGCTATCTTTAGGCTATAACATGTTTTCAAGAGTGTTTATATATGTTATGAGGGATATATTAAGTATAGAAAAATGATTAAAAAGGGCTAGAACATACCTCTTGAAATTAAAGTCGAATAGGGCAAGTTTTGGAACTAAGGTTCAAATTGCCTTCACCAATGGTTCTAGCCTTCTCCTAAGCTTCTTAAAGGTTATTATGATCTTGTTCGTGGGTTGTGGGATCAGAAATGGGGCTGTGGGTTGCTGTGATGGTTGGTTCGTATGGTGGTGATGGGTGCTTAGGGTTTTCTAGGGTTAGTTCTATATATAGAGGATGATTAGGGTTTTCTAAAGTGTTCTAGTGAAATTATGGGAAGGTGTGTGATGTGTTGTATGGCCATTAGGGCGCCACAAGGGTAGGAGGGGGGAATTGGTGATGTGGAGGTTGTATGTTCCACACAAGTGTCTTTGATTCTAGAAGAGGAGGTTGTGGCAATTTAGGGTTCACAAAAATGGCTTCTTAGGGTTTAAGGAAATGAACTAGAGTTGGTTGTTCTTGTCCTAGTCGAACCAAATTTGGCAAACTAGGTTAGTTTTGGTTCGATTTGTGCAATAGGGAGTAGTACCTAGGCTTAGTTTACTTGTAATCTTGGGTTTAGGGTAAAACTAGGGTTTCTAAGTCTAGAGTTTTTATAGAAATGATTTTTAGAAGTATATGAGAATAATAGATATATATCGAGTTATATATATATAGGTAGAAAAATAATTTTTGTGCTTATGAAGGTTGTACCTAGGCTTAAGAGAGTTGTACTAAGGTTAGGAAAATACGAAAAATATACTTTTAATTATTTCTTAATTTTATATAATTTTTATGTAATTTTTATCAAGCTTTAAATACATATTAATGAGTATTTAAGTTTCTATGCATTGGAGGGTTGTACCTTGAGTTTAATGAGTTGTACATACGTTAAATAAATTAATAAATTATTTTTAGAATTTATTGTGTGAAAATATTACAAATTATGTCATTTAAATAACTATTATTAAAGTTTTTATAAGACTTTTATTCTTATTTAACTTTTATGCTTAAATGACTTGTACCTTAGCTTAAAACACTTGTACATAATATTTTTATAAAAATATTAACTAGGGTTTGTGAATAAAATAATAGTTTTGGTGAAGTTAGGGTTTTACCGGGAGTTAAAATAGAATTAGGGTTTCTGGTGCTTTGGTAACTTGTAAATTAGTTCAAATGAGTTGTACTTTTTATGTTGTAGGGTTAGTTATTCTTATTTGGTGTTGTGATGAATTTATAGTTTCATAAATACTTCTATCAGATAAGATATGTTTAGTTATAAACGTACGTAAACGAATTAACGTAAAGTGGTAAATGGTAGTTTGTAGAGTGTTATACTTGACATAGAAAAATGTTTATATGAATAAACATTAAATAGGTTAAGGTTGGGTTGCGTGCGAGCACGTTTATCATAGATGTGAGTTACGTCACATGAGATAGTGGTTCTGCCCAGATAGTATTAACAAATAAAATAAAAAATTACACGTAGAAAAAAGGTAAGTACTCTAAGAGATAGTGTAAACTAGTGTGGGATTTTCACAGTGGTTACAGTATGTAAGCCATTGCCATTTCATTTGCTTCTTTTTGCAAGGTTTGTTCAGTTGTGTAATTAGAGACAACAATGGGAGTTGATGTTTCTTCTCTTTCTGAATTTCCTAGAACAACAGTTACTGGAAGTGGAAAGGGTCCTTCAATGATGACCTGCCTAAGGTATTTCCATGGGGTTTTCGGAGCTCAATGAATATGAGGAATCGACTAGCCCACTGCACGAAGTTACAGGGTGTTAGCATGGGTGGAGTTTCTTGATTTCCAGCCTCATGTCGGGATTGCTGACTGCTTATGGCTTCACACATCTTATTAAACCAATGTGGTTCCCTGGAGAAAGATTGACAATTCTGCATTTGGTTTTGTTGCATGATTTGTTGTGGGGTTACTTGTTGTTGATGGAAAAACTGGTGTTGTTGCACAAAAGCTTGGTGTTGTTGATGATAAACTTGTGATTGTTGATACTGTTGTGGAACATGTTGTTGTTGACGATATTGCTGTGGTTGTATTTGATAATAGAAATAGGGATTGTTTGGTGATTGAGACATTGTGTTGTAGCTTGATATGGTTAAGGATCTTTTAAGGATAATAACGGTTGTTGGTTGGAGATTAGATTGATTAACTATGAAACGTGAAGAAACTATGAGGATTTTACTCTAGAAACTCGGAGATTTCAATCGTTGAAACTCGGAGGATTTTACACTAGAAACTCGATTAGTCTCTTTATAAATCCGGAAACTCGATCACCTTACTGAAGAAAACTTGATGAACTTAAAGTTACTTGATCAACCTAAACATATGTTCGATCACTGGAAATGGTTCGACTAATGTAAGACTTGTTCGATCAAGGTTTTGGTTCGATCAGGGTATTGGTTCGATTAGGGTATTGGTTCGATCAGTGTATGGGTTCGATCAGTGTATTGGTTCGATCAAGGTTTTGGTTCGATGAAGGTATTGGTTCGATCAAGGTAATGGTTCGATCAAGGTTTTGGTTCAATCAAGGTATTGGTTCGATCAAGGTAATGGTTCGATCAAGGTTTTGGTTCCATGAAGGTATTGGTTCGATCTAGGTAATGGTTTGATCAGTGTAGCTCGATTAGGTTATCAAGAAATAGTCTAGCTCGATTAATCTTGTTCGATCAAGGGAGAGTTGTTCGACTAACCTAAGTGGTTCGATGATGTGGATTGTTCGACTATTTCATCTAGCTCGATGAATAGCCCGTTCGATCAATGTAGCTCGATTAGGTCAGACGCTCGATCAACTTGTTTGACTAAGTCAGCTAGTTCGATCAATGCACAAATCTGATGAATAGTAACAAATCGGATGAACAATGCGCTACAGTAACTTCTCGGATTTTTTTTTTTTATTTTTTGCTTAAATCTAATCTTTTAACAACATAAATTACCCCTAGGTGAATGATACCACTTGATATTACTATTAATTATGAATTAAGCTACTTAGATTAACCACTAATAAGCCCTAGATCTAGATAGAGAAAGTTAGAGAGAGAAAGATAGTGTAGAAGATGATTAGTAATAATAAGGAAAGTTTAGCATGCATTCATCAACCAACCCTCTCCCTAAGGTGGGAGGGGGTATTTATAGTTTTTACAAGACATGGGCTTATAGACCTAATTCACATACATAATCATAATTAATTAAATAAATGACATAGCCCATGGGCCTTCTACACGGGCTGGGCCTAATAACAAACCTAAAGGCCAAAGCAACCTTATACAAATGATCAATACTTGAATTAATACAAAACGAGTTCCCAACATAATACATGGGTCCTATGTGTTCACTTAAAATGCTTAAAAGTCACGTTTGATTAATGTTTTATGACTTCACAAGCAAATCATAACCCCTACTAATCTATTCTTACTAAAGTATAACATATACAGAAATCTCAAATAATCACTAACACCAATATCATCCTAACGCACATTGAGATACTTATTCATTATTTCATTACTAATCCGCTTAATATGTTTAAGAAATAAATTCTGTAACTTCTGATGAAGTGTAATTCATACAGTAGAATATGATTAGAATTTGTTTATAATGATGCTTGATATTATTTACTGGTATATGATTTATCGGGATCTTTTATGGGATCATAAGTATAACACAAATACTTCTTTAGTAGATTGTTGGCTTGCATTGTTTCTAGGAGATGAAGACCATTGTATTGTTGAAGTTCAAAATCATTGCTCTTCTCTGTGGCATATGGGTTCTGTTGCACTTCGTCGCCAACAAACACTTTTAGGCCTGAATCTAAACCCAATCTAGACGCTGACAGATGTAGTAGCTGCTTTTGCTGATGGGCCAGGGTCGTATTTCTACAAAATGGGTCGAAAATAATCGTTATATTAGTAATGACTTAAAACTATCCCAAATAAAATGTTGAATAAGATAATGCCAAACCCCAGTCACAGCAATATCAACCCCAATACATTTCTAGCAGTATTAACTTCACTTGGCTTGTATCACATGTGTTTTATATTATTTGAAAAATTGAGGTGTAGAGAAATTGAAGATTTAAGGACGGCAATGGGCTTGATAAAACCTATAAACCGTGTTACCATCCGTGATGAGTGGGTAACCCATCAAATTTTACCCGGGTGGATCATGGGTGAAAAATAACACTCTATCGTGTGGTGGGCATGTGGTGGTAAACCCGAACTGCAAGCCCCTCACACCCATTTTAAAATACCTGCGGATATATCCGTGAACACCAACCCCCCACCTTTAAACGAAAAAAAATAAATAAATAAAAAATAAAAATCACTGCATTTATTATATTACTTAAATATTTGTGAAGTTATTACTAGATATATTTATTAGTCACCTAAATCTATTAAAAGCCACAACATACTAATCATCTCTTTTGAGTTGCGAGACTAGAAGACGAATATGAATCATGAAAGCATCAAATAACCTAGGTTTTCAACATCGGGATCCTACTCAGGATCGTTTTTGTTTTTTCAAGATTGAAATCGTAAGATCGGTTCGAGATTTTAAGATCCTGCTATAATGTCATTTTATTAATTGTTTTTGTAATATTATTAAAATCTACAAATTATTATTTATGGAAATGTTGTCTTAAATTATGAATAGGAAATGTTTAAGAAGATTAACATGTTGTTTTCTAAATTCTATAAAACGTGATCAATAACTTTTAACTTTTTTAGTTTGCGATTCGAAAAAATAAGATCGGATTAGATCTTAAGATCCTATGGTCAAGATCGGGATCTTATAAGATTTTAAGTGTGCTAAGATCCTACATAGGATCGGGATCGTTTTTTGCTTTGTAGTATCGTAAAATTGTAATTTTCTAAGATCAGGATTGGGATCCTGATAACTATGATATATGCTACTTAATATCTCATTTCTCAAGTCAAATTCGTCAATACATAGTCTTGCGATTTTAATACACATAACCACTAGTCTTAGGCAACAATTCATGTGTCACAAAAGTAGAATTTGTTCTTTTTCTTTCTAGATTTTTTATTCTTGTTAAATACTACTCCCTCCGTCCTGAATTTGTTGTCCCCGTTTGACTTTTTTGATCTTCTTTTCTCAACTTTGACTTTAAATATTTTTGTTTGTGTTATATAATATTTGATAAAAATAATACCAATGAAAAATACATTTAAAACTCAATCCATTCATATATTTTGCATCAAGTATTATGTAATATAAACAAAAATACTTAAGGTCAAACTTGAAAAATAAAGACCGAAAAAATCAAATAGGGACTATAATTTTGGGACGAAAGGAGTAACTAAAAAGTGTTTCTAATTTCCGGTAACTAAAAAGCGTTTCTAATTTTGGGACGAAAAGAGTAACTAAAAAGCGTTTCTAATAATGCTCGACCCAAGCACATAGGGTCGAGAATCGATCACTTGTGGCCGAGCCAAGTCAATGGGATTGTGGCCAAGTATATGATAGATCGTAGATAAGGCTAATGTTAATTCCACCGGCAGGTCAAGGCTAATAATAACGTTGGTGACGACTAAGGCCACCTTGATGCAAGGCCGAGGTTAATGATAATGTCAATGATGGACAAGTCCATGCTCATGCCATGTTGGGGCTAATGATAATGTCAATGACGGATAATTCCATGCGTGTCGGGGCTAATGATAATGTCAATGTTGGCTAATGTCACCTCGATGCAAGGCCGAGGTTAATGATAATACCGATGATGCCCAATGTCGTGTCGATGCTTTGACAAGGCTAACGATAATGCCGACGTTGGCTAAGGTGAGACATTTGGGGCCAAGGTTATGGTTAAGACCATGTATGGACTGTGGCCATGCCGTACCAAGTCATGTTGGGCCGTGTCAGTCCATGTTCATGCAATGCTCAAGCCAGGCCAGGCCGATTCAAGTCACGTTTAGGTTACGTTCAAGCCGTTTCAGGTACATTCAGGCCAGGCCAGGCCAGGTCGTTGCAGGATGTTCAGGCCATGCCAGATTTTCAACAGCTTTTTGTTAAGTTTGGGATGTATTTTATTGCAAAGTGATTAATCATGGCGAGATATCCAAATAACAAAAAGTATAGTCATGAATGTAATAAGACTATTTTAGCTCATTGATACATTTTGTCGAACACTGTATGTGTTCTGTAATATTTACCTAATAGCGTTGAGATGCGTATTAAACCATACACAATGAGTATTTTTTGACTTCGCAATGTACAAAAGAGACTCACAATAGAAGTTTATAATATGATATGATAAGAAACGAATTGCATAATGTTGATACAAAAGTTGGGCGTTCCTTGATTCCATACCAATCAGATCTTAATGCTTGAGACCTGCGCACTAAGAAAACAAAAAGATACCGTTAGGCTTATCGTGGGATTGTCTCCCATGATTATCCTCCGGCGTGAGAGTAAGTAATCGGTTTTTTAGGGTTTGTAGAAGAGTTAGGGTTTGTGAGATCGTACCTTTGTGAGGGCTGAGGTGCCCTCTATATATGGACACGAAATCCTTATTGGTTTCGTGTTCCCCAATCTTCGGTCTATCCCGCATAGGGCGGTTAGTCGATATATATCCCATAAATAGAAGATATACTATCGCAGCCATAAATAACATTGGGTTTGGGCCATCGTAAGCCCAAACCATTATCGCAATAGCCCATATCGTGATGGGCTAGAGTCCATTCGTGATGGACTTAAGTATGGGTCGGGTTCGTGACCCGAATACGGACTATACGTCATCATGTCCCCCCAGTCTAGTGTGCGCAATGCGAAATTGCGGATGCTAGACTAACTAAAAAAAATATTCTTTGATGCGTAGCGGGGAAGTTTCAAGTATTTCCCGCCAAAATTAGCAAGTTAACCTAGTCCAAGTATCTTCTTCAAAAATCGTGAAGGTAGGTGAAAAAGTGCTTTACCTTTTGGGTTCCCAACCATCCGATTGGAGCAAGTGGGGGACACATGTCGTGCATCCACGAATATGTGTACCCTATATAAACTTGAGCCGTCATTTCACTGTGGTTATCACAGTAAAAAAAATCATTGTCTGCCATTGTTAAACCTTCAAGAAAGCGATCAAAAATTTAGCAGAAGCGAAGGTAATAGCGCGTGCGCTTTTTAAGTGTTATTGAAGAGTAATCATGGTTCTTCAATTATCTGATATTAGTACCGATATATCTGAGGATGAACTTCGTCAGTTCACCTCAGACTATTATATCCCTCTCGCATTGCATCCGGTAGTTCCGGCCGCGAATGCGTCGATAGCGGATTTCCCGCAAGGGAAGGTGGGGGTTTATACGCGCTTCTTCGAATTTGCGAACCAGCGTGCGCCCATCTCCCTCTTTTTGTGCGATGTTCTCAATCACTATCGCCTTCATATTTCCCAGCTGCACTGTATAGGTGCAGCAAAAATAACGAATTTTGAAGTGAATTGTCGCTTATTAGCGATAGAACCAACAATTCATCTCTTTCGCGCGTTTTACCACACCTCGTGGTCAAACGGGTGGGTTACGTTCGCTAAGCGCGCAGGGGCGCTGCAGTGTTATACTGAAAAGTTAGATGCACTTAGGGATTGGAGAGAAAAATTCTTTTGGGTGGATAGTTCATTTTTCCCCTCGATTTTTGAGTTCTATACTCGAGAATCATTACCAAGAGACGAGCGCCCCGACCCCGGGTTGTACAATGTAGCTGATGTGGATACGATAAACACCAATCGTATACCAATCAAGGCGTATCCCGAAGAATTTTTGGTGCATATGGGTATTAGCCGCAATTACTTCGGTAGTCCAGAAGAAGTGCCAACATTCTTGGATGAAGATAGTCGGGGTGGGTGCTTGTCTCTTCCTTCCTCTTCGTTTAATAGCTGTAAGCGTTCTCCCTTTTTGCTTATTAACACATTTTGTGTTTGTTTGTTATTTGTTGCGCAGAGATGGATTTGTTCCGCGTTGTGCGTTTGGAGAAGCCGAAGCAGGTTATTGTGGGTGTGCGCCCTCTGAGGGATGGTGAGGAGCCCATTCTGCAGGCTACCGCAGGGCGCACAATGGCCATTGCGCAGGGGGAGCCAGAGGGGACAGATGAGACTGTGGAGATCCCCGCAGGCGTTACTATGGCTACTCCTCTTCGTAGCTTTCCTGGTCCTGATGCGCAGATCCCTGTGGAATTTGTGCATATAGACTCGTCGGGGAGTGCTATGGATGAGTTTGAGGAAGAAGACCAAGGGTTGAAGCGTAAGAGGCCATCTGGTGATGATGGCGCAGGGCCGTCAACTAAGCGCCCTGCTATTGTTGTCGAGCGACCAGCTGAAGAGGATGCGTCCGTGCATAAAACTCCTTCCCTCCAGTAAGTATTTGTGTCTTTAGATTTTCAGTCCTTTAATCCGCTATTAGTACTACAGAGTAACTTTGTTGTTTGCGTGTAGGGCTGAAACTGCTGTTGGTGATGGTGCGCATGTGGAGAATTCGCCTCCTAAGACTGATTTTGGGCCTGAGAGTCCAATGGATGAGGAAAAGTCTGCTGGAGATGCGCCAAGAAATAGCCTTCTAGAGGAGTTGGCGTTGGCTGCTGCGCACCAGGCGTCATTGGTTGCGCGGCTGCAGGCTGAGTATGGTAGTGAGGGCAGCCTAGTTGCGCAGAAGGATAAGGAGATTGACCTTTTAAAGGCGCAGTTGGCTGATGCGCAGGCTGAGTTGAGGGCATCGGCTATGCATGACCAGAAAGTTGCTGATGAGAAGATGCTGCTCATGGCTGAACTGAATAAGGAGCGCACTGGGGCGAGAGAGTACAAGGCCTCCTGCCTTTGGGCCTTGAGATATATGGAGCTGAACAAGGGGAAACTCATGTCTGACTTGGATGAATTCCGCAAGGCTGTGCAGAGTTTGCTGGAGAGTCAGGAGAGTAAGCTGCGCAAGCTCAGCATTGAGTATGATGAGGAGTTGTATCCTCATTTGGTGTCGACCATAGCTGAGCGCAGGTGGCTAATCAGCCATGGTTTGCGCCTTGCCGCCTTGGGTACCTTGGAGTCGGAGGAGGTGACGGGGGTGTTTGGGGAAGTTGTTGAGTGCGCGTTGGCACGTGGCCAAGCGCAGGCTGTAGAGAAGCTTGCCGAGGGCAATTTGTTGACTGTGCCTATTACTCAGGTGCCAGATTATAATGCCAACTCCTATGATGAGCTTGTCGCTGCCATGGAGAAGATGAAGCTTCTCGAGCTTCCTCATATTGCTCGCCTAGAGCGTGACCAGGATTTTCCTATCAGCGTGATTATGGAGGGGCTGACTTTGGCTAGGCACTCATCCGAAGACGCTGAGGAGCAGTTTGACTACTTCCTGAAGCCAAACGTGTCGCAGCTACATGTGCCTGTTTTTGCTCGTCCCCGTGATATCCTCAATCCTTTTGCGCTTGAGAAAGAAATTCCCTTGAAGGTTTCCTTAGAAGCGCATGAGATGAGGCTTGCCAAGAAGAGGGGGCAGAAGGGGAAAGCTATTCTGTGCGGTCTTGGTGCTGCTCACATTCCTAGATCTGATGGGGTGCCTGTTAGCGTATCAACAGTAGCGCCCAAGGATGCTGGGTTGTTGCAGATGCTTGAAAATGCTGGTCGTGTGGCACACCAAGCAGGTAGCTCAGGGCTTAGGCGTACTCGTAGCATGTCTTGGTAGTTTTGGTGTAGTGGTATTTTGTGATATGTCCACTTTTTTGTTGTACATATGCTTGTTGGATGTGTACTTTTGATGAACTTATTATCCATAATGAAGCGTTGGTTTTGAAAAATACAATTGTATGCATATTATATCAAATTTGACTGTGATTATAACGTTTGTACTTAGTTATTTTGTCTTTGTGTAAAAGATGTCTAAGAATCAAATCGCTTGTATAAACACATTTAAAGAAAGTTACATGGATTTGTAACCACTTATATCATAATCGTGTATGAAATTTATGACATAGTCGTGTATGGCATGATTGTATATAACATAATTGTGTATGAAATTTACAAGTTATTGTGTATCCATCGTGGGGTGCACAAGTGTATGGGTTGCAGCGTGCTACTAATACCATACTAAGGGGTTAATTGTCTTAACTCCTAATTTGTTAAACGCGCACAGTGTGCATTGATGTGTATCCGTCGTGGGGTACGCATGGAACTTACTCCAACGTCTTGAGAATAAGGTGTTTAACAAGGATGCGTGATCCGGTGTTGATGGGTTTGCAACCCTCTTACTCAACGAGTCATTTATTAGGTTTACTCATCCTTTAACCATCGTGGGTTTTTAATTAGTGCATGCACGCCATGTAGGCAAAAGATAATATAATAAATAATATTGAGACATAAATTATATGTAAGCAATAAAGTAAAGTGTGTCACGGAGTTAGCTAGAAACCGCAACATTTTATTAATACTTGCAAGTTTTTGTAAAAAAGATAAGAAACATTTGTCTAAATGAAACAAAAATGTAAATACACGGATATTTATTTGGCACTTACTAAAGTACGTAGGTGTCCATGCATTGGGTCGTAACCTTTCCTAAAGATAGCATCTCTTGAGATTGCAGATATTCCATGTGCGTTGTAGCTCACGGCCTTCCATGTCACGCAGCTTATACGCGCCTTGTCCTAGTGCTTCAATGACCTCATAGGGTCCTTCCCACTTTGGTCCAACTTTACCTGTATCTTCTGCGTGGCTTGCATCATTGGCGCGGTACACAAAGTCGCCAGGTCTGAATGAGGTGCTTCGAACTTTAGCATCGTAGTATCCCTTCATCTTTGACTTGGTTTTTGCCTCTCGTATGGCTGCGCGCTCGCGCCTTTCTTCCAGTAGGTCCAAATCTATCCGTCGTTCGTCGTCATTAGTCGCGACATTAACTTCCGCGGTGCGGATAGTTGGCATACCAATTTCAGCTGGTATAACAGCTTCTGTCCCGTAGACAAGGGAAAAAGGAGTGTCTCCGTTGCTAACCTTGATTGTTGTGCGGTGCGCCCATAGGACATGCGTCAGTTCGTCCACCCACCTTCCTTTGTGTTTGTCCAGGCGCGCTTTAATCCCTTCGCCTAAACTGCGATTTGCGCGCTCAACCAAACCATTGGTTTGTGGATGTTTTACTGATGCAAAGTGTTGTGTGATATGTAACTCTGCGCACCAGTCTTTGAACGGGTTATCACGGAATTGTTTTCCGTTGTCCGAAACAATCTCCCCAGGTAATCCAAAGCGGCATACAATATTTTCCCAAACAAAGCGTTTTACTTGATTACCTGTGATCGTCGCTACTGCCTTCGCTTCAATCCATTTAGTAAAGTAGTCTATTGCAACAATTAGGAATTTAAGTCCTCCCGCTGCGACAGGGAAGGGACCTGCGATGTCGATACCCCACTTATAGAATGGCCATGGAGAGGTGATAGGTGTTAGCTCTTGTTGTGGTCTGCGCGGGATGGGTCTATGAACTTGGCAGTCGTTGCATTTCTTTATCACATCGCGCGCATCACGGTGCATAGTAGGCCAATAGTATCCTGAGCGCAATGCTCGCGCTACGATGGACCGTAGTCCTGAATGCATACTGCATGAACCAGCGTGGATCTCTCGGAGTACGTAATCTGCCTGAAGAGGTCCAACGCATCGAAGCCATGGTTGTAGGAATGAGCGCCGATATAGGATACCATCTCTAAGTTCGAACCTCTGCGCTGTGCGCCGTATCCGTCGAGCGTCCTTCTGCTCATCGGGCAAGTTGCCCTTGCTTATAAAGTCGATAATAGGAGTCATCCATGTAGGATTCTCTTCCTCTATTACCGTGGATATCTCCATCTCCGAGATGGATTTGTTCTTTAGTATCTCCACTAAAACTTGTTTTGACAGGTGCGCGAAGCTGGTAGATGCGATCTTGCTTAGCGCATCCGCTTTCTTATTTTCACCTCTAGGAATTTGCTTAATTGTAAACCTGTCAAAGCCTTGTATTAGCGATTTGGTTTTGTCGAGGTATTGGACCATGTTATCCTCTTTAGCCACATACTCGCCCAACACATGGTTGGCTACCAATCGGGAGTCCACATTTGCTTCTAGGTTACGTACGCCCATTCGATTTGCAATGCGTAATCCGGCGATTAGGGCTTCATATTCTGCCTCGTTGTTCGTGGCTGTGAATTCAAAACGCAGTGCGTAAGTGAATTCCATTCCTTCTGGATTAGTGAGGATAAGGCCAGCGCCCGATCCATCCACGCATGAAGATCCATCTGTGAACAAGACCCATGGTTCTTGTAATTCTACCTTGCTCAGTGGGGGTGCGTCATCGGTATCTGGTTTTTCGATGATGAAGTCTGCTAGTATTTGCCCTTTAACCGCAGTGCGTGGTCTGTAAGAGATGTTATACTCGCCTAGTAGCACACTCCATTTTTGTAATCGCCCCGATACGTCAGGTTTAGAGATAACTTGTTTGATTGGTTGGTCTGTGATTACCGCTATTGGATGCGCTTGAAAGTATCGGCGCAATCTTTTGGCGGCGAACACTAATGCTAAGACCAACTTTTCCATTGGGCTATAGTTAATCTCTGTCTTCTTTAGCGCTTTGCTTACGAAGTATACCGGTGTTTGTACAGAGTTCCTTTCTGTCAGTAGTACTGCGCTGACTGCTCCATGAGTCGCAGATAAGTAAACGATTAATTCCTCCCCTGGTCGGGGTGCGACAAGCTTAGGAAGCGCTGCTATATGTTGCTTAAGCCGTGTGAAAGCCTCTTCCGCCTCCGCAGTCCAACGAAAGTCTCCCTTTTTTGTACACTTCTTGAGTGTTTTAAAAAGAGGGAGTGACTTATCCGCTAATTTGGACAGGAATCTGTTCAAACCGGCTAGTTTCCCATTTAGAGACTGAACTTCTTTCAGCGTGCGTGGTGAAGGAAGTTGGATGACAGCCTCTGTTTTTTCTGGGCACGGCTTAATGCTATCTGGTTCTATCAGATATCCCAAGAACATGCCTTCTGTAGCACCGAAAGTGCACTTCTTGGGATTTAGCTTCATGTTGATCGCCCGTAGCGTTCTAAATGTTTCTTCTATATCGCGCACCACTTCGTCTTCAGTATGGCTTTTTATGACAAGATCATCCACATAAACTTCTAAGTTGCGGCCCACTTGCTTTTCAAATGCATTATCTACCAATCGCTGGTAGGTGGCGCCCGCATTCTTCAGGCCAAAAGGCATCTTTGTGTAACAATAGACACCTTGGCTTGTGTGGAAAGCTGTTTTTTCCTCGTCTTCCTTGGCCATTTGGATTTGGTGGTACCCTTTGTATGCGTCTAAGAAACATTTAAAGGGATATCCACACAGAGATTCTACCTTCCAGTCTATCTCTGGCAGCGGATAGCAGTCCTGTGGACATGCTTTGTTGAGATCAGTGAAATCCACACACATCCGCCAACTGCCATCACCCTTCTTGACCATGACTGGATTAGAGAGCCAGTCATGGTAATAGACTTCACGCATGATGCCTGCGTCCACAAGTTTGTGTACTTCCTCCAGAATGGCTTTTGCGCGCTCTGGAGCTTGGCCGCGCTTTTTCTGCCGCACTGGGGAATATCCTTGTCGGATTTTTAGCTTGTGTTCTGTGATCGAGCGTGGCACACCAGTCATGTGCTTTGGTTCCCAGGCAAAGATATCCAGATTCCTCTGTAAGAGTGCGCACACGGCTGCTCTGCCTTTGTCAGACAGCGATCCTCCGATTGATACTTCTTGCTCTAGGTAATCGGGGTGAATTGCGACCTTCAAATTTGGAACTTTAGCTGCGCTCTGTTCTGGGACGTGCGTCGTCTCACATGTAATCGTGTTACATTCTTCTGGTGGCGCAGCGTTGTTGTAAATGGTGACAATGCCGCCTTCTACTGGGAATTTGAGCATCCCATGCGCTGTGGATGGTACCGCGCGCAACGCCGAGATTCCTGACCTTCCAATGATGCCATTGTATGGCGAAGGAGATTTGATCACCATAAAGCTCATCCAGGCTGTCGTGGAGTGTTCCTTATCACCAACAGCGACTAGTAGGCGCAGTTGCCCCATAGGCCATATTTTTTCTCCTGTAAAGCCAGTAAGCGCAGTCGTGGCTGGGCTTAACTGTCTTTGTATCTCAGGACGCAATCTCTTGAAGCAATGTTCATACATTATATCCGCTGATGCGCCCCCATCGACATACATGCGGTGGATGTCGTGACCCCCCGCATTTATTTCAATGGTAAGTGGTTCTGCCACTGTGTTGTCCGCGGTCAAGGTGGGGAAGGAGATTTCGCTTCCATGAGAGAATTTCTGGCTTACCTTTTGCCTAGTCTTTCGCTGCCATGATTGTATCATGTAGATAGTATCAGCTTTTTCCTTAGGCGCTTCTTTCTTGCCTCCGGTTCTCTGCTTGTCTTTCCCCTCCTTAATATTTTTAACGAGGTGGTCCAATCTGCCTTCTTTCACTAGTTTCTCAATTAGTTGGCGTAATTGGACACACTCATTAGTAGTATGGCCCTTCTGTGCGTGATACTCGCAGTACCCGTTCCCTACGCGCCGATCCTCAGGGGTGCGCATAGGTGGGGGTCTTGGAAAGTTCGCACCTTCCGTCGCGAATATCTCCTTTGGAGTTTTTGTTACTGGGGTGTACTTGTCGTTTCCCCTTCCGCCCCCTTGGGTGCGATAACTCTTGTTACGATTGCCACTCTGGTCATTGGATTGTCTCCTTGACTCTTCTTGTGACCTATGGTTCGAGTAGCCTTTCTTGCTATCCGCAGCGGCTGCTTCTCCTTGGACGAAGGACCTCGTGCGCTTCATGAGTTCGTCAAAGGTTTGGGGAACCCTATCGTTTAACTTTTTTATCAAATCTGGGTTATTGATTGTATTCATAAAACCCGATATTTTTAGTATCTCTGGGCACGCCTTGACTTGCATGCATTCGTCCTTAAAGCGCTCCATGAAAGCGCTTGTGGATTCCCCTTGTCGCTGTTTAACCCTAGCGAGTTCGACAGGGTTTTTGGCGCACTTCTTCCTTTGAGTAAAGTTTAAACGAAACGCCTTTCGCAACTCTTCAAACCCACCAATGCTTCTGCGTGGAAGCTTACTGAACCAATTGCGCGCATTCCCTACTAATGTAGAATTAAACATATGGCACCACACAGGTTGTGGCCAATTTTCGATAGTGGCTGCTGATTCGAAAATTTTTAGGTGATCATCAGGATCACCTGTCCCATCATATGTTTTGACGTTAGTAGGCATGCGCCTTTTCTTATTTTCCGAAAAATCGCTGATGCGCCTAGTAAACGCATCAACTTTTTGGCGACGCCAGGGAAGAGACATGTCTTCGTCTTCCTGGTCGCGGTATTTTCCTCTTGATTTCCAGTGTCCAGTTTCTTTGTCCTCGTTTTCCGAGGAATCACTTGAGGATGAGCGTACTCTTTTGCGACGCTTGAGTCGACTATCATCGGAATCTGAGCTTGCTCCTCTGCGGCGCTTGCGTCGACTATCCTCGGAATCAGAGCTTGAAGGGCTTGCACTAGGGGAACACCGCCGCCCAAGCCTATCCTGAACCCTGCGACTGCCAAGCCTAGCGTGGACATTGGCGCGCCGTTCCCCATCTTCATGCTCCTCCAGATGCTGAAAGTCGGCTGCTTCATCATCCACAACCTTCCTTCCAATCCTGGTAAACACTGGTTGTTTGCGGCTATCCTTCTCGCGTCTTTCCTTTCGGTAGCGCGGTGGGGATGCTTCATACTCAGGGTCGAAGTTGAGCCTGGCGTGCAGACTTTGGCTCGACCTCTTCTTTGCCTCCTCTCGCATGAGCGCAACCAAGGCTTCGTAGTTTTGAGATACGAAGTCACTTGGCGCTAGTTCAGGCGTGACTCCTTCTAGCGCGATGGAGTCTGTTTCCAAAACAAGATCCTTGTTTCGGATAGGCGCATTTGGTGGCTCAGTGAAGTTTACTTCTGGCATGGTGAGAGGAGTGCGCTGTAGGTCTACCGCGCTAGTACTTGTCGTAGTAGCGTTGGTAGTTATAGTGAGCAGTTCTACTGGAGTAGAGAGCAGATCTGAGTACGCTCCTAAGCTTCTAGGCGTGCTGGTTGTCCCAGAGGCCTGCTTAGAGGCCGCATCTGTTTGCTGCTTCTTTCCCAGTGAATCGTCATGCGTTTTCTTCGTATGCGGAGTCCGCTGATTTGGGTTTCCGTGCTTTGTCATTCTAGTTTTTTGGCAAAGCTCTTAGTGTAGGGTCCCACGGATGGCGCCACTTGTTGATACAAAAGTTGGGCGTTCCTTGATTCCGTACCAATCAGATCTTAATGCTTGAGACCTGCGCACTAAGAAAACAAAAAGACACCGTTAGGCTTATCGTGGGATTGTCTCCCACGATTATCCTCCGGCGTGAGAGTAAGTAATCGGTTTTTTTAGGGTTTGTGAGATCGTACCTTTGTGAGGGCTGAGGTGCCCTCTATATATGGACACGAAATCCTTATTGGTTTCGTGTTCCCCAATCTTCGGTCTATCCCGCATAGGGCGGTTAATCGATATATATCCCATAAATAGAAGATATACTATCGCAGCCATAAATAACATTGGGTTTGGGCCATCGTAAGCCCAAACCGTTATCGCAATAGCCCATATCGTGATGGGCTAGAGTCCATTCGTGATGGACTTAAGTATGGGTCGGGTTCGTGACCCGAATACGGACTATACGTCATCACATAATAACAAAATCCGCTTTTTAGGTGTTAAATAAATAATTTTGTACATGATCAAAAATCATTGTTACATGTAGTAAAAGTCTGATGCTTTTCAATAGTGAGAAAAATAAAAAAACACTATGCTCGCATTATGTGTATTCTCACCCAGAATTTATTCTCAAGTTTATTGATTTATTGTTAGGTCAAGAATTTGACCCAAGTACCCTGACAAGATTTGAACATAAAATAGCCTAACTCACTGATAAAATAGTGGGTTACTCACTGATAAAGAAATCAGTGAGTGTTGTAAAAAGCCCGTTGTTGAAGAAACACTTTACTTACTGATACGGTGTCAGTGAGTAAAGTATACGAGCTACAAACAACTCCAGTATCACTGAGAATTGACAAATATCTCAGTGACCCTGAAAATACTATCTCTACAAGCAGACTGATAAATATGGGCACAAACTTCTACAAGAAAAGATAGAAGTCAGACAAAGACAAAAGAGGGACCACTTGGTGGATGACAACTCACACCAAGTGGATGACAACTCATACCTACCCCACTTGACTTTGTTATGTTACATGTATATATTGTTTGTGTTGTAATAGAGATAGTATGCTTTCCTAAACAAACAAAATAATACACACTGTATTAGTTGATAGGAACATCCTCTCATTGAATCATCAAGCATAGCTTGGATCAATGAGAGTTTATTTGTCACCCAAAGGGGATAGATTACCGGAATTATCCCCTTGAAGAAGCTGAAGATGTTATCATGTAGTCATTTGTATTTTGAGTAATCTTGTAACATTTGTTCATCATTATTAATGAAACTGTGTTTATTTACTCAAATTTCATGGACCAACAAGTGGTACCAGAGCCTAAGGTTCATTCTTATGAGCCAGATCCATGTATAACTGATGTATAACTGCTGATAACATTCTTCAAAAATTAATAAATGTGATCTTCAAAAACTGCTACTGATATAGCAATTTTTGAAGGGGAGAAACACATTTATTGGTGACTGACAAACACCAATCCCCTCCCTGAACACCACAAAACCCTTACCCACCAAACAAATCTTATCCCCACACAAAACCCAACACAACCCACTCCACACAAAAAAATCTTATCCTCACCCACACATGATAAACCGTCACACTCAAAATCATCAAAAAGATGACATACTCACCATCACTTTCACACCAATGTAAAATCCATCACACAAAATCTTATCATCTCCAAGAGTTAAAAAAAAAAAAAAAAAAAAAAAAAAAAAAAAAAAAAAACTCGCGACCCACAAAAAAAAGGAGATCGAAGGACAACTCTCACCAAAACAATACAACCAGCAATCCGTATCTGTTATCAGAAATCCAGATCTTGATCAAAACAAAGATCCGTCATCTCTCGGTCTACTCATACGCAGGTTTTTAGAGCACAAAAAATCAGAACGAAGCACTCACAGTTATTACTCAAAAAACCTAAACACCGATCAAACAAAACACCATGATCCAGATCTTGATCAAAAACAGACCCAAAGTGTCATTACAAATCCCAGATCTATCAGTTATGACGAGGGTTTAATGGTTATAGTTGGTGTTGTTATCAAAATCACAAATGATGATGATGGTGGTCCTCTTTTTTTTCAAAATAACAGAAGGTGGGCGAAGAACAAATCACGCTTAGCACATATCAGGACACAAGAGCTGATATGATTGTGTGTCGAGACTGATATGAAGGTCAGTGGGTAGGCTCGTTCAGTCTTGCAAAGAACTAAGTAACATTTATCAGTTTCGATGATATGTTAGGTTCACCAATCACAGCTGAAAATGTCAACTGGGTCTGATAATAACTCAGTCAGTTGATACTGGTAAACTCAATAAGTGATAGTTGGGACGTGATAGTTGGGACACTGAACCAAAAGACCACTGAAACCAGGTGTAAGCTTAAACGAGGCCCTGAGGTTGTAAGGAGTAAAATCAACAGGGAATGATAGAGTGGTTTCAGGCAAAGCCTGAATAAGTCAAATTGGTTCTCTAAATCCGATCAGGAGTGTGATACTCAGGGTATGGTTGTTAAACCTGAATCGGGTATGGTAAAACTCAGGGGGCTGAGATGGATTGATAGGCATTTTGGGACTGAAGTGGTATTGATCAGGTAGTGTTATGAATCAGGGAACTGAAATAATGCTTCAGGGTGTTATAGAGTTTGAGAAAACTAAGGGTGAATCAGTACATCAGTCACTGAATACTAACCTCATCACCATGTGACTGAACCCTTAGTGACTAAAACCCAGGTCACTGAAGACAAAACCCCAGGTAACCACAGACCAAGCCCCTGAACCTTCCCTGATGACTGAAACCCAACTCCCTAAATTTGAAGAACCTGAAACTAAGTGTTGGGTCTAAAATGCTGCTGATTCAAGAAACACAACTCTGCTGATTAGTTATGTAACTCTGTTGTTTATGACTCTGCTGTTTGGGATAATAGGCATAGTGTAACTCTGCTGCTAGCTCACGAAGACTCTGCTGCTAGAAGATTTACTCTGTTGCTTATTAGATATGTATAGTATGTTAAGGATAAGTATAGAAAAGATACGTAAGATATTTTCTTGTATAGAAAGTCTTGTAAACCGACTAGGACTCCTTATGCTATAAAAGGAGGTTCTAGGGTTAGAGTTAGAGATCGATTATCTTAGCATACGTATTATTGTTTACACTTCAAGGTTTCTTGTAACCCTATTGCTATTCAGAGCAATCGTATTAATATATTGAAGTGTTGTTTGATAATTCGTTTGTGTTTATTCTTCTTAAGATCAAGTATTAGTTTCCGCATAATATTTGATATACAACTCAAGATCAGTTTCTATACCAATTGCTTTAGATTTATCTAAAGTAATTAATAAGATCGTGAAGCTCAATTGGGATCAACAAGTGGTATCAGAGCTTGTGATCTAGAAACTGGTACCAAGAAGAATTACTTTTTACAAGATCTGTTAATTCAACAAGTAAGCAATGGAAGCCGATTCTACTCACATGGTTACTGCATCAAGGGTCCCCATGCTCAAGACTGGAGAGTATGAGATCTGGAAGATGAGGATTCAACAATACATGAGAATGGTTGATTACTCACTTTGGGAAGTTGTTCTACATGGTGATACTGTGCAAACCAAGACTGCTACTGGATCGGTCTTGACTCTCAAGACAAGTGAGGAGAAAGTGCAGAGAAGATTGGAGGTCAAGGCTCACAGTATTCTCATGATGGGAATACCTAATGATTATCAATTGAGTTTTACTCATATTGAATCTGCTAAGGAGTTATGGGAAGCAATCGAACTTCGATTTGGTGGGAATGAAGCTACCAAGAAATCAAGAAAGAATCTACTGAAGCATCAGTTTGAAACTTTCACTGCTTTAAGTTCTGAGAACATTGAGGGAACTTATGATCGACTTCATAAGCTAACCAGTCAGATGGCTCTTTTGAAGATTGAGCCATCTCAAGAAGATGTCAATCTAAAGTTTCTGAGAAGTCTATCTTCTGAATGGAACACTCATACAGTGGTTTGGAGGCACAAGGAAGATTTTGATAGTATGACATTGGACGATCTGTATAACAATTTGAAGGTGTATGAATCTGAAGTTAAAGGATTGTCAAGCTCATCTTCTACCACAAATAATCTTGCTTTTGTTTCCTCAAGCAACAAGAATTCTGGTAGTCATCAAGATCAGTACTCTGCTGCTGGTACTTTTGTTCCTGCTGTTGGTTCACATGTCTCTGCTGCTGACTCCACCAACACCAACACCATCAGTGATGCAGCTATTTGTGCTTATTTGGCTGAACTGACTACAAGTACTTCAGTCATGCCTCAAGATCTGGATGAACTTGATCCTGATGATGTTGAAGAGATTGATATGCAATGGCAGTTTGCAATGCTTACTATGAGGGCAAGAAGGTTTCTTAAGCGAACTGGTAAAGAGATGAAGTTTAGAAGGAACAAGAGTGTGGGGTTTGACAAGTCAAAGGCTGAATGTTTCAACTGTAGAAAGAAGGGACACTTTGCAAGAGAATGCAGAGCTCCAAAAAGAAGCAATGAGAATTACAAGAAGCCTGCTGATGAAGAGCCAAATCCTACTACTGCTATGGTATCATGTGATGGGTTAGGTGATTATGATTGGAGTGATCTTGCTGAGGATGGTCCAAACTGTGCATTAATAGCTGAAGAGGAATCTCAAGTACAACACTTTGCTCTCATGGCATATTCTTCTTCTGGATCAGACTCTGAGGTATCCAATGAATCATCTTGTTCTTTTAAATCATGTTCTGATATAATTGAGATACTTAAGTCTAGCGTTGGAAACCTTAAGATGGAAAATGAAACACTTAAGCTAGATAATCTTAGTTATGCATATGGTTTAAAGAACTTAGAAGAGAAGCTAGAATTTTATAAAAAGGCTGAAATTGAATATCTTGATCAGATCACTATCCTGAAAAATGAGCTTATCAAGAAAGATGATGAGATTAAGGTTCTTATGGAAAAAGTAGAAGAGGCTGAACAGGCTAGAGATTTAGCTAAAAGTGAAACTGAAAAACATATTGTTAGGGTGGAAAAACAACAATTTGCCACTGATATTCTCAGTAAGCCATTAGGAAGACACTTTAATGGTATAGGATATAATATTGTTGCTCACTCTAATAAACTTAGTGCCAATGCCCCTCCTACTAGGACATTGACTTTCATATCTGAGTCAGGGACCAAACCTGTAGGTGAAACTAGCAAACCTGTAGGTGAAACTAGTAAACCTGTAGTTGAAACTAGTGAAAAAGAAACAGAGACACCTAAGGTTGAGGTAAAGAAGTATGAACAACCACCCCTGATTGAAGATTGAGAGTCTGACAGTGATGATGATGTAGTGGAATCTGATTCAACCCCTAAGAACAAAAAGGAAGAAATTCCTACTGTTGTTGAATCACAATTACCTAGGGCTAAAAAAGTTGAGTTTGTTAAGCCTAGGTTTGGTAAAGGTATCTCTAGGAAGATGGCTGAGTATGAAAACACACCTAGAGTATATCCTAAGAGAACTAATAATCTGCCTAGGGGAAACCAGAGAAATTGGAACAACCTAGTTTCACAAAAATTAGGTACTGATTTTCAATTACTTAAGAAGGCATGTTATTGTTGTGGTAGTTTTGAACATCTACAAGATGAGTGCTATAAGAAACCAGCTTGGAACCAGTACACAAGGGTGAACCATAGAAACTTTAGTAGAAAGACTCACCCACATCCCAAAAGAAACATGGTTCCTAGGGAAGTTTTGATGAGAGATGGTACTTCTAGAGTTATCTCTCCTATTGCACCAACAGTGCCCATAAAGAAAGAAAAAGTTGATTCTGCTGATAAGGCAAACTAGGGCTGAGCATCGGGCCGGATCCCGACCCGACCCGACCCGTCCCGACAAATACCGATACCGAAACAATCATATATTACATACCGATACCGAACCGACTAGAAGTCGGGTCGGTTCGGGATCAAACGGGATAGTCGGTTTCGAATTCGGGATTGAGCAGCCAAGCCCGAAAATAAAAAAAGAAAGGAGCCCAGTAGCCAGATCCAACAATAGAAATCCAAATACAACTTCCAGTGGCAGAACAATAGGCAAATTACAAAATTACAACTTGCAGATCCAACAAATTACAAAATTACAAATCAAATACCAAATACCAATACCAAATACCAATCCAAATACCAATACAAATCCAGTAGCAGATCAAGTAGCAACCAAATACCAATCCAGACTATCCAGTAGCAGATCCAGTGGCAGTAATCATCATCGACCCTTTATCACAAGATCTTGAAGCCATAAGTATTCTCCTTGTGTTGTTCTTCGGTGTGTTTTTGTGATGTTCTTTGGTGTGTTTTGTTGTGATGTTCTTCGGTGTGTTTTTGTGGTGTTCTTGACTCAATAATCGTGATGTTCTTCGGTGTGTGTTTGTGATGTTCTTCTGTTAAAGATTAAACCGTGATGTTCTTCGGTGTGTTTTGTTGTGATGTTAAAGAGAATCTTGAGATTTGAGACTTTGAGAGTGACTGAGTTAGGTGCTAGAGATAAGTGGGGCTACTTTTTATAAACTGACGTAACATGCATTCGGTATTCTCGGGTTATGTCGGGTTTTGTCGGTTTTCGGCCCGACCCGACCCGAATCCCGAAATTGTTAGAAATCCGAACCGACTCCCGACCCGAAAAGCTATTATTCGGTTTCGGGACTGTCGGTTTATGTCGGGATCGGGTCGGTTGTCGGGACTCGGGCGGTTTTGCTCACCCTTAAGGCAAACTCTGCTGTTAAGGCAGACTCTGCTGTTTTGCCTAAAGTTGTTACTGATACTGTTGTGGGCAATCATTTTTATGCTGTTAAATCCTCAGCTTGCTGGGTCTGGAAACCTAAAGTTAAAGTTTTGGATCATGTTCTCAGACACAGCAGTGCACCAATGCAGTTGAAGAAATTTGACTACTTTGATGCACAAGGTAGATCCAAGTCAGTAATGGCTTGGGTCCCAAAGAGAAAATAATTCTCTTACTTTTTGTGCAGGGCAATCTACAAAAGGAGCTAAAAGATAAATGCATTTTTGATAGTGGATGCTCTTCACACATGACTGGAGACCAAAGCAATTTGGAGAACTTTGAAGCTTTGGATGGAGGATATGTTGCCTTTGGGAATGATCCTAAAGGAGGAAAAATTGTTGGAAGAGGCATAATCAGAACTGGAAAATTGGATTTTGAGAGAGTGTATTTGGTGAATGGTTTAAAGTTCAATCTTTTTAGTGTCTCACAAATGTGTGACAGAAAGAATTTTGTTCTTTTTACAGACACTGAATGTCTTGTCTTATCTCCCGACTTTAAGATACCTGATGATAAATTAGTACTTCTTAAAGTCCCTAGAAATGACAACATATACAGTGTGGACATAAAGAACATTATTCCCAAAAGAGATATAACTTGTCTGTTTGCCAAAGCCACTATTGATGAATCCAAACTATGGCACAGAAGGCTTGGACATCTGAACTACAAGGCTATCAACAAGTTGGTGAAAGGGAACTTGGTCAGAGGATTACCTTCAAAGGTTTTTGAGAATCCTGAAGTATGTGTTGCTTGTCAGATGGGAAAGCAACATAGAGCATCTTGTAAGTCCAAATTGGTGAATTCTATAACTGAACCTTTGTTTATGTTACACATGGACCTATTTGGACCTACTTATGTGAAAAGTTTGAATAAAAAGATGTATGGCTTAGTGGTCACTGATGATTTTAGTAGATTTACTTGGGTATTCTTCTTAGCTACTAAGGATGAGACTCCTGGCATTCTTAAGGCTTTTATTACAAGGATAGAAAACCTATTTAACCACAAAGTTAAGATCATCAGATGTGACAATGGAACTGAATTTAAGAATCAAGTGATGAATCAGTTCTGTGAGGAAAAAGGGATAACTAGACAATTTAGTGTGGCTAGAACTCCTCAGCAAAATGGTGTGGCTGAGAGAAGAAATAGAACATTAATTGAGGCTGCTAGGACTATGTTGTCAGAGTCTAAGTTACCCACTATCTTTTGGGCTGAAGCAGTCAACACTGCTTGTTATGTGCAAAATAGAACTAAGATAGTTAAACCTCACAATAAGACACCTTATGAGTTATTGCATGGTAGGAAACCACTGATTGATTTCTTTAGACCATTTGGGTGTCCTGTCACTATCTTAAACCCTATTGACCACTTAGGCAAGTTTAGTGAGAAAGCAGACATAGGTTACTTTGTTGGATACTCTACTGAAAGTAAGGCTTTTAGGGTTTTCAATCAAAGGACTGGGCATGTGGTGGAAAATTTGCATGTTAGAATTAGAGAAACCACATCTAATGTTGATGGAAAAGGTCCTGAGTGGATGTTTGATATTGATTCTTTAACTAAGAGTATGAATTATCAACCAGTCATTGCAGGTACTACTAACATGTCTGCAGGTACACAAACTAACCCTAATGCAGGTACACAAGCAAAGAAGGATGGATCTGCAGAGGAGTTTGTTTTGATTGAAAAGTGGAAGTTTGATAAGTACTTCTCTCCAGCAGATAAAGAGAGAAAGAGTTCAGATGGTGATGTTGTTCATAAGGAAGATCCAAAGGTTAATGTAGAAGGTGTTGATGAACCTTCTCATGATGACAAGAATGATGATAAGGAAAGGAATAAAGAGTCAGAAGTTGATGGGCAACAAGGGAATATTCATAGCAGCAGTTCTCTCAACTCTGCTGCCAGGCCAAAACACTCTGCTGTTAAGCCAAAACACTCTGCTGTTAGGGTAAAACACTCTGCTGTTAAGCTTGGTAACTCTGCTGCTCTGCCCAAGGACTCTACTGCTGATAAAGATGGTGATTCTGATGATGATTCTTCTGATGAGATGCCTGAATTAGAAGAAGTGTATGTGGATACTGATGATGAAGTTGTTGATGTTTTTGGTGCTGAAGCTGATTTATCCAATTTGGAGACTGATATACTCGTTAGTCCAACACCAACAACAAGAATCCACAAGATTCACCCAAAGGAGCAAATAATTGGTGATGTTCACTCTGCTGTTCAGACTAGAAGTAAATCAAAAGGGTTGAGTGATTTGCTTGATCAAGGATTGTTTGCTCAAACACTTAAGAAGAGAAATAGCCACAAGGATTTACAAAATTGCATGTTTGCCTGTTTCCTATCTCAAGAAGAACCCAAGACCATTCATAAGGCTATGAAAGATGAAAGTTGGGTTGAAGCTATGCAAGAGGAGTTACTGCAGTTCAAGCTTCAAGAAGTCTGGACATTGGTGGATTTGCCTAATGGACAAAGAGAAATTGGTACTAAATGGGTGTTCAGATGCAAAAGAGATGAGAGAGGCATTGTTGTCAGAAACAAGGCTAGATTAGTGGCTCAGGGATTCACTCAGGAAGAAGGAATAGATTATGATGAGGTGTTTTCCCCAGTTGCAAGAATTGAGGCTATCAGACTATTTTTGGCATATGCTTCATTTAAGAATTTTCCTGTGTATCAAATGGATGTGAAAAGTGCTTTCTTGTATGGAAAGATTCCTAGTGAAGTATATGTGATGCAACCACCTGGGTTTGAAGATCCTAAGTATCCTGATAGGGTCTACAAGGTAAAGAAAGCACTGTATGGACTACATCAAGCTCCTAGAGCTTGGTATGACACCTTATCCCAATATTTGTTGAACAATGGTTTTTGCAGAGGAACCATTGATAAAACATTGTTCATTAAGAAAGACAAACATGATATCCTACTTGTTTAAGTTTATGTAGATGATATCATTTTTGGGTCTACAAATAAGGTATTATGTGAAGGATTTGAGAAGCTTATGCACAGCAGGTTTGAGATGAGTTCTATGGGAGAACTGACTTTCTTTTTGGGGCTTCAAGTTAAGCAGAAGCCAGATGGGATTTTTATTAGCCAAGACAAGTATGTGGCTGAGTTGTTAAAGAAATTTGGTTTCAAGGATGTGAAGGCAGCTAAGAAACCAATGGATAAAAACAAACCTTTGCTCAAGGATGAAGATGGGGTAGAGGTTGATGTACATCTTTATAGATCAATGATTGGTTCATTGATGTATCTGACTGCTTCAAGGCCAGATATCATGTTCTCTGTGTGTGCTTGTGCTAGATTTCAAGTGTCACCTAAAGTTTCACACTTGGAAGTAGTCAAAAGAATTTTTAGGTACCTAAAGGGTCAACCAAAATTGGGTCTTTGGTATCCTAATAATTCACCATTTGACTTGATAGCATACTCAGATAGTGACTATGCTGGAGCTACTATGGATAGAAAGTCAACCACTGGAGGCTGTCAGTACCTTGGACATAGGCTGATCTCTTGGCAATGTAAGAAACAAACAGTGGTGGCTAATTCGACAACTGAAGCAGAATATGTTGCTGCTTCTAGCTGCTGTGGACAAGTGCTCTGGATTCAGAACCAACTGCTGGATTATGGGTACAATTTCATGAACACCAAAATTTATATTGACAACAACAGCACAATGTGTATTATCAAAAATCCTGTTTTTCATTCTAAAACAAAACACATAGAGATAAGACATCATTTTATTAGAGATTGTTATGAGAAAAAGTTAATTCAAGTGGTTAAAATACATACTGACAACAATGTTGCTGATTTACTTACAAAAAGTTTTGATATAAGTAGATTTCAATTTTTAGTTGCTAGTATTGGCATGATCAATCTTTAAAACTTTAAACATCTTATCTCTGTATGTTTTTGTAAAATTTTGTAAAGGATTTGTGCTGCTGTTTTGTCAATGTCTGGTGTTTAGTCATCATTTGCTATTTCTTAACTTGTATGATGGTTAATTGTTTGTTGCTATGCCTACTCTGCTGTTATTATGGAATATTCTTGCTTGTGTTTGTAGTTTGCTACTAACCTTTTGCAGATATACATACATACACAATCAAGTAAAGCATGGAAAGAGGAAATTCATTGATACCAAAGGCAAAAGTACAACATACAGTTTCCATACATTCATGCTATTCAAAACAAGTTCCAAAAGACATCAAGATTCAAAGATTCACAACCTAAATTCTAGCAAAGTCAGGCATGACCTTGCTACGAGGTCCCCTAGTGCCCATGGCCTCTGACACCCTTGGACAGGGAAGTGCAAGTACTACTGGTCGTGGTGGTGGACTCTGCTGATGGCTTGTTGAGGGAGCTGATCTCTTCTGCTGCTTCTTCTTCTTTGGAACAGGGGGTTTCTGCTCAACCGTACTTGGCTTTGGATGAGGCAAGTGGACACTCTTCGTAAAAGCGGCGGCGGCATTCTCCATTTGTTTTTGAAGCTCAGCGGTCAAAGGATGCTGTGGAGGATCGACTTTTGTTTTTTCATCATCATCAGAATCTTCAAAGGAGGATGGTGTTGATGGAAGTGGGTCGGAATATTCCTCTTCGACAACCGCTTTGCCTTTTGGTTGTGCTGAAGATGAACTTGGAAGATAACCTTGAGGAAAGTAACTTGCCCACCCCTGTGAATCGTCAGAAGATGAGTCTGATGATATGTCGATGATTGGAGCTTTTGATGAACTCATGATTTGTTGATTTTGAGTTAGGGTTTGTGAATTGGGAATTTGCTTAAGAGATTAAAGGATTTATGGACTTCAATGAGGGGTTGGTATGGTATTTAAGGGAGTGATTTTGAAGATATTGGGAAAGTTGACTTTTGGTCAACACTTTCTTAACTCTGCTGATGAGTTTGAAAGTTGAAGGGTCAAACTGAAACTTTTGGCGCGTTCTTAAACCTAATTAGATCAAAACGGTATCTTTCACCAATTTGATCTCATTACATTTTAATTGCTCAAAATTACATTCGACTTTCACCCAAGAACAATAATTCATATCATTTCACCAAAAACCCCCAAATCAAATGGCTCGAAGAACGTTTCCGGATGAACATAATCAGATAGCTTTTCTTAGTAAGGTTACTGCAGCTGAAGGATTTCATGAGGTTATGGATTTTCTGAGTGCTTCTAGATTAAGGTATGCGTTAACAGCTGATCCTACCATTTATAAATCTCATATGAAACAATTTTGGTCAACTGTTAAGTTGGATTTACTAGATGGTGAGGAAAGATTGATAGGTAGTGTGGATGGGGAGAATATTGTAGTTAGTGAAACAACCATTAAAAGAAGTCTTCGCTTATCAGGCATACCTACACCCCCTACTCTTACCCCAGAAACTGTTATGACTGAGCTTACGAATATTGGATATGAGAGACCTGAGAATAGTGGAACATTTTTGAAAGGTCGTCTTTGTCCCCATTGGAAGTTTTTATTGCGTACTCTACAACACTGCTTGTTTCCCAAAATAGGTGGATGGAGTGAGTTTAGTGCTTCTCAGGCTATGGCTTTAGTGTGTTTGGCAACAGGGCAACCCTTTGATTTTTCTTCTATGATATTTGAGGGTATGAAGAAGTTTATTAAGAAGAAATTCTATTTGTATCCAAGGTTTCTACAACTTGTTATCAACTCTCAGCTAAGAGAACCCTTGAGGCATACAAATATTGAGCCCTGTAGTAGAATGGCAATCAAGATGTTTGCATTTCTAAAGAAGAATGGGAAAGGTTTTTCTGGTGTAATAACTCCCCTATCTGAACATATCTTGAATGTTGTGGCTGAAATGAATGAGGATGAAGAAGCTGGAACACCCACAGCTTCCCATCACACATCCTCATCTAAAAGTTTGAATATATCAGTATCCCATGAACCACAAAATACCCAATCACCTAGGATTTCACAACAAGAGGACATTGTGCTACCTCAGGCCAATGTTAGTATGGATGCAGATGAGGCTGATACAGGTGTTGGAGGTATCATGATGGAAGAGGCTGGCACTACTGTTTCCAACTTAGTAGTTGAGCAGGACAGTGTCAACATAATTAAGACCTCAACCATGGCAACATCTATTGTAGAAGGTTCTAAAGAACCTAATACAACTGATGGTAACCCCAGCCAAATGGCTTCTATGGGGGGCTCAGATGTTCAACCTAGGGTTGAGACTGAGTTTGTGTCCCAAGATTCACCTCTCAGAGAAGGTCACACATCTCGAAGTGATGAGGACAGAGATGAAACTATTGAATTGATGGACACTGATGTACATATTGACAATGCCAATGATACACCTCTCGGACCAGGTAACACAGGTCAAAGTGTTGAGGCTAGTATTGAACTTGAAACAGAGAATTTGACGGCTAATACTCCTGTACAAAATGCCAATTCCAATGATCAACCTCTCGGGTCAGGTCACACAGACCGAAGTTGTGAGGATATCATGAAACAATTTAAGGATTTGATGGATAAATGTACACAATTGTCGCAGGAGGTTCTTGGACTAAGAAAGGAGTTGTCTACAGTCAAAGCTTCTCAAGGTGCAGAAATAAGAAGGCTTAAGCTAAGGGTTACTCATCTTGAGGGGAGGCTAAAGAAGGGTTCCAAACCAAGTTTGGAAGAGGATGCTTCCAAACAGGGGAGGAATAATCAGGAGGCTGTTGTAAATGCTCAGGATCAGGAAGATGTAATTGGTTCAGGGGAGGTTGAAAAGGACTCTGTTGAAAATGTTGGTGATAGGAGTAGAAAGGTTGACTCTGCTGGTGCAGAACACTCTGCTGATAGGTTAAAGGTTTCTGCTGATGATACTGAGAAGAGTGCAGCAGTAAATGACTCTGCTGAATCAGATGATGAAAAGTTAACCTTAGCTCAAGTGCTGCTGAACATGAACAAAGAAACTAAAACACCCACACCATCACAACAACAACCTGCTGCTGAATCTGCTGAAGAGTTTGATAGAATGCAAAAGTTGGCTGATGAACAAGCTCAGATTGCTCAGGATGAAGAATATGCAAGAAGTGTTGCAGCTGATGAAGAAAGAAATCAGTTTGAACTTATGGAAAGCTCTACATTTAAAGAAATTAATCAAGAAGAATTCAATGAACAATTGCAGTATTTCATTGATTCTGATATGATTATAAGAGGTGAAGCTTTCTTGATAACAAATGATGAGCAGTTGAATGGAAGTGAAAAGACAAAAGAGCTTGTTGAGTTTATACTCAGAAAGAATGGATTAGCTAAGTGGGAGGAGTTGATTATGAGGATTAAAGAAGCACAGAAGCATGGTTTCAAACCAAAGCCATCTTCAAGGAAAGCATTGGTTAATGATATGAAGTATTATTTGAAGAATGCAAGAGGTTATCAGATGAAGGATTTCAAGGGAAAGTCAGATGCCATTATTGAAAAGGAGTTTTATGAAACCTATGCTAAGCTAAATCCAAGAAAGGTTTATGAAAAGAAGAGAAAGCCAGAGGTTATGGAATCTGATCATATGAAAGCATCTGGGAGTGTTTCAAAGAAGCAAGATGACAAGGAGACCATGGAGGTTGAGAAAGAGAATATAGTTGCAGAGAAAAACCCTGAACCTACCATTGGTTATAAGAGGACTGGTAGAAGAATAAAGCAGATCGCTAGAAAGAAGAGAAAGACTGAGTCAGTAGTGATGAGTGATTCAGAGAAAGAGGATATTGATGAGCATCATTTTGAAGAGGTGACTGCTGATGATATGAAAAGAACAATGGATCTTACAGCTCATGTACCACAAAAGGAACCAGAAATTGTAAATACAGTTCCTTTGGATACAAAGTATTCAATCATATCTTATTCACATACAGTCAGGGATGGAAGTGAAGCTTACTGGGAGTTTAAGAGATCAAATAATTTGTATTATGGATTTGTTAGATTCTCTCAAATGCTACATTTTATGGATAGAGACGATGTGATGCAGATGTGGAGTTTATATAAAGAAAAGTATAGTGATCTGAGACTAGAGGTGATGTATGAAAGAATTCACTATTACTTTTTGAAGAACATGTTTGAGCCTGATGAGAGAGATCTTGAATGGAGGGATTTGATGAACTCCAGAGTTGATAGGTGGTATTTGTATCAATCTTGTGGAGTACATGAATTGGTTTGTAAGGGTGTTAAGGTCTACATGCTTGTGGAGAAGGATTACCCTTTGAACAACAATACAGCAGTGATTACTCAGATGTTAAAGCCTGGAATGTTGACATTGCAGAATAATTTCTTTTCAGATAATCAGGCTTATAAATTGATAAGGAAATATGAGAAGATTCTTGAATCAAAGACATCAAAATAGTAAAGTGTTTGGAAGCATCCTCCTGGTGATTAGCTGGATTTAAGGAAACTTGATGATTTTTGAAGAAAAATATCAAGTTTAGGGGAGGATTGTTGGGTCTAAAATGCTGCTGATTCGAGAAACACAACTCTGCTGATTAGTTATGTAACTCTGCTGATTAGTATAATGACTCTGCTGTTTATGACTCTGCTGTTTGGGATAATAGGCATAGTGTAACTCTGCTGCTAGCTCACGAAGACTCTGCTGCTAGAAGATTTACTCTGCTGCTTATTAGATATGTATAGTATGTTAAGGATAAGTATAGAAAAGATACGTAAGATATTTTTCTTGTATAGAAAGTCTTGTAAACCGACTAGGACTCCTTACGCTATAAAAGGAGGTTCTAGGGTTAGGGTTAGATATCGATTATCTTAGCATACGTATTATTGTTTACACTTCAAGGTTTCTTGTAACCCTATTGCTATTCAGAGCAATCGTATTAATATATTGAAGTGTTGTTTGATAATTCGTTTGTGTTTATTCTTCTTAAGATCAAGTATTAGTTTCCGCATAATATTTGATATACTACTCAAGATCAGTTTCTATACCGATTGCTTTAGATTTATCTAAAGTAATTAATAAGATCGTGAAGCTCAATTGGGATCAACACCAAGTCCCTGAGCTCTTGTGATTCTAAACCCGAGACTATCTAGTGGTGTACCTGATAAGTTTTAGGAAGTAGGTTAAAAGAATGTGGATAGGATATGAGTGTGATAATAATCAGAGTGACTGATGAGGTCCCTGATAAGTTTCAGGGAGTTGGGAGGATTAAAGATGTGACTTAGTGTCACTGAGATAGACTCGGTGTCACTGAAGAAGAGTCTTAAGAGATGGTGAAAAAAATTTCATCAGGGTGTTAAGGTTCATCAGTGGGTTTTGAAGTTGAGTAAAAATTAAGAGGACACTGAAGTTTGGTGAAAAACCTAGTCACTGACCAATGAACCAGGTTACTCAGTCCCTGAACCCTTGGTGACTGAACTGGTCACTGAACCCTACTTCCTGACCTAGGTCACTGAACCTCAGTGAACCCCTTGGAACCTAAACCGCCAGGAACCTGAACCCCACTCACTAAACCTGTCAAAGTGAACCCAGGTCACTGAAAACAAAACCTCAAATCATACCTGGTCACTGAACCCCTCAGTCACTAAATCCCTGAACTCCCTTGGGTGACTAAACCCTCAGGAACCTGAACCTTCAGTCTCTGAACCCTCAGAACAATCAAGTCACTGGAATCTCACATCAGGTCCCTGAACCATCTCAGTTACTGAACCCTCAGTAGCTGAACCCCTGAACCTCAGGAACTAAACCCAAGTCCCTGAACAAACAGGTTTGATCCAAGGCTATTTGTATATTCAAATAGGGGGAGATTGTTGGGTCAAGAATTTGACCCAAGTACCCTGACAAGATTTGAACATAAAATAGCCTAACTCACTGATAAAATAGTGGGTTACTCACTGATAAAGAAATCAGTGAGTGTTGTAAAAAGCCCGTTGTTGAAGAAACACTTTACTTACTAATACGGTGTCAGTGAGTAAAGTATACGAGCTACAAACAACTCCAGTATCACTGAGAATTGACAAATGTCTCAGTGACCCTGAAAATACTATCTCTACAAGCAGACTGATAAATATGGGCACGAACTTCTACAAGAAAAGATAGAAGTCAGACAAAGACAAAAGAGGGACCACTTGGTGGATGACAACTCACACCAAGTGAATGACAACTCATACCTACCCCACTTGACTTTGTTAAGTTACCTGTATATATTGTTTGTATTGTAATAGAGATAGTATACTTTCCTAAACAAACAAAATAATACACACTGTATTAGTTGATAGGAACATCCTCTCATTGAATCAACAAGCATAGCTTGGATCAATGAGAGTTTATTTGTCAACCAAAGGGGATAGTTTACCGGAATTATCCCCTTGAAGAAGCTGAAGATGTTATCATGTAGTCATTTGTATTTTGAGTAATCTTGTAACATTTGTTCATCATTATTAATGAAACTGTGTTCTTTATTTACTCAAATTTTATGGACCAACATTTATATATATAACTGTCTGTGTATAAAAAGTGTTTATTTTTGTGTTTGTCTCAAAAGATTAGATCTAATGTTATAAATCTTCATAAACGAAGGTAAAAAATAAACAAATACTAGTCAGTATTTTGCAAAAGCGTTCCTGCTAGGTCCAAGTTTTATGACATATCAGATAAAAGATCATGACCAAGTCCGGGTTTATTTTTTGTGGAAAGGCAACTATATTATAAAACTCAAATATATATATATATATATATATATATATATATATATATATATATATATATATATATATATATATATATATATAAATAAATAAAACATACAAAAAGAAGACATCTCACCCCAATTAATCAAGCAAATTAAGTTGAGGATGAGACCCAAGTCTGGGTTTATATTCGACCAGGCCCAGGCAAGCTTAGATGAACCAGGTTCATAATTTATTTTGACCAGGTCCAGGCAAGGTTAGAGGAAACAGGTTCAGTATATATATCGATCAGGTCCAGGAAGGGTTAGAGCAAGCAGGTTCAGAATATATTTCGACCAGGTACAGGCAAGTTATACGAATCAGGTTCAGGGTATATTTCGACCAGGTTCAGGTATTATAATGACGAGGACCAGGCCCAGGCATGATTTCAACCAGGTCGTCTATAATTTTGACGGGTTCAAGTATTATAATGAGCATGTATGACCAGGTTGAATTTTGACTTCAATTTGTACAAGAGTCGGTTAATGGTGGAGGTCCATAAATCTTTTTAAGACAAGATACACCTCAAATCCCATTTCTTTTTCTTTTTTTTTTTTTTTTTTTTTTTTTTTTTTTGAACGTCATTTCACGATTTAACGAAAATCCATATGTTTGCATTGTACAGGTTGATTGCCAACAATCTTCTTCTTAAATAAGTGTTTCATGGTAAAAGAAAAACAGTGTGTGCAAAATGGAATTGAATGGAACAGTAAACGGGTTAAAATGAAATACTAGACTTTATAAAATAGTGAAATTGTTGTTATATGATTTCCACAGGAGGAAACATATATATACTAAACCAAACGACACTAATTGACAGTTATCCATGTATTCAAACGTTGTGACTATTCGGATATAACTGTCAATAACTAACTACTTATTAACTGTCTACAAAAGGGTGTTTGGGTTAACATATTTGACCCACTTTGCAGACTTAACTTGATCCAATACTTACAAACACTAAACTTAATACAACTTAACTAATATTGTCTTTAACATAAACACTAAATCATTTTATCTAAAACATTAAAAGGCTAACATTTCCCCCCTTAATGATTTAGCATCAAATTCCTTCTGACTTGCTTGCTGAAAATTTTCAAGTAATGACTTCAAAGTCATTACTATCTTGACTGCTATCATGTTGTCCATCTTCATCATCTTCAAGCGCTACACCAAATCGATTCTGACTTGTCTCTAGTGCTCCATCCTTCACTGTCTTATCCTTCTGGCCTGGCAGGTCCATGGCATCAGCAACTTTGCTTGTTTCTCCCACTTCTAAAGGCTTTTCAACCCAAGGCACTTGAGCAGTTTCATGGTAAATTACAATTAGATCAACAAACTTCTTGTAGCAGCTTTTAACTGCTTCACCATCTTTGGTATTCAGGCCTTGCAACTGTGCTATTATTCCCCATTTGTCACCAATTGTGACTGAGAAATAACCACCCAAACTTTCAACAACTTTCAGCAAACATAACAGATTTATCTTCATATCTTCAACAACAGGTGGTATCTCATCAAGTGTATCATAATTTAGATACACTAGATAGAACCATTTCACCATATCTATGAACCTCTTATTGAACACTTCCCAATTTTTGTATAACAAACTATCTTTCTTTAATAAATTCATAAAAGAAAGAAATATTGAAAAGGAATTAACCTTCAATGCATACAGTGTTCCATTGTGACTGAGATATTCATCATCAATGTAGTCCTGAGTATCTTCTTTGTTCCAATCCAAGTCCTCCAAACCTTTCACTATAGAGCATTCATCCCCTGGATCAATTGACTTGAAATAATTTTCCAAGTATTGATTGTGTTCATTCACAACTTCTTTTTGGCCCAACTTTTGTTCCTGTTTCTTCAACATATGGCAATTGCATACTTGCTTCTTCATCATACATATAATAGATATTACAGATGTTATCTTTGATCTTTACTGAATACCCTTGTGTTGCAAGTAATTCCAAACTAAGTATGTTGAGTGAAATCTCAGGGGTATATTGTACATGCCTAATCATCAAGTCACCATGTTTTGTTTTGACAGTAGCATTACCAATACCATATGAGAAAATGAATTTACTTTCATTCTCCTCTCTCCCTATCATCTTAAACTTATAATGAACATCATTGAATAAAACTCTTCTAGGGCACATATGAAACTTGTAATGTTTACTGACATACCAGATTTGATCCCATGTGTTATCATTTGTGCTTTCAACCAAATAATCACCAGTAACATGTACCTTTTTTGGATAAGTCCTTTCTTCATTGATGATTTGATTAGTGATGTCTATGTCTTGTTGCAATTCGACCCCTGCCAATCTTTTTCTACTTTCACATGCCCAAAAGGCATGTCCTTTCTCCTTGCAGATGTAACATTTCGATTTCCTTTCTTTCCTTCACCCAACAGTCATCTTGCCTTGCTCTTTCAAACTGTCTGATTTCTTTGTGGTATTGAATGCCTCATTCTCCAATACGGTTTGCACTAATAATTCTTTTCCTTTAGGCGAAATACTCTTCTTCCTTCTTGGGTTCCACTGGTACATTCTTTTGGGTGTCTCTCTCAATAGATAACGACCCCTTTGGAATCCAGTCATGTGTTTGATTGTAGGTCTTTCCCATGGATTAGAACCAGAGCTTTGATACCAATTGTTCACAGGTTGATTGCCAACAATCTTCTTCTTAAATAAGTGTTTCATGGTAAAAGAAAAACAGTGTGTGCAAAATGGAATTGAATGGAACAGTAAACGGGTTAAAATGAAATACTAGACTTTATAAAATAGTGAAATTGTTGTTATATGATTTCCACAGGAGGAAACATATATATACTAAACCAAACGACACTAATTGATAGTTATCCATGTATTCAAACGTTGTGACTATTCGGATATAACTGTCAATAACTAACTACTTATTAACTGTCTACAAAAGGGTGTTTGGGTTAACATATTTGACCCACTTTGCAGACTTAACTTGATCCAATACTTACAAACACTAAACTTAATACAACTTAACTAATATTGTCTTTAACATAAACACTAAATCATTTTATCTAAAACATTAAAAGGCTAACATGCATAACATACCTTTTCACAAAATGCTAGTTTTCATGGACTATATTACTATATTACTATCATTTTACATAAGATAGGTTATAGAGAGACGACGAAGAATGGTGAAGACACACTCTTATTTATGTAAGGTCATTACTATAGTTTAAACGAAGTTTTCTCAATTAATTCTGAATTTAAATCCTTTTTAATTGAACCGGGTCATTGAGAAGGATTTAAACATATGTTTTCATATATATATATATATATATATATATATATATATATATATATATATATATATATATATATATATATATATATATATATATATATATATATATATATATATATATATATATATATATAGTGTATCTTTATTTTGAGAACCCTGTTAAGTGCGGGAACTGCGAGAACTCCAATTTTGCATTAGAAAACATGCATGTTCATATAAAACATGTATGTTTTCTTACATACACCTTAATACACATACTTGAGTAACACACATGTTCATATAAAACCTGTTAAGTGCAACAGATCAATGCAAAATGGTTTTTATTTTCAGAACTTTGTTAAGTGCGGGAACTGCGAGAACTCCAATTTTGCATTAGAAAACATGCATGTTCATATAAAACATGTATATTTTCTTACATACACCTTAATACGCAGGTATGTGTATTAAGGTGTATGTAAGAAAACATACATATTTTATATGAACATGCACGTTTTCTAATGCAAATTTAGAGTTCTCGCAGTTCCCGCACTTAACAGGGTTCTGAAAATAAAGCTCCCCTATATATATATATATATATATATATATATATATATATATATATATACTAAAATATTTTTAGGTACACCCGGTTGTAAAGGTAGCAAAGAATCTACTTGCGCATAACATTTATTATTGTAAAATAAGTACTGTATATGCGTAAACTTGGTGTAGATACAAGGGACAATAATCATAATGCAAACATACCACTTACAGATAATGTTCTTGTTGGAACATTACTAAATAATAGTTTTGTTGTTTTTTAGTGTTTGCCACGAAATGGAGATTAGTGACAGTTTTTCTGTCACTAAACCGTCACAAAACCGTCTCTAATGAACCATCACCATCATAAAGACGTGTCTATTCGAAACAGTGGCGGTTATATATGTTGAAAAGGCATCACTGAGCGAACCATCACGACTATTTGAACAAGTGGCAGTTAGCGACGGTTATTCTGTCGCTAGGTCGTCGCTAAAGCGTCGCTAATTCTGAACCATTGTGACTGTTATGAAAAGAAGTGTCTCTAAGGCCATTTGAAGAGGTATTGTGACTGTTTTGAAGTGTCACCATGTGCCTATATATAGAGGACGAATTTGACACTTTGGAATCATCAAAAACACACAAACATCATTCATTTCCATCATCATAACATAGCCGATTCGCTAGATTCAAGTTTCATACTTGATTTGATTGTTGTATCCTCTAAACAGTTCGTACTAGATAGGACGAATTTCTGTTTAAGGACACTGCTAATTGCAGGCCTCAATCTGTTGTTGTAATCTTACGATTTTATACAAAGCAATTTGTATTACGTTTATATTATTCCTAACAATCTTAAACAGAAATTTCAGAGATGGATCAAACGATGCAGAAACCGCATGTTGAAAAACCTGAAAAGTTCAAAGGAACTGATTTTCGTCGTTGGCAACAAAAGATGTTGTTTTATTTGACAACGTTGCATGTGTCAAATGTTCTCACGGATCCTGAACCAACAGATCCGTATGTGGAAGGACAGAATGTTCCTACTGAGGCACAAGTGGCAGAATATGAAAGGGCCGCCTCACAATGGAATCATAATGAATATAATTGCAGAAATTATCTTCTGAATGCTTTGGATGATTCCTTGTATGATATTTATTCTACCTTTGCAAATGCAAGGGATATATGGATATCGTTGGAAAAGAAATACAGGACTGAAGTTGCATGTTCCAAGAAGTTTGTTGTTGGCAAATTCTTGAACTTCAAGATGAATGATGCAAAGCCTGTTGTGAAGCAAGTGGAAGAACTCCAAATCATAGTCCATGAATTGGAAGTAGAAGGCATGGGTATAAACTCTAACTTTCTTGTTGGTTCTATTATTGAAAAATTGCCTCAATCCTGGAAAAATTTTAAGTTATATCTTAAACATTTGACTGACGATATGAGTTTTGAGCAACTTGTTCTTAAAATTCGTGTTGAGGAAGATAACAGGATGCAAGAAAAGGCTGATGTAAATTCGATAGAACCAAATGCAAACATGGTTGGAGAAAGCTCTTCCAAACCAAAGAACTACCACAAAAACAACAAAAAGGGTGGTGGTTCTGGACATAATTCGTCCATGGATAAAAAGAAGGATTACACCCAACAAAAGAAAAACAACTTCAAGAAAGTTTATCATTGTTGGGTCTGTGGGAAACCTGGTCATAAAGCCAAGGATTGTCGCCACAAGAAAGAACATGGAGGGGGAAATTCTGGAGGAAATTCCAACCAAGCAAACCATGTGAAATCTGCAACAGAATTTGCTGGAGTAATTGAAGCCTTCTTAACCACGAATGATGTTGATTGGTGGTTCGATACTGGTGCAACAAAGCACATATGTAATTCAAGAAGGATGTTTGTATCTTACCAAAAGGTGAATGAAACTGAACCAATGTTCATGGGGAATGGAACTTCTTCAAAGATTGAAGGAAAAGGCAAAGTCATTTTGAAGTTGACTTCTGGAAAAGATCTTGTGCTCTCAAATGTGTTGCATGTGCCTAACATCACCAAGAATATGATTTCTGGCCCTATTCTTAGTAATAAGGGATTTAAACTTGTATTTGAATCAGATAAATTTGTAATTACCAAGGGTGGTGTGTATGTAGGAAAGGGTTACCTTGATCAGGGACTCTTTAAACTAAGTGTTGTAACTGATGACAATGTTATTAATAATAATAACGCGGGCACTAGCACCGCTTCTGTGTACATGATTGATCCATCTTTCTTATGGCATTTCTAGATTAGGCCATGTTAATTTCCGTTCCTTGCAAAGAATGATAAACTTAGGCATGTTGCCAAAATGCACGATGGATAAAATATCCAAGTGTGAGATATGTGTTGAATCTAAATACACAAGTCATTCACACAAATCTGTAGAAAAATCAAATGAAATACTTGGTTTAATCCATACAGATTTATGTGATTTCAAAGCAACACCATCAAGAGGAGGAAAAAAATTATTATATTACTTTCATTGATGATTGCAGCAAATTTTGTTATGTGTACTTAATAAATAACAAAGATGAAGCCTTGAATATGTTTCAGACATATAAGGCAGAAGTTGAATTTCAACTTGATAAAAAGATCAAAATTCTAAGGTCTGATAGAGGAGGAGAATATGTATCTAATGACTTTGCTGAATTTTGTTGTACTTATGGTATTATACACCAAACAACAGCCCCATACACCCCACAACAAAATGGCGTGGCTGAACGTAAGAATAGAACATTGATGAACATGATTAATTCAATGTTAATTACTTCAGGGGCTCCTTATAGTCTATGGGGTGAAGCATGTCTTCCTACAAATATAGTGTTGAATAAAATTCCTCATAAGAAGAATGAAAAAACTCCATATCAATTATGGAAAGGAAAACAACCTTCTTATAAAAGGATGAAAGTGTGGGGTTGTTTGGCAAAGGTTCAAATACCTTTACCCAAGAGAACCAAACTTGGACCAAAAACAGTTGATTGTGTTTATCTCGGTCCAGCAAAGAATAGTGCTGCTTATAGGTTCCTGGTTTACAAATCCAATGTAGAGGACATAAGCAACAACACAATTATAGAATCTGCTGAAGCAGATTTCTTTGAAAATATCTTTCCTTATAAGGATAAAGAGAAACAAATCTCAAATCCAAGGAAAAGAGTATTTGATGATCAATTGTCTCAAGGTCAAAGAGACAACAATTATGAGGTTCAACAAGAGAATGATGAACCTAGAAGAAGCAAGCGTGCAAAAGTCTCTAAAGACTTTGGACCAGATTATATGACCTATATTGTTAATGAAGAACCACAAACATATAAGGCTGCTATGGAATCATCAAAAGCACCTTATTGGAAAGAGGCTATTCAAAGTGAAATAGACTCAATTGTGCATAACAATACATGGAAATTGGTTGATCTACCTTCGGGACACAAACCAATAGGTCATAAGTGGATCTTCAAAAAGAAACTAAGACCAGACAGTTCCATAAAAAAGTATAAGGCTCGTTTAGTAGCAAAGGATACCGTCAAAAAGAAGGTAAAGATTTCTTTGACACTTATTCACCGGTTACAAGGATAACCTCTATAAGAACGTTAATGGCTATAGCAGCAATTCACAACCTGATTATACATCAAATGGATGTAAAGACTGCGTTCTTAAATGGTGAATTAGATGAAGAAATCTATATGCAACAACCCGAGGGATTTGTTGTCAAAGGTCAAGAGTAGAAGGTATGTAAATTGGCTAAATCTCTTTATGGCCTTAAACAAGCTCCAAAGCAATGGCATGAGAAGTTTGATAACACTCTCTTATAAAACGGCTATCAAATAAATGAATGTGATAAATGTGTTTATGTTAAACAATGCAAAAATGCATTTTTCATTATTTGTTTATATGTGGATGATATGCTGATCATAAGTACAAATATGGATGTTATAAACCAAACCAAGAAAATGCTTCATTCTTCATTTGATATGAAAGACATGGGAGAAGCTGATGTTATTCTTGGCATAAGAATTCAAAAGAATTCCAATGGATACATCCTTACCCAATCTCATTACATTGAGAAGACCCTTAAGAAATTTGGGCACTATGATGATAGACCAGTTGTAACTCCCTTTGATCCTAAGGTTCAACTCAAGAAGAACAAAGGACAAAGTGTATCTCAGTTACAATATACACAAGTACTAGGAAGCTTGATGTATATAATGAACTGTACACGACCAGATTTGGCATATAGTGTAAGTCGACTTAGTCGATACTCACATAACCCTGGGAGAGATCATTGGGATGCACTAGTAAGAGTGCTTCAATATCTTAAGCATACAATGGCTTATGGGTTACATTACACTAAGTATCCTCCTGTATTAGAAGGATTTTGTGATGCCAATTGGATTTCCAACCATAATGAAGGAAAGTCCACAAGTGGCTATGTATTTACACTTGGAGGGGCTGCTGTATCATGGAAATCGTCTAAGCAAACTGTAAATACCAGATCAACTATGGAAGCAGAATTTGTAGCCTTAGACAAAGCTGCTGAAGAAGCAGAATGGCTTAAAAGCTTTCTAGAGGGTATTCCCTTGTGGCCAAAACCTGTGACTGCTGTGTGTATACATTGTGATAGTATGGCTGCTCTTACCAGAGCAAAGAATCAAATCTATAACGGCAAGTCAAGACATATAAGACGTCGCCACAACACGATAAAGGACTTGTTAAGAAATGGAATCATTTCCATCGACTACGTTAAGTCAAAGGAAAATATAGCAGATCCTTTGACAAAAGGCCTTTGTAGAGAACAAGTCATATTTACATCGAGGGGTATGGGCTTAAAGCCAACACAATGAGTGACTACTCGGCGGAAACCTAACCTAGCAAAATTGGAGATCCCATGGTCTAGGTTCAATAGGAAAACTAGTTGAGGAAAACTCAAAAGTACTAACACACAGGTATGCCCGTTCCTAAGATGATTTTTATGTGTGTTTTTCCGTTGATAATTGAGGGCTGAATTTTAATTCTTAATAATGCTAATGGCTTTTCAGAGTGGAATACTACGAAATATTCTTGATTGGCATTACCTATACGAGATTGATGTGGGTCACATCTTTGGAAACCAGATGGCTAAGTTCTCTAAAATTCTCATGAATAAGGATATGTTCACGACCGAAATGAACACAACGGTAAGAATCTGTTATTGCATAAATATGATATGTGTGATACTTATTGTCTCGATTTACTACAAAACGTGGCTAGTTCAAGACTTATGTTCACTATCCGCAAAGTAGATCCGATATGTACTCACTAGGATAGGTTCAAGTCCAAAAGACACCTAATCTAATGCATCTCATATTACATTTGATGGAAATAGAATAATAAGTAATTGTCTTATTTTCTATTCAAATGTGGGGTATTATTGGTGTTTGAATAGAAAATGTGGGGTATTGTTGGAACATTACTAAATAATAGTTTTGTTGTTTTTTAGTGTTTGCCACGAAATGGAGATTAGTGACAGTTTTTCTGTCACTAAACCATCATAAAACCGTCTCTAATGAACCATCACCTTCATAAAGACGTGTCTATTCGAAATAGTGGCGGTTATATCTGTTGAAAAGGCATCACTGAGCGAACCATCGCGACTGTTTGAACCAGTGGCAGTTAGCGACGGTTATTCTGTCGCTAGGTCGTCGCTAAAGCGTCGCTAATTCTGAACCATTGTGACTGTTATGAAAAGAAGTGTCTCTAAGGCCATTTGAAGAGGTATTGTGACTGTTTTGAAGGGTCACCATGTGCCTATATATAGAGGACGAATTTGAAACTTTGGAATCATCAAAAACACACAAACATCATTCATTTCCATCATCATAACATAGCCGATTCGCTAGATTCAAGTTTCATACTTGATTTGATTGTTGTATCCTTTAAACAGTTCGTACTAGATAGGACGAATTTCTGTTTAAGGACACTGCTAATTGCAGGCCTCAATCTGTTGTTGTAATCTTACGATTTTATACAAAGCAATTTGTATTACGTTTATATTATTCCTAACAGTCCTATCCATGACGTTCCTAGACCTCATCCGAGTTCGTAAACGTTTGGGGTTCAAGTGATTGTCATTAGAGTTGTCTTCATACACGTACGTATTTCCCGAGACAATTGTATCATAATCAGGATGTTCTTGGTAATCATCACCATCAACATGAAGCAAGTTCCCATAATCAAAGATCCAAGTTTTACTTTCTTGAACGGATTCCATGTCTTCTTTGTACACTATATGTGCCCTGCATCTTACGGATTGAGTACCATCTGTTCTCATTATGGTCATGACTAGATTACATTCAATATGTGCCCAATCTTCAGGTTGAAGATCATGATACATCTTCTGAAAGAAACTAAACGGTATATAGCTAATCCACACGTTCTCACTATCAGCTACTCTAGACGCATTAGACCAATCTACCTCTGGCATAGGAATCATCTTTTCCTCATTTACAATTTTAAAGATGATCCGGGGAGATGCATACTGCGAATGCCAGTCCCCATGATTTTTCCATGACATCTTGGAGGTAGCTTCAATACTGTATTGCACCCATTCCGCGCTTCTTTGAACCAGATTGGCACATGGCTTCCAGGAATACCGATACTTAACCGATGATTTAGTGCAGCACATTTCTGTATTCAGCAGGAAAGTTCATTCAAACTTATATATTTACCTAAAACTAGCATGCATATTCTTATATATGCCAACTTATATCTCGTTAGCAAATAAGGAAAATTATCACAAAATTGTCATAAAACAAGAACTTACTTTTTCTGAGTGACTCGATCGTTTTGTCAATACATTTCATGCATTACAATATTGGTGATTAAAACTGGTTAAACAAATTAAATTACTGACATGACATCCCCTTAGATTATAACATTATTAAACATTGCCACTAAATATAACCAAACAAGCTAAATTTTGTGAATTTGGCGTTTTTGGGATGGTGCAAACTTTAAAAAGGTACTATATATATATATATATATATATATATATATATAGGGGGACTTTCTTACGAGAACCATTTTATCTGCGAGAACTGAGAGAACCACAAAAAACATACATGCACGCCTTTTAAAATAAAATAAAAATACATGCAAATCATCAATAATCGTAAGTATCCACCTATGTTCTTCAATATCATCATGAACTCATCCTCTTTTTTCACAAAAACCTTACACAAGGCCGCAATATTGTCGTTGCACGCCTTATAAGAACATACATGCACACCTTCAAAGAAAAATGTTGTATTTCCAATTTCTTATCAAATTCTTTAGAACAACTATGTTTTTTAACATCTATGTTGTTTTTAGAACATATGTGCAAAAATACAATTATTGAAGGCGTGCATGTATGTTTTTGGTGGTTCTCTCAGTTCTCGCAGATAAAATGGTTCTCGCAGATAAAAGAATTAGAGTCTCTATGGATTGCATGTCAATTGCCGATGGGAGATACTTTAGCTTCCAGCAACCACTCATATCTAAGTAAAGAAGCCTACGATGACATCCAAGCGACTGATGAACCTCCACCAGACTCGTACAATTAGCTAAGATGAACCTCTCAATATATGGGGACCCGGAGACATCTGGAATTCTTGTTATGTGTTGCGACTCACTAAGATTAATGAATTTCAATCTTGGTATAGTATCTATCAAAAAAACATAAATTAATAAAATTAATAAAAGTACTTAATGCACTTGTTTGCATGAAAAACATCAAATTTCATTATATTTCTCGGCAACTGATTTAATTTACGAGAATATATACCTTTCGTCCTTTCCATAAGCATTTAATGGCACTACTGACCATTTCAAGCCCAACAAGATTACGCATACGTGCTACAGGAAGAGCAACAAATGAGTATTTATGCCAACAAAGCCATCGTAATTCATCAGGGAGAACGGTTGGTTCGTGGGATGGAAAATCTGAGTCAATATCAAGTAGCCGGAGATTCTTCGATTTTTTAAAAACTTTACTAGTTAGCTTCTTATCGTAGTGGTCAACGTTGTATTCATAGTCTCGCAAAACTATAGCTTCAATTGATTTCAGGTTCTGTAACAATGACCAAAACGTTCCTCTAGTCGATCATTTCAAAACTTCAAACAAAACATGATATGTAGCATGGTATATTGTTGTTAATAAAACCAACTAATACATATTGGGATGATATGATGTAGTATTTAACTTCTTTCACTAAATTCACCCATATGCACTTCAAAAAAATTTACTGACCACAAAAGTATGTATTAATTTTAGCTTATACATCAATTCTGACCAAATATGTGCCGGAAAATAATAGAAACATAAAAAATGAACCTGGCTTTAATTAACATATTAGAATAATACGAAAAAAGAATAACAGAAATTACGCCCTTCCAAAAGTTGTGGTCAATCAAATGAGAGAAAACCAAAGCTATCAAGTATCCTAGTAACGTGTTCCTTATCTTTGCACTTGAAAAAACATGCAACATCTAGAAATATTTTCTTCTCAGAAAGATGCAAGCCATCATAACTTAACTTCAGTGTCTTAAAAATCTCAATATTTGGTTCTTTAGCCAGTCTATTTAAGGAACTTTCCCAAACAACTATGTGTCTTCCATAGAAGAAAGAACCTAGAACCTTCAAAGCTAGAGGAAGATAACCAGCATAGCTTACTGCACGATATGACAACTCCTTGTAATCATCTGGGGGTGTTAGTTTTAAAAGTATGCCTACAGAAGAGCTGAACAGCTTGATCTAGAAGTAAAATATTAGGTTTATACGTTGCATATGCATCTGATAACAGATGCTGATTTCTTGTGGTTATTATGATTCTACATCCTGGGCCAAACCATGTGTTCGTTTCAGCTAGAAACTCTTTTTGCTGAGGATTATCCACATCATCTAAAACAAGAAGAACCTTCTTTTTGTAGAATCTATCTTTTATTGTTTCAGCTCCTTCATCAGGATCCTTAATCATGAAGTAATTCGAAGTCATCATAAGAACGTCGCTTAGAATCTTCTGTTGCAAGGCACATACATCTTTTTTATTTGAGCAATTTTGTCGTACATCTTTGACAAAGCTACCACCGTCAAACTTATAAGAAATTCTCCGAAACATAGCTTATGCTATTGTTGTTTTACCAATTCCCCCCATTCCCCATATACCTACCATACGCACCTCTTCTGTTTCATCTAGATCCAATAGGGAATTCAATGCATCTATATGTGTCTCGATACCAATTAGATTGTTCTCTATAGCATTTGGCTTTATGTGACCTAAGATGTCTAGAACGATCTTGTTGATAAAATGGGACTCGCCACTGCACATTTAAGAGCATTATTAGCATATAAAATTAATTGGATGTTAAAGAGAAAATGAGTTCTTATGAAACTTTTTTCTTGGATTTTTTAAGTTAATTGAGGTCAACTTATGAAGGTTATTAGAGATACTTTAGGAAAACTTATAACAAGGCAGCTAAGCTGTATGTGGATTAACAAGGAAACCATAGTACATATAAATAGCATATTCATTGCATTATATGAAAAGCATGTTACCACGTGCGTCACAAATATTATATATTCAGGTAAATTTAATCATAAGGAAGTAACAAAAAAATCCGTAACTAGGAGTAGGATACATTTAGGTTCAGTTGAGACCAGCCAAATTAGGCGTTGATCATTTCAGCAATTCAGCAACACTAACCGATTAAAGGCCAATGCATCAACCAGACTGAGTTAAAGAAGTACCAATCCCAGAACCAGTCTGGATATGTGTATTTATTTCTATGATTTTTATACAATGTGTTCTATAGTTTATGAGTACAGTTCTAAAAATAGATATATATTCCTGAGGAAGAATATAATTTGATTTACTTTTAAATTTCGCAACTAAACAAACTCAATAAGCACTACAACATTCGACACTTTCGGCTGGGACTTTTTTTTCCTTTCGGCGGGGACATGTCACCGCCGAAACGCCGCCGCGGCTAGACCGTCGCTGATAAATTCCGCGGTGACTTTTACACACTTTCCGCGGGGACACATGGGTCCCACTGGTTTCTGGGTGGTCAAAGTTTGTCCAACGTGGCAATACTTTTCGGCGGGGACATGTCCCCGCCAAATGGTATATAATTAAATAAAAAGTTAATTAATCAACTCATTAATTAATTTGTTTATTGGATTTGGCGGGGACATGTCCCCGCGGAAAACCATTTTAATATAAATTTTTTTACTTTTGGCGGTGACTAGTCCCCGCAGAAAACTATTTTAATATAAATCTTTTTTACTTTCTGCGGGGACATGTCCCCGCCGAAAGCGCCTGACCCATTTTGCAGCAAATTGCTGCAAAATGGGTAATTCCAGGTTTTTTCCGCAATGGGTGCAGAAAAAACCTCTCCAATGCAGCATATATTACACAATCCTGCTGTTACCCATTTCACCAAGTTCGCCAAAACAACAAACTCACCAACAACACCAAATTAAAACCAAATTCGCTAAATACAACAACACCAAATTCAAACAAAATTCACTAAAAATAATATTAACTTCGCTAAACAATCCAAATTCGCTAAACATAATCATATGGATCCAAATACGCCAAAAACGGTTCAAAAACCGTGATCCACATGATATTCTACAAAACTATACATAAGCTAGCGAGGAACAAGTTAGTTGGGAATCCTAACACATAATAATCCATCTAAATATACACAGCTATGTCCAATAAACCAAAACAAATATAAAGTGTCTCATCCGACCCATAAACTAATCCCCATTCTCCCCACCATCCCCATTACCCCCACTACCCCCAGCTCCCTGACTACCCTCCCCTGCAGGTCTAGACTCACCCGGCGATGCATTCTGGGATCCTGATGTCCCCGGCAATCCCGCTGCTAGCTCCCCAGGAAAACCCGGCTGTCTCCTCGCCCAATTCAGAATCATCTGCAGCGTGTTCTCCTGCTGCGCCAGCGCGCTCCCCTGCTGCGCCACGGTCTCGCGCAGAGAGGACGAGGAGGCTTCCTCACGAGCTCGTGAGGAGCTAAGAGTCGTCCTATGACCACCTCCAGGTAAAACTGGACCTATGCCAGGAATATGCCCCCTCTGCTTGCCACCGATCACCTGGCTCAGGATCTCCGTATCCGACATACGCATCCCAGAGGAGGTGCTCTCTGACCGCAGCCGAATCATCTCATTCTGTTTAGTTACAAAAAAACAAGAAAAGTAATATATAAGTCATGATTTATTATATTGCATTAATGTTGGTGAGTTTTTGGAAATAAATTATACTTACGTATCTAGATTCGGCCTCCTCAGACTCCCAGACCTCCCCTCTGGTATGGGTATGTCTGTACAAGTCAATATGATCTCGAGTCTCCTGGGTGTCGGGGTCGGGGGAGCTCAACTGTTTATAAATAAAATCAATCAATACTCACCCAACACTATATATATAAATAAAATGATTAAAAAGTGTCTTACAAAGTTATCAGCTATGACAGCCAGGGAATGTGATCCATGACGGGTGGCAGTCTTCATTTTGCTCCTGTTTTGGCTGTTGATCTCCCCTATCTTCAACTTCTTAGGGTCGCTCCAGTGATCAATCTGCTTATTATAAATAATAAAAACTATTATATAAATGAAATATTATTATTATTATTATTATTATTATTATTATTATTATTATTATTATTAATAATAATAATAATAATAATAATAATAATAATAATAATAATATAATAATAATAATAATAATAATAATAATAATAACAAATTAAAGTATGTGTCGATCCACAAATTTACCTGCCTCTCCCATTCGTCTACCGGCATGTTCTCGGGACGCTTTGTCTTGATATCGCCCAGTTTCTCGACCCCACCTGCCAGTGTAAAATTTTTCTTCTTGTTCTTGTACTTGTTGTCATTGTATACCTTTTTCAGGTAAGCTTCGATGCTAGCGGCAATCGCGACTCCATTTCGACCGGCAAGGTGGGGGGTGAGATCAAAGTAATGCTGCAATATAATATAATTAAAATAAATATACAAACTTAAATAAAGAGACAAATTTAAATAAATAAACACATTTAAAATAAATAAACACAATAATTAAAAAAATAAAAGATAAAAAAAAAAAAAAAAAAAAAAAAAAAAAAAAAAAAAAAAAAAACTTACATTGAGCCTGTTATCCACGTGTACCTTCTTTTCCGCTGGAACTTTATCCCACGAATTGTGATACAGTGGAATGGTTTCCCGTATCAAGTCCCCCACAAAGTTCGAGAACCATGAAGCGTGCTCGCCTACATGCTGCCACATGCCTTTGGCGTTCCTTCTGAATTTGATCGAGACCGGGCGCCCTGTGTTATCTCTCATGGAGTATAAGGCTGTGTTCTTGTTGGGGCCGCGAACCACCTTCCCGCCCTTCCCTATTTTCGACCCAGGCTTCGTAGGCCTGGGAGCTCTAGAATTAGAGCCTGCAAGTAATCAAATTAAAGTGATGTTGACATAAAATAACAAGTTAGCAATTTCAAATAATGATCAAGTTTAATTAAAATAATGGAGAAATTCTTACGCTCACAGTTGCTGCCTATCCTCCTGGGAATGTGGGGTGGCTCATGACCTCCATCACCACCATGACTAGTAGCTATGACATCCGCCATCTGTACAAGAACATAGAAATTAGTGAAGAAACACATATACGCATATATATACACACATTCAAATAAATAACAATATATACCAAAAAAGATAATAATAAATAATTAAATAAATAAATAAACACATTTAACAACTCGATAACAATTTCATTCAAATAAGTGTCGTTTAACAAATTACAATTTGAGATCAATCTCCTACATCACTAAGATAAAAATCATCATTATTACTGCCAGCTTCATCTTCACCATCGACGTGGTCTTCATGATCAGATGCTAAATCATGAGGAATGTGGTCATCATAATCAATATCATCGTCGTCGTCGACATCAGTGATAATTGGTGCTGGTGGTGCTTCAACTTCCGCTGGCTGGACATCTATATCTATGGTGCTATAATTCAACTTTTCCAACTGAGCAGAGAGTGTGACATGTGATGAGTTGTTGTCATGTACAACATCTTGATTGTCTTCTACCACGATGATATCCGGGTTCCAAATCTTTCGATGATAAGAATCTTGGACAGCCTTCCAACTACCACGTTTACCCGGGAAATCAAGGTAAAAGACTTGTGTTGCTTGTGTTGCAAGAATGTATGGTTCATTTTGAAACGATGCACGGTCTGTCATAATTTGTGTAATGTTATTTCTATATGTACAACGGTTTATGCGACCCTCGTTATTAGTGTCGAACCATTTGACTTTGAACAGCACAACCTTGAACGGAATATACAAAAACTCGAGAATTTCTTCAAGCTGGCCATAATACATTCCTCCGCTAGGATTAGGAGTTGAAATTCCGCTGTTTTGAGTTGAACGACGTAAATCACGGTCGTGTACGATAAACTTCACACCGTTGACTACGCAAGAGTCGACTGAGACTGCAGTCGATGTTGGTCCACAAGCCAAAGCGAATAACTCGGAAGTACAACTTGGGTCATTCTTTACTTTTAATTCACGAATCTATGAAAAAGTTAAGAATAGATATAGATGAGTAATAGTCATTATTTTTACAGGGTAATACATACAATAAGTCTACCTTGCTCCCAAACCAGCGAGGAAATCCTTCTTGTATATCATTGCCAGGAAATGCCCTGTAAATGTTCATGATATTAGAATAAGTCGTCGAATAATAACTTACTTAAAGCACATTTTGAAATAAAACGCGTACCTCTCGTACTCGTTCATGTACGGGTCGATTTCATGACTGTTGTGTAGTACATACCATACTACTTTCTTCATTGTGTCTGGTTGAACCCGGATCAATGATTTCTTGCCATTCAGTTTACAGATTGATCGAAACACCTGAAATTCACTTGTTGGGCTTGGACCATCCTCATTCCGGTCAGGACGATTAAATCTCGTCTCAACACCCCGAAAATAATGCGAACAGAAAGTTAATGCTTCATCAGCAATATAACCCTCCGCTATTGAACCTTCGGGCTTAGCTTTATTTCTAACATAATTCTTGAGCTTTTTCATGTATCTTTCAAATGGATACATCCACCTCATGTAAACAGGCCCGCCTTCAATAGCCTCTTCGGGTAGATGAATAACCAAGTGAATCATTATGTCAAAAAAGCAGGAGGATAAATTTGCTCGAAACTGCACAAAATATTGATGAGTTGTTCTTTAGCTTTCAACATGTCATCCACCATCAAAGTTCGAGCGCATATTTGTTTGAAGAATGAACAAAGCTCGATTATTGGTGTTGCGGTGTTTTGGTCCTTCAAGTAATTTTGAAGTCCAACAGGAAGCAACCGCTGCATCATTATGTGACAGTCATGAGCCTTCAAGCCTGTTATGTTGCTATCATTGTCGGTCACTTTATGCTTGAAGTTAGATCCGAACCCATCAGGTAGTTTCACACCTTTGATGAATTGACAAAAAAATAATGATATTAGAGTAAGTCGTCGAAATGGATACGCGAATAGAATTGGAGCAAATAAATTTAGAAATAAAACGCGTACCTTTGATGAATTGACAAAATTGTTTTCTTTCTTCAGCTGTGAAAGAGTACGTGGGATGAGGCTTAGAGCACTTCCCGTTTCCTTTGTTGACGAGCCACAACTCTTCACGAATTTGCAAATTTTCTAAGTCTTGTCTTGCCTTGTTGGTGTCTTTTGATTTGTCATTCATTAACAAAGTACCCAACACACTCTCACACACATTTTTTTCGATATGCATGACATCTAAATTGTGTTTTAGTGTAAGAAAAGACCAATACTTTAGCTCGTAGAAAATGGATACTTTGGTCCAATTCAATTCGCGAACAGAATCACGTTTTTTCTTCGCACCCCCAAAGCTTGGATGTTTCCCCGGGATACGTTTAGGCAATCTACTAAGTTGATTCAAGATGACATCACTGGTAAGTTTTCTAGGAGGTTGTCTATGATCATCGACCCGAGTATAGAATGCCCGTTTATTTTTCCGCCATTTATTGGTCGTTTTTAAGAATCTTCTGTGACCAACATAAGCGGTTTTGCCTAACACGCGAGTAGATGGAGTGTCTATATTACATGTCGGACAAGCCAAGTAACCTTGCCCACTCCACCCAGACAAACTACTTCGAGCGGGAAAGTCATTGATAGTCCATAAAAGCGCTGCTCTCATACAGAATTCAGTGCCAGTGGCAGCATCCCTAGTCATGACTCCATCTTTCCATAGAATCTTTAGGTCTTCAATCAAAGGCCTCAAGTAAATATCTATGTCCTTCCCAGGTGATTTAGGGCCCGGAATTAACAACGTCAACATAAGAGAAGTTTCTCTCATACATATCCAGGGAGGCGTATTGTATGTTGTTAATATGACCGGCCACATGCTGTAAGACTGACTAAGGTTGCCGTACGGATTGAAACCATCAGCAGCCAACCCTAATCGGATGTTTCTTTTTTCATAGGAAAATTCTTTAGAATACTTAATGTCAAATTTCTTCCATAATTGACCATCAACCGGGTGTTGCATCTTACCGTCCTCCGTTGACTGCCCAGAAGCATGCCAAGTCATATGTTTTGCAGTGTGTTTAGACTTGTACAAACGTTGTAGTCTAGGAATGATAGGAAAATAACGCAACACCTTGTTAGGAACTTTCTTCCCCAGTGTGTTCTTGTCTTTCCATCTACTAGCATCGCAGATGGGACAATTCTGCAAATCTTCATTACCCACCCCCCGATATAAAAAACAGTCATTTACACAAGCATGTATGGATTCGTATCCTAACCCGATCGTTTTATATGTTTTCTTTATGTCATAGTATGACGATGGGATTTTGTATCCTAGAGCGGGTGGGAAACATTCTTTGAGAAATTTTAGGGTTTCGTTAAATGTGGTGTCACTCATTTTACCTTTGACCTTGATGTTCGTAAACTTTGCCATAAAGTCCAATGAAGACATCCAATTACAGCCCGGGTATAGTGGCTCGTTGGCATTGGCGAGTAACTCTTCAAAATCGTTACGTTGGGGATTTGGCTCGTTGCTTGTCTCGCCAATATTTCCTTCAGTTGGCTCATTTTGTTCGTTATTCGGACAAATATCATGAAGGAACTCAGCCATATCACTCCCATGTTGATTCGTGTTGGGTACTACTGTCTGCTCATCCGGTTCACCGTGATTATACCATTTCGTATAATTTTGGTCCCAACCGTATGAGAGTATGTGATCAAACAAATCTTCGTGTTTTACCCAACGAGAGTTACGACAATAATTACATGGACATTTAACATTCCCATCAATATTCACAAAGGACTTGCAATACTGGCAAAAAGCTCTAAGACCTTTTAGAAATTCGAGGCTAGCACGAGGTTGAGAGACCCAACTCTTATCAATTGGCATAACTGCGTTTTAATGATGCAATAAATAATTATTTAGAATTAAACATTTTCAAAAAAATCTACCCATAAATACATAAAGGTGGAATCACGAGTTGTGCATTTTGTTCACCTAATCCAACTATGGAAGGCAATCCTAACCCACTCTTTGAATGTTTCGTCTCATATATGAATGCGTATAACTGAATTTACTATTTGAGAAAATTTCGGCAGCATTTCCCCTCAACTCCCCAAATATGTGCATTAAAGACATATTCGTAGGAGTAAAGGGGAAACACTGTCGAAATTTTCACAAATAGTAAATCAATTATACGCATTCATATCCTAAATGAGACAAAACATTCAAAAAGCAGTCCCAAACAGGGGACTTTCCGAAATTAATTTCTAATAAATTAATTTCGGACGGGTTTTCTATGGGATGATTAACTTCGGACGGGGACTTTCCGAAATTAATCACTAAAGTCCTAAAATCATTTACAATAGTCTAACACAATCAAATAGCATACAAATAATATGAGCTTATTTGTTTAATCTTATTTGTAGCTTATGAGCTTATTTGATTTTCGGCTTATATATCACAAGACTTAATTTTCCGGCTTATATAAGTTTATTATATCATAATATACTTATATAAGCCCACAAATCTCCAAATAAGTCGGAAAATTGAAGCTTATGAAATATAAGCCGAAATCAAATAAGCTCATAAGCCCACGTATAAGCTTTTATAAGCTCATAATTATCAAATTGTAAAACAAAATAACAACAATCATAAAACACATTGCAAAAGTTTACAAAAAATTAACAAATTAAAAGGATAACGAAAATAAAAAATTAACAAATTAAGTCAGAAAATTGAAGCTTATGAAATAGCAGCCTGCTGTCCCATATTTCACCAATGCATTCAGCAGCCTGCTGTCCCATATTGGCTTCTTTTATCCCAACTTCCAGCTTAATCTATTGTCCTAATTCCATTACTTAGGGACTGCAGAAAATAAGCAGCCTGCTGTCCCAAAATACACCCTTCGGGACTGCAGAAACACCCCCTAACTTATCAGCCAACATTTTCCAAATTTACATAAGCTCATAAGTCCGATATATAAGCTAACATAAACACCCCCTAACTTATCAGCCCACATTTGCGCATACATAAGATCTAGTTTATGTCACGAGAGATGTGTATTTGTATATGTATCTACTGTAATCATGTTCTATCTATGCTTTGCCTCATCATGTCTACACTTAGACACCCTACTGATATAAGCCTATTGATATAAGCCGAAACCAAACACCCTACTGATATAAGCCGAAACCAAACACCATAGCAGCTTAAGAAGCAATCCCAAATGCATTCTCGAAATAAAACACCCTGCTGATAACCAAACACAAACATTAAAGCATATGATAAAAAAACGTACTGATTGTGGTCTTGGCTCTCGGCTAGCTGGTCTTGACAGAAGGCAGGTCCCGGCTCTCGGCTGGTCTTGACAGTAGGATGGTCTCGGCTTTCGGCTTGTCTCGACTGTCCTCACCAAACAAACATACACCCCTTACTGAAAAAAAAATACATAAACACAAATTATTTAATATAAACTTTTGGCGGCGACATGTCCCCGGTAGAAACATAAACACAAAAAAAATTAAACATAACTTAACCACTATAATAAACCTGTGGTCTCGGCTTCGGGTCTCGGCTACGGGTCTTGGCTTCGGTTCTCAGCAGTAACTGTACCCCAAAAAATTAACAAAAAAAATTTATAAAATAACAAAAAACATAATACACACATATAAAAAATTAACATATTGCAAAAATTAACACATATGAAAAAATTAACATATATAAAAAATTAACAAAAATTAACTGAGGGTTTGAGGGTTTGGGTTAGGTTCTCACCTGGGTTTTGTAAACAGTGGTGTGAGGGAAGAAAGAGATGAGAAATAGAAAGAATTAAATGAGGTGAGGGTTTGAGGAAAGAATTATACGAGGAGAGGGATTGAGGAGAGGCATCGTGCACAGTGGTGCGAGTGTGGGTTTATGTGGTCGAGATGGTGGTTGCTGTGGTGAAGATGGTGGTGTAGTGGTGGAGATGGTGGTGCTGTGGCCGGTGGTGGAGATGGTGTAGTGATGAGAGGAAGAAGGCGATGACTGTGGTTTTCTTTTTTATTTTTTACAAGTGTTTAGATGTATGTTAATAATTGAGGTGAATTATTGGTATTACTTTTCGCGGGGACATGTCCCCGCTAAAAGATACGTTTGTACTGTAGCTTGACTTTAGGCGGGGACATATCGCCGCAGAAAGTATTAGCGGGATAAAGTAAATGCAACGAGGGAAATATAAAAATTTCGCGAAAACTTTTAGCGGGGACATGTCCCCGCCAAAAAGAATTTACAAAAAAATAACATTTTATCATTTTTATTAATTTAATTGACTATTTTTAATTACTAATAAAATAAACTTTTAAAGCACTAATAAAAAAAACTTTTACATCATTTTTAAGTTTTTATGTTGAGAATTTTGGCCGGAATTTTTTTACTTTTTAGCACGGATTCTCAAATTGTTACCGCCACAACTATTTGTGTAGTATGAAGAGAAGGTTATTTGTTGTCACTTGTCACTTGTCACAAAAAAAAAATCGTACAGTTGATCAGTCTATATTTTGAATTTTTTTTTTAAATTATTTACATCACTTTTAAAATTATTTATATCACTTTTTAAAATTATTTATATCATTTAAAATAATTTAAATCATTTTAATTAAGTTAAGTCAATATTAAATCTTTTAATTTTAATTAAAATTTTTCTAAATCATCTTAAATTAACTTAAGACTTTTTAAAATTATTTTTGATAGGTCCTTGGTTAGAAGTTACTAGATTGATAAAGGATTAACACGCCAACACACATTATCTATGTACTTTTACTGCACGAGATGTTTAACGAACGAGCCGAGATGTTATGGTTACACACGAGATGTTTAACGAACGAGCCAAGATGTTATGGTTAGGCACGAGATGTTTAACGAACGAGCCGAGATGTTATGGTTAGGCACAAGATGTTTAACGAACGAGCCGAGATGTTATGGTTAGGCACGAGATGTTTAACGAACGAGCCGAGATGTTATGGTTACACACGAGATTTTAACGAACGAGCCGAGATGTTATGGTTACACACGAGATGTTTAACGAACGAGCCAAGATGTTATGGTTAGGCACGAGATGTTTAACGAACGAGCCGAGATGTTATGGTTACACACGAGATTTTAACGAACGAGCCGAGATGTTATGGTTAGGCACGAGATGTTTAACGAACGAGCCGAGATGTTATGGTTAGGCACGAGATGTTTAACGAACGAGCCGAGATGTTATGGTTAGGCACGAGATGTTTAACGAACGAGCCGAGATGTTATGGTTAGGCACGAGATGTTTAACGAACGAGCCGAGATGTTATGGTTAGGCACGAGATGTTTAACGAACGAGCCGAGATGTTATGGTTAGGCACGAGATGTTTAACGAACGAGCCGAGATGTTATGGTTACACACGAGATTTTAACGAACGAGCCGAGATGTTATGGTTAGGCACAAGATGTTTAACGAACGAGCCGAGATGTTATGGTTAGGCACGAGATGTTTAACGAACGAGCCGAGATGTTATGGTTACACACGAGATGTTTAACGAACGAGCCGAGATGTTATGGTTACACACGAGATTCCCACCAAAACTTTCCCACCAAAACTTTCCCACCAAAACTTTCCCACCAAAAATTTCCCGCCAAAACTTTCCCACCAAAATGCTGGCGCCAAAAATTTCCCACCAAGACCTGCTCTTATATACTAACATCTTATCCACACAACTTCGCAACCTCTTGTACTCAAAACCACTTAACCTCACAACCACAAACACACACTGTTATCATGGTAAAGATGGCGGAATTTGAAGCTTTTGCTTGTCCTTGTAAACGAGGAGACGTAATTCTGCGAGAATCGCATAAACCTTACTCCCTTGGTAAACAATACTATGCGTGTCCTTTTTCAAATGTGAACAATTACATACTTTTTTGTGTGTTATATAAATAATTTAGTTAGTTGTTAAAAATAATAGTTTTTACTCTTTAACAGGGTGGGACAAAGGAGTATGGATGCGATTTTTTTTTATGGAAGGAGGAACGACTAGCCAAAATGACCGGTTCTCTTGGAGCTTTAACGCCTCCAACTCATTCCGCAAGATCATCCATAACTCCAACTCGTTACACTGCAGGACCTTCAACATCGAGTCCTGGAAATACAGAGTGCTCAAACTGCATCAAACTGAATCACCAGATAATGGTACTCAATAAAATGCTAGAAGTGTATATGCATCCAGACAAACACACAACTGATTCAGCTGCCTTATTTCATGACCTTTATAATGACATGCTAGGTGATATGGGAAATCTTCGTATGTAGGTTGTTGTTGTTGCTGTTATTGTTGTTGTTGTTGCTGTTATTGTCGTTGTTGTTGTTTGTTGTGTTATTGTTGTTGTTTAATAAAATGTTGTTGTTGTTGTGAAAACTGATGTCGAACGTGCTTTATATTTTTAATTCGTACGCTTTAAAATGTTCCAGTGATGTTGATGTTGCTGTGAAAACTTAAGTATCCATCAAGATTCAACCATAAGGGGCCGTTTGGTTTATGTTGTCCAAACAGGGCCGTTTGGTTTATGTTGTTTTGTTAACAGTAGCCCACAAGGGCCGTTTGGTTTATGCTGTCTAAAGAGGGGTGTTTGGGATTGCTTATTTCCTACACCAAAAGGGTGTTTGGGTTTATGACCTTATTTGAAGAAACAATATCACAATTAACAAACACGAAGGCAAACATTTTATCTAAAATACGCAAGAGTTCTCAAACGAAAAACTCGACAACCAAACGAAACAACTCAAACTAAACAACTCGACAACCAAACGAAACAACTCAAACTAAACAACTGGACAACCAAACGAAACAACCCGTTTATTTTTTTTTGCGGCTACTTCCCGCTTTGCTGGAACTCGCACCATCTTTTCCCTTCCTTGCTCTCATTTCCTTGATACGTTGAGCTTCAGCAGCACGTTGAGCTTCAGCAGCACGTTGAGCTTCAGCAGCATCTAGCTCTTCCAAATACTCTCTATAGTACGGCTTTCTCCTCAACCATTCCAGAATCTTGTCTCTCTGCCACGGTGCACAGTTCTCATAAGAACCATATTCATCAAAAATTTCCCAGCCCCAATGAAGTATAATTTCATTATACAGGAGCTCGTGTGATAAAGCCTTTGACCATTCCTGTTCCGGCGTTAAACCATCCATTGTTATGTGTGTTTTTTGTGTGAATTTACGTGTTTTGTGATAACTTTATTATACGATATATATAAGTAAAAAATTGGCGGGGTAAAACGAAAATTTAGCGGTAATACTTTCGGCGGGGACATGTCCCCGCCAAAAGATGCTGAATCTTGGCGGTAATAAACTTACCTTTTGGAGCCAAAATAATTAAGCTTTTCCGCGGGGACATGTCCCCGCCGAAAGGTAGAGAGGGAAAAATGCGCGGGAACAATTAAGCGCTCCAAGTTTGGTCAAACTTCAACAATATGTGAAATACTTTCGGCGGGGACATGTCCCCGCCGAAAAGGTGCGTTGAAAAATTTTATAAATGGTCAGCGAGACTTTGTGCCAGGTCAGCACATATTTTGTCGTTAGTGACTTTCGGCGGGGACAGATGCGTCCCCGCCAAAACAGTGGTCGCCCGTTTTATGTTTTGTTGTAGTGAAGACAATAAAAATTTGTTTATTCTAAGGTAACCATCTTTATTGAAATATTTTTATATCTATTTATCAATGGTTTTGTTTGCCTCTACAGTTGCGGAAATCCCAGGTGGTTCCTTGATTTGGTCAAGTTGAAAAATGCAAAGGGTCAACCAACCAACCGATCAATTTTTCGGGTTGAATCGGGTCCAATTTAACAAGATGCGATAATAAAAAACATAGAACATAGATTTATAACATAATAGTTAAAGCATTTACGATTTCAATTTCAATTGCGTCTTCTTAAAGACTAAAGTCCTAAACAGCAAACCCTAAAATCTAAATAATCTGACAATCTAATAATACTACTAATACAGTAGTATAATTAGATTTCAAAAAATTTCGAGGGTAGTTCCCAAATAATTTCTAAGGTGGTTCCTAAAAGAGTTTCTATATCGCTTCTAAAGGATTTCGTCGTTCAAGATGGTTCTCGGGCACCGCCGGACAATACATAGATCCGCCTATGTGCCTCTATGTGTTTAATTATAACTTATAAGTTTTACATGTTCGGAAATTTAATAACCTCGATTGGTTCTGTTTTTAAGCATGTTTCTTGCACATTTTAGTTTTCTAGTTTTCTGGTTAGTCCACAAAGCTTTTATGCCTCTTACGAAACAAATAGGTTATTTGGGCATTTTTGAAAATTGAGGGAAAGAATGAGTAATAGTCCAATAAAGATGATGACTTTATAAAAAGGATCAAGATTATACATAAACTTTGAGTCAAGCATGATCGACGTTGGTATTATTGAGCGTAAATGAATGAATGAGTCCATAATTTTTATTAAAATAAAAAGTTTTATATGTTTAACTTGTTTGTGATTGATGAACATGATCTATTAAGATAAAAGATATAAATACTGAATGTAATTACAATATAGGCTTATTATGTTTTCTGAATTCGTAAATTACTCATTATACATCACCATTATGAGTAATTTAATCATTTCATCCATCTTCATCATCTACATTATATAACTTCAGCCAACCACCATAAATTTCGGTTAAAAAATTCGACTTCCGGCCAACTAAATTTCACCTTTCAAACCCAAAATTAACAAACAATATACCAAATCCAAAGCCAAAAATTTCACCTCTTAAATGATTAAGTTAGTTGTTGGAAATTGGGAGTGACAACTTTTATCCAAATTTTCGGCGAACGGGTTACGACGATGTTGCACCATCAGCGACGTTGACCACCAGTGACGAAGACCATCTTGTACTCCTACATTTCATCCTGCCTCCACAGTCACCACCATTTAACTATTGAGTGATTTGCGTTTCTCGTGAAGAGAAGATTGGGAAAAAAATTGGACGTATGTTAAAATCATTTAGGTGTGTAAGAGGTAACAGGTTAGTAGGTGAAAAAGCATTGAGGGGCTTGACGAAAATTAAGTTTTAAATATATTAGGTTTTCATGTGTAGTTAAAGCTAAGCTGGTTTTCTATTACTTGGGCAAGTATTCTATCTAGCGAAGTATACGCAAGGACAAAGAGAAAATGGGTTGATTTTATATATCTAGGAGTATGATACATGCGTCGATACATGTTTAAAAGACATTTTGATTTTGGTTAATGATGTGCGGTGGTGGTCCTGTTGACGGTCGTTAGTGGTGGTGGTTTTGGCTGTTGAACGTGGTGGTGATGACAGGTGAAAAATAACAGGAGCATTAATGTCTTTTAAAGTAAGAAAAAGATGGCCCATGTTATTCAAGCCCCCCCAAAATTTGTTATCCAAGCCCCCCCTGTTTTTTTGACTTTTTTTATTTTTTTGTATTTTTATTTTTTTATTTTTATAATTTTGTTTATATCAAAAAACTATAATCCTGAAAATGCGGAACAGAAAATATAAAGTTTAATAAGTCAAACGATTAAAAGTGTCAGAAATACGGAACAAAAACTGACAGAAAACTGTGTAATACTGGAAAGTCAAGGGGGACAAAGGGAATCTCCCCTATGATTTGACATCATAGGGGGGGCTTGTATAGTATAACCCGAAAAAGATTTAAGTAAGCATAATGACAAATAATCTAACATTTTGTTAAACATAATGAAAATTAAAAAAATAGAGTAAGTATGATGAGTCAAACATACAAGTACATAGAGTATTTATAGTGTTTACCCTGATCTATTGTGTGTAATTCAACTTTAAGCGATCTTAGTTATAAAAAGTACTGTAGCAAATATTGAGCCTAAATACACAAATTTTCTTTAAGTTAATAACGGAACAATAGGGAAGAAAAACTCTCGAGTTAGAGACTCGGGGAGTGGAGTAGGGCAAGGAAAATAGTCCTTGTAGACCGAACCACTATAAACAATCGTGTTGTGGTTTGATCGTTTCTTTCTTTACTTGCATGTTATTTATTGTTTGTTATTTGCATTATTTGAAATCACACTAAGTATTCAAAGCAAATAAATTTTAAAAACGGTAAAACTATTCAACCCCCCTTCTAGTTTTTCACAAAACATTAACCTGTGAATAAGAATACAAACTTTTTATAAAAAAAAAAAATTAACTGGAATTAAAAGATGAAGAACCCTAGATTTGATTAACCTGAATTTGGTTTATGTGTGTGTTTTGAGTTGAACACCGAGCATATAAACCATCTAAAAAATGATATGTTTGGTTATAGATGATAATGAAGTGTTGTGTGTGTTTTTAGAGAGATGGTATGAAGGATATGTGTGAAGAAGAAAGGTCTATCAGAGATGGGAGAATTATGGAGAAGCTTCTAGAGAGGGGATTTATTGTGGGAGAAAGGTCTAGAAAAAAAGGATTGCACTGTTAAAAACGGAACTGCTACAGTAAAAATAGTTGTATTACGGGGGTGCTACAGTGCATAACAGTGGTTATTATAGTGTCTAATGGGGTGATACAGTGCAAAACAGTGCTTTTAGAACCACTGTTTGGAACCCTGTTTCTAAACGCTTTTTAGTATATAGTATAATAAGTAATTTTCAAATAACGAATAGAAAGTTAAGTAAAAGCTGTTGCATTTTGTTATATGAACAACTTTAAAAATTGCATGAGGTATTCTGCCCAGTGTTATGACTAGAAGAGTAAAGGCCTGTTTGTTTAGTTTTTTTATTAAGTCATGTTAAATTAAAGTGTTTGTCTTGATGTATGTTGTTTGTTTGTAGATAAATAAAGGGATAATTACTAATATGCCCCAGTTGCCCAATGCGTTTGCTTATCCGATCCAATTTTAGAAAATTCTCATATTAGACCAGGGCAACCTGTACTTTTTGGGCAACTGAAATCTGCAAGTGACAAGTGTCACTTTTCAACCGTAAATAAATGGAAAAAAGAATGTGATGTGGAAAATGTGGGATTTGGTAAACTTTGGTGACCGCCGCCACCATTTTGGTAAACTTTGGTAAACTTTGACATGGAAGGTTGTGATTGGTAGATGATGACGTGGCGAAATTGGTAAAGTTTGGTATGGTCTAACCACTCCCTCCCCCCTAATATTCTAAACATATATATACAGCTACATATATCATCTCAAGCTCTAATATTATGATATCCTAGTAACATATGCATGATTTAAAACTACCGAGGAAGTGCAAGTTCAACAACCCTAACTAACTCATCATTTCATTCCTCCAAAACTTCAACACCTAAATACACAAATCTCGCAACCACCGACAACGCAACAACAGTAACTAATTCTAATTCATGATATCCACATCTATAAAAACAAATCAAATTCAACCGTAACAACACAAAACACATAAAATTCAACGAATTACGTAACGGCATGGTTTAGAATCAACGAAATGCATGAATTGACTTACCAAAATTAGGGTTTCGGTATCAAATTTGGGGACGTCACACGGATTTGCTTTCAATCTTCCATGGAAAGAGATGGTGGTGTTGGATCGGGCCATAGATAGCAGGCCAAAAAGATTTTGGTGAAGCCCACATAATGACAGCCAATCAAATTATTTAATATATATAGTAATAATAATAATACTAAACTAATACTAATATTTTATCTGATGTAAACCATGAGGTGACAAAAAGTTTACACAAGCATTATAGTTTACGGGCAAAAGTTCAATATAGATCTCATATTTGTCATAAATCCAATGAACCAATCTTGGTCATTCATTTTTTTTTTATCAAAACACAAAAAAAAAAAAAACTTTCATCTTTTTTTTTAAATTAAATATCTCGCAAACCGTTAATCGTATCATACCATCGCGACGAGAATTAAATTATCTTTCTATAGATATGCACTTCTATATACTTTCGACGAACCTTTTTTTATTAATTTAGATTAAAAATGGATGGCTAATATTGGTTCTTTGGATCTATAACAAATATGAGATCTATGTAGAAACAAAATGCTTGGATATTGTAGTGTTTTAATGTTATGTGTAGATTAATGGTCCTATGTGCGGCCCAATGTAATGCAATGTTGTGGGGCCCAATTTACTCAAAATGCCCACGCATATCTAATTCTAACATTGCTCCTTAACTTTTTTAACTTTATTTTTTTCTTTTGTTTTATTAAGTTATTATGTTCACTTTCAAACGAAAAGCATATGACTCACGCTTCGCGGCGGTTTGCATCTTTAGATGATTTCTTTGCAATTGTTGTACACAATTTATAAATGCTTAGCAATGCACGTTGCAGCGTACATCTTAAGATAAAGTTAAGACCCAACAAAATACAAACCAAAATAAGTTTTTGTTAACTTAAGATTTTTACCCAACTCATAAAAAAGGGTTGGTAACTTGGTATACCTTCTTTATCCAACACATGTTTTTTTCTTTTTTAACATCGAGTTAGTACAATAGTAAGTTAGTTATTCGATTATACAGTTCTTACCCATAAGGTAGTCCCTGCCAACATCGGATAATAATTAGTGATTCGATTCCACAGTACATACCCAAAAGGTAATATATGTTTTTATGACTTCTTTTTTTTTTTTGCCACTTCTAAGGTAATCGGCACCAGGACGGATGGGCAGGTTTGGATCGTTTCTTTGTCATCGACATTTTAACTCTATAATATATTTGTTGCTCTAGAAAGTATGTCGTTAGGCTATAATATTAGCAAAAACCATAATCCTAATACATTATCAAAACTTGCCACCATACTAAGGTAGCATCACCTATTTGCCACCATAATCCTAATACATTATCAAAACCTGCTACCATACTAAGGCAGCATCGACTATTTGACTACACGATTGGTTAAGCTAACAACACACTTTAGGTTTACATACTACTGTACAGATACTGCGAGTATAATTTAGTGCATAGATAAGTTACAACACCGGGTTTCGAAGGGGGCTACTCGTTTTTCTGTTTCTTGGATTGCGGGGTGCTTTCTTGGTTGCTGGAGGATGTGAATAACTCTTTCCTGACTGATGAGTGGACTGGTGGTTGCGTCATCTCATTTATATTTGCCGGGGTATCCTGTGTTGCAGTTGGTGTTGCTGGAAGCGGAGTGAAATATGTTGTCATAGGTTCATCTGTTGGTGCAGCAGCCGGTGACGATGGGCCTTCCGAAGGTGCAGGTAATGCAGTCGGTGGATGGTCCATAACTTTTTGTAACACAAACGTAGGCGGGCCTTTTGCAACTGGTGTTGCAAAACGAAACTGAAAAACATGGCGCGTATTTTGCAGTGCTAATATTGCTGCTGGCGTGACCATTGGATCATTGTTTTCAGTTTTTTGAAGCAGAGCGTCCACACTTTTAATAAGGCCATCCGCTTCTAGAGTAAAGCAGGTGAGGATTACGTTTCCTGTTCCATCTGAAATGATTGCTTTGAAACAGTAACTGCAGGGAACGGTGTAAAAAATTGTAGTGTATAAGTTGCAAAACAGAGTGGTTATAAGAGTGTGGCTAAATAAGAGTTTCACAAATCACTGATATACCTGTTTTCGGGATTCGGTTTTGTTCCATATTCATGACAGTGTCCATGTATATAGCCATATTCCAATTTTTTACCACACTCGTCACATTTCTGGAAGTACCAAGCATTTGTTGTATCAATTTGCAGTATCATTGCATCCGCTGTGAACCGCACACGCTGCAGATATTGTCTGTTTGTGGTTTCTGTATATAGTTATTAATCATAGTTTGGAAAAAATCTATGTGTACCTGTTGGGTATTTGGGTCTGTTTGTAGGAGTGTACTTAAGGGTATACGATTTCGTGTCCTTTCTTGTTCCCAATCCGTTAACCTCTCTGTTCGTACTTCCAATGGCGGTACTCTTGTGACAGCCTGATTGTACCTATTTCCATACATAAGAAATTGTTACAACTGTTGTGGCAATAGTTATTAAAAAATCTGATATTTAAATCTATCTATACGCAGCAAGTAGTTCAGCGGTTTCAGGGACAGGCGGATTACGTTTCAGGGACACAACTCTGATGTCCGACTACAAAAAAAAGATGACATTATCAGCAAGGGAGGTACAAGCGGCAGTCAAGTTAGTTTTACCCGGTGAGCTTGGAAAGCATGCACTTGTTGAAGGGACAAAAGCTATCACTCATATGGTAGTGGTGGTAGAACTAAGAAGTAAAGTTTGTGTTTTTTAGGATTTGTTTTGTGTGTTTAATGTTAGGTTCGAGTTTTTTTAGTTTAGTTTGTGGATTTGGAAGTAGGATAGTGGTGTAGTTTTAGGTGTTTAATTTGTAGATCTTTAATGCTAACATTTTAATGTACTAATCTTTGTTTCTTTGTGTTTTTATCCCCATTTATATATTGACGTGTAAACTGTAAAGTAATCAGAAAGTCTATTATTCAAACATATGGGCTGATGAGCTTCGTAAGCAAAATGGGCCAAAGTCACTTGTGTTAGTTTAGGCATTATCTTGGTTGGCTCATGGGCCCATAACGACTTGTAAACAGAAAAATGAAATAGGTCATTAAATCACCTTTTTTTCTTTTCTTTTTTCTTTTTATAATTCCTATTTACCCAACTTAAAAATCAAAATTACATTATTTCTAAAACTTAACTTAAACATCAAAATTAAATATTATTTAAAAAAACAAGTTTTAGTGCATAATTATAATGCTTATAAAAGATCACGTCGATTTCTCAATTATTTTACATACGCCGGTCTTGTAATTATCTTCTGTCCGATTGACATGACATATACATATATTATGACTCGATGCAACTTTTTCATTGACATGTTAGCAAAGTTAAATATGGTTACATATATCTTCAAGTGATGGCTATACACAAAGTTGTTTACAAAGTTAAAAGTAACAGTATGAATTTAATGAAGTAAAATTTTAGCTATTTCAACATATGATAAGTTAAAGTAATAGTATGAATTTAATGCAGTAAAAAATATAGCTATATTAACATGTGATAAAACTAAGAAATAATGGCGTTACTACTTGCAATGTTTTGTTAAACAATAAATAATTCCATTTACAATCCACACTAGGGTGGCAATTTCTAACCTGACACGAAACCCGATCTGAAATCGATACAAAAATTAACAGGTTCGGGTTGAGTCTAAATAGATTTCGAGTCGGTTTGGATCGACCCATCTAACCCATTTATTAAACAGCTCATGTTCGAGTTGTGAATAAATTGAGCGGGACGACTTGCCAACCTATTTAAGAGTTTTTCTTAAATTAAAAATTATTTATATTATATTATACAGGTTAAACGGGTCGACCTACAAACCCGTTTAACCTGTTTAACTCGTGTAATGTGCCAACTTTTGTATATAAAATGGGTTAAGTGGGTCAATCCGAAACCCGTTTAACTTATTCAACCTATTTAACCCGCCAACCTAAGTATATATACGGGTTAAATGAGTCAGGTTCGGGTTATGTGTAAACAGGTTAGGGTTGACATAGCTAATGCGATAATTTAAATGGGTCAGGTTCGGGTTAGGATTTTCTGACCCGAACCCGAATTGCCACCCTAATCCACACCACAACATAGGAGTATTAATGAAGTTTCTTAAAAATTGGTTAATTTACCACAGGTAGGTCTTTATAAGTTGAAAAAATTTTATTAATGATGAAATTGGAGCTTGTGCTCATATGCCATTAGTAATGATGAAATTCAACTTCGTTTTCTTTTAAGTTGAAAAGTAGACGTTATGGACCTGTGTCTCGAACTTGCAACCTATTAGATAAATTAACAGGTCCTAGCCACTAGACCAAACACATCCACATGTGTGAATAAATTTATGAACATTATTTAAACCATTGTTCCATAAGAATTGAATAAAGAAAGTAGTGATATATACTAGACATTTCACGTTTTCCTATAGCCAATCACTTGTAAACTTGTAGTACAATTATTTACGTGCAAATGGCACAAAAAGGTACCAAACTTAGGGTCCATTTCCAGTTAAAGTACTCTTCTTTTTTTCTTCCATAAGACCAAGAGTAGTGGTGTTAGAATTTTTGAGTGTGGGTTGGGGCAAATTGCGACACGTGGCATATCCTGATAATGAAAGCTTGTAAAAAAAATGGGAGTAGTGGGATGGGGCGTTGAAGCTTTGGTTTAATTTTTTTTTTTTTTTTTTTAACACCTTTATTTTTTTTTACGTTAAAGCTTTAAAATTACACAAATTAACGTTAAATCTTTAAGAATTGTTTTAAATTACTTAAAAATATTAAAAATATATATATATATATATATATTTAAAAAACTTATCTTTAACGCTGGCGTTAAAGATAAGATTTTACCACTGTTAACGCCACAGAATTGAATGTTAACATTCAATTTTTACCACTTTCCACATTAACGTTCAACTTCCTAAAACGTTAAAGTTTACTTTGACTATCGTTAACGCCAATTTTTACCTATAAATACAACAAGTTTTTACCTTTAAAGCCACATTTCTAACCCTAAAAATTTAACTTTGCCGTCAACGTTCTCACAAAAACAAAAACAAAAAAATGGCTAGCCCTAGTGATGGACGAGTACCATGGGAAGAAAGTGAAGAAATTGCTTTGGTGAACTCGTATTTGACTGTCTCCGACGTTCGGGTGGAGACAAATGATACGAAAAAATATTTTTGGATAAGGGTGAGGCGAGACTTTCACATCTCGCTTGGTAGGGAGCGGGAATACCGTAACATGGACATGATCACGTCCAAGTGGCATTCACTTCGGGCGGAGTTGTTCGAGTTCGAACGGTGTTACCGTGAGTGCACCAACGAGCTGGACGATGAGGATGACCAGCTTGAGGACGCGATTAGGCTATGGAAGGAGAGACACGGCGGGGTCGCATTCAAGCACCTCACCAGTTGGGCCCTGGCGAAGAATCACGTGGGAACCAACATTTTTAATTTTTAAGTTTTTTTTTTTTTTTTTTTTTTTTTTTTTTTTTTTTTTTTTTTTTTTTTTAATTTTAATGGAATGTATTTTTTTTTAATGTAATGATTTTTTTATTTTTTTTTTTTTTTTTTTTTTTTGGTTTAGCGTAGCGTTTTTTTATTAACTTTGCATCGTTAACGTGAAAGAAAGTAAAAAAAACTTAATAATTATATTTAAAATTAATAAAAGTAACTAAAAAAAATCAAAAAGAAGCTTCAACGCCCGTTGATCAATCAACGCTCGTTGATTTTTATTCAATTCAACGGGCTTCAACGCCTCATGGGGGTGGGCCAACGGGCGTTGAAAGGGCAACTAAGCCCACTTCAACGCCCCACTACTCTTGGTCTAAAAAGGTACCCAACAAATTTTTTGGCGGATTTGGGTTTTTTACTAACGTTCGTTAACTCACTTCTTTAGTAAATTACATGTTTGGTCCTCGAATTCGTATAATCATTAATTTCAAAAAAAATTTTACATGTTTAGTCCTCGAATTCATATAATCATTTCATGCAACATCCAAAAAAAATTTCAAATTTTTTTTTTTTTTAAATAATTATCGAAAAAATATTTTCTTAAAATATTTAAAAAATAAAATTCTTTTCGAAAAGTTTGAAATTTTTTTTTAACAAAGTTTGAAAATTCTTTTAGAAAATTTTGAAAATTCTTTTCGAAAATTTTGAAAAAAAAATTTTGAAAATTCTTTTCTAAAATTTTTTAACAAAGTTTGAAAAAAAAAAAAAAATTTGAAAATTCTTTTCAAAAATTTTGAAAATTTTTTAACAAAGTTTGAAAAAAAATCTTGAAAATTCTTTTCGAAAATATTTTCGAAGTTAATACTGCTGCCCATTGAAACTTTCAAAGTTAATACTGCTGCCCATTGAAAGATAAAAGTTAATGCTGCTGTTATATGTTAGTACTGCTCGATAAGAATTTAGTGCTGCTAGTTGATGGTTAATGCTGCTACTTCTATTTATTAATGCTGCTACGTATAGAGTTGAATCTGCTGGTTTGTGTGGAGTATAAACGAAGGATTGATGTCGATTTAACTTGCATTTGATTTAGGTAAGAGTTACGTGAGAGAGGGGACAGTAAAGAGGGTACATTGGTGCATGATATACGACATCAATCGACATCAAATGCATTAACTTTTACCTAAATCAAATGCAAGTTAAATTTAGGTAAAAGTTAATGCATTTGATGTCGATTAACTAGTTGACATTGGCCTATTGTTTCGACCAATTAAATGCATGACATTGGCCTATTGTTTTGACCAAAAAAGCTTTAATCGGTTGAAACAACTGGGTCGAAGCGGATTTCTAAACGCCGGGTAGAGTTAAGTAGTAATAATTTGGAACTTTAAATAGTTTTTTTTTTTTGTGTGTGTGTGTATAACGAGGATGTTGTTGATCGCAGGTTCGGTTATTATGTTGTGATAGTTAAAAGAACGTTGAAGTATTTTGATTCACATTTATACGTGATTATAGAGTTAAGTAGTAATGCTAACTTCTTAAACATGTTTACTATTTTCTTGTTTCTTATGTATTTTATTTCAAGTGGTAAAGTAACTTTATTTTTGGCACATATGGTTAAGATGGGCCATGGGCGTCACAAAGAAAGTTTGGGCCAAAGCCAGTTGCAAGGTTTAAACATTTTGACATGTTAAAATGATGTTTTAGTTAGCCCGTGAGCCTATAAAGATCGAAAAACAAATTGTTCACTAGCTTTTATCAATTAAAGGACAAAAAGTTATTTGAAAATCACATGTTTGTGGTTTCTCAATTATTTTTCACGTACATACGCGTATCTCGTTGTATTATTTTCTGTCCGATTGACATGACATATATTATTATACGGTGCTATTTTTTTGGGACATGGTAACAACCTGGATTTTGTTCAAAAAAAAAAAAAAAAAAAAAAAAAAAAAAAAAAAAAAAAAAAATCCTGGATTAATGATTCAATAGGTAGAGAGGGAAGCCATACACTAACTTTTATACGAGGTAGAAGTTTTGGTATAACTTTAGTAATTATACTAACATGGTTGTGGTTTTGTTGAAAAAATTGGATTAATGTTAATATTTTTGATAATGCAATTGCATATGACATGTTAATATTTTTTAATATGTGTTAAATGAATAGTTACATTTACAATCCACACCAAAACATAGGAATATTACTAACCGCAAAGTGTAGGAAATAAAAATTGAAACTTTTGCTCATATTCGACTATTAATGAGTTATCGTTTTTTCTTTTCTTTTAATGAAAAAAAATTTGAAACATGTGGATCAACTACCGGTGCACTAGCCACTGAACCAAACACACCAAACCTGTGTGAATAAATCATAAATCAGTCAACGCTATATAACTCATTGTTCCGCATCAATAAAAAAATGGGATTATGTATTTGAAGGCACACCCAATTATTAAACTTTTTACTTTTAGGTCACACATTTATCAAAACTAACTTATAGGCCACCAATTTATGAGTTTGCTTTTGTTTATACCAATTTTGGATAATTTTATCTTAAAAATCTTCAAAACAACGAGAATAAAGCTAGATATAACATATTAAAACAAAACAAATGATTATTGAAATGTAAAATTTCAGTTTTAGCCATTATTTAAGTGCAACTTAGTTAATTGAAAGTGAATTTAGATAATTTAACTAATATATATATGTTTGAATTAAAAAATTTATTGTGTTGATATATTAAAGTTAGCTTTATTCTTTTAATTGCATGAAAATTCCGGCAAGAATTTGAACGAGCTTGGTATAAACGAAATCAAATTGTGATAAATGGGTGGCCTAAAAGTAAAAATTTTAATAGTTGGGTGGCCTCCCAATACATAATCCCTAAAAAATAGTACGAATAGCACAACATGACTAGTGTGACCTTTTTCATTTTGCCGATCAGTTGTATCATAGATTTTTGTTTTACTTCTTAGTTAGCCAACATTATATCTTAGTTATCCGCTTTTTCTATCTATTTTCATTTTGAGCTGAATATTAATTTTGAAATTATTTAGTTCTTTATAAATATTGATACAACGATCTTCAAAAAGAAACATGCCATGGCAAAATGGGGTAAGTATGCTTGAAACAATGCACGACCGAATGCAACATCTAAAATCGACTGGAAACACACACTAAAGATGCCTAGTACTCCTTGTCAAGTTGCTTTTGTATCAACTTCTCCAACAACTCTCACACGGTTTTAAATTATGTTTTGGTATTTAGAGTAGAAAATACAAAGGGTTTGAGTTGGTGAAATTTGATCTATTCTCACATCTCTTGTATAGAATTTGGTCTTAATTTAATGGAAAGTTTATATTAAAGATGTGCTTATCTAGTCGATATTTTAAACTTCTGACCTATCATCGTCCATAGTCATCAAACTAAAATACCATATAGGATTTGGCTTTATCATTAAGTAAAACTAACAATCTAAATCAAGATTTTCATATTTTAGATGATTGTATTCTTTTCATAAAAGAAACAATCATTGTATATTTGAGTGAAAGGAAAATGTTAATTTATTCTTGATATCTTTACATTGACTAATAACTAAATCATTTGTTTATAACATATGAACATCATTGATCAATATTCGTTAATGAACTTGAACATGAACCCGTAAATAAGTAGTAGAATTTAGTTACTTGTGTACAAACACTATATACGACTTAAGAATGGTTGACGACTGAAACGGCCTTGTTATGACTCGTCATTGAAAGCGGAAAACGATTGACACACAAAGGTATTTGCGTAAAACATATATGAATAGCTGTAAACCGAGACTATGCTCAAGGTCCGAGGTTGTTGGTACACATGGGAGATTGTAAATACATGTGAGTAAGAAGAGTGAGATCAAATAGTCTACTAGTACACGAAAGAAAGACACAAAGAATACACCAAAAATTGAAAGTATGCAACATCTAAAAATCGACTATTATGATAAACTTTTTCAAAAACTCTCACAAGGTGTGTGCTTCTTTTTTGGTTTTAAACTCTGTTTCGATATTTAGAGTAGAAAATACAAAGGGTTTGAGCAAGTGAAATTAGATCTATTCTTACATCTCTTGTATACAAAGTTTATATTTAGAGAGGTGTGCTTATCTAGTCGATATTTTAAGGTTCCGACCTATTGTCCATAGTCATAAAACTAAAATACCGTATAAGATTTGGCTCGATCATTATGTGAACCTAAAATCTACAAAATCCATTTAAATAGACATAAGTGGAACTAATATGAGTGGATTATTGGCAATCAACAATCTAAATCAAGATGTTGTTACATATTTTCATATTTTGTCATGTTCATAACTTCTGCAAATGTCACATCCGAACTTTCAATTTCAATAACAACGTTTCATTTCCATGTTGCGAAATTTGCCTCCTTTTTCCTTTTATTGGATGTGTGATTCACCTCATCAAGCAACTAACGGTATCGTTGCGGCATGATCATGTTTAAAGAAGGGAAACAATATTAGGCCTTCATACATTTATACGAATATGAGGTTCTTTTGCTGAAAAGTGAATCTGAAATAAATGTATAACTAAATGTTACCTCATGAGTTCCGACATCGACATTGTTTCCGACTTGCTATTCAAAGGGAGAAAAAATATGAAATCTTAATAAAAAGTATAAAAATGACGTAAAATGTTGAAGTTTAGATCTGAGAAAGTGTAGACATGAACTTTACCTTGATTTCTTCATTTACAGTCATTTTGATGATGTCTGCTAACACGTTTTTGGTTGCCTTGATAGTAAACACATTGTTTGACTTGTTCATTTGTGTAAATGAAAGAATCAAATGTCAAAATTAATACTTTAAAATATGTGATTTACACCTCCCTTTTGGTTGCTTAAATGAGTTCATTGTATTTTTGTTATGAATTGAAAATGTTTTTGTATCTATAAACGCATGCATGATCAATAACATTGGTTGTTTGTTGCAGGCTACTTTCCCCGTCAATGATAAGATTTAAGTAGTATTTTAAGGTTATCCTATTATTTATTTGAATATGTGTTTCTAGTTCGACTTTCGACTCTAGTTTGTTAATAAAGATAATTGATGGAATTATAATGGTCAAGATTAAAAGTTGTTTGATCCAACGAACGTAACAAAATTTGTGTATAAGTGCACCGTCGGCAATAAAATAGTAAAATTTGACATGTCATTTCCAGAAAATTTTGTGGCATGCAAATGGATATGCTCTAGGATGGATATATACCAAGACCACAAAGCACAAATGGGCTCACTGACCACAAATCAGAAATATACAAAACTTTAGAAAGAAAAAGAAAAATTAGAAGCAAAAACTGACAATCTTTTGATAACAAAATAAACCCATATTTTTTCTACAAATGAAAAAGAATTTTAAAAATTTCTCCACAAGAACCGCTCGGACAATGAAGATTGTTCTGTAACAAGATTGTGTAATGATGGCATTGCACGAACCTCTCTAAAGTGAAATCGAACGAATATATGTAAGAATGTTGTTAAGAGTATCCAACATCCTGACTTATCTTAGAATGATATTTGTGCTGCCATTAAACAAACCAGATTCAGAATCAAGAAAGAAACAATATGATTGTTCCTCAGACAAAAAAAATAGTTCAGTACCAAAATCATTTGTTGACCTCAGTCTTATTCCATCATTGGTCCAAAAAGGAAAACAAAATGACAAGAATAGACCGAAGAAGAAGTCGACCACAGTCGGTCCACAAATCAAAACCAACAACTAATCCTAAACTAGACACACTCACCTTCACTCCTCAACACTCATATAACCCATTAATGCATCGAATGTAAAATAAAATAAAAAATAAATTTATACCAATCTTTCAAAGATTTTTTTAGCCGAATCATTATCATCATAGACCTTTATGAAGTCTAGCTTCTCCTTTCATATGCGAATAATTAAAGAACAAGTATGTTATACTCGTTTCCTTGTTTCGATTTAAAAGAACAAGACAGTAATTTCAATTTTCAAATGCCCTTTTCAATACCAATATAGAAAATGATCATGACAGAGAAAAACACCCACTTACTTACATACCAATACTAAAAATGCTCAAAACACAAGATTTGATATATAGTAAATTCGAATACCCTTTTCAACCAATAGTAAAAAATGCTCAAGAGACATACTAAAAAACACAGTTACAAAAAATATGTGAAGATAAAGATAGTAATTTACAATACCCTTTTCGAAACCAATATTGAAAATGATCAAAACACACACACAGTTATGAAGATTATGAAGATAAAGATGTTTTCTTTCCAGACACCATCTTCGCTCCCTTCAACAGCTAACAAACGTATACCTGTTTTAACACAGAGTGTTTGTGTGTGAGAATATGTGTTAGGTATTTATGTCAAGGGTTTTTTATTGGGCTGTTGTTATTGGGCTTTTTATTTCTTTGTAACGATTTTCATGCCTCATGGGTGGTTCTTGAGGTTTCGGCTTATTCGGTTTGGATTATTATGTGTAACAAAAAGTTCATGTAAATTAAACCGAACCTCATTCAAATTTAACACAAAGTCAAATTGAATTTGGTTCGATTTTTTAGTTGACCCGGAAAACCTAAATTACGTAAATTATATTTTCTCCATCTCAAAATATAAGTCATTTTTTGATTTTTCAAAATCTTTTCTTTCCCACTTTGACTTTAATTATATTTTCTCGTGTTTTATAATATTTGATGGAAAGTATACCAGTGAAAATGCATTTAAAACACAAGTCCGTCTATATATTTTACATCAAGTATTATGTAACACGAAAAAAAATAATTAAGGTCAAAGTTGGAGTAAAAAGACTTTGAAAAAATCAAAATGAACTTATATTTTGAGACGGAGGACGGAGGGAGTAACTTTTTTAAGTATATATATTTATAGCATTAAATTATTTAATAACGAGTATAAAACTTAGACAATGGATAGTCAAATAAATAGTAAAAAATAAATACAGAGAGGTCTCAGATTCAATTCAACTTTATACCAATCTTTCAAAGATTTTTTTAGCTGAATCATTATCATCATAGACCTTTATGAAGTCTAGCTTCTCCTTTCATATGCGAATAATTAAAGAACGAGTTATAACACGTATGTTCCTTTGTTTCGATTAAACAGGTAATAGTTGTAACAATATTAAGGGTGTGTTATGACGTGGCAGTAATTAATCACACTAATCGCGTTTTACTTCATAGTGTATTCATTACTACCACGTCATAAATATTGTTACAATAGGAAGATTAAGAAAGTATGTGCATACAATAGGAAAAAAAATTATATGTAAATAAAAGAAAAAAGTGGAAAGTTCGATGACTTTTTAGACCATTTTTCTTTTAATCTAACCATTACTGTTATTTAAAATTTGATTTTCTTATAAAACGTTGAAGTAGTGGCTCTTGTCTGGTGATGTGATTTAATATACAAAAAAAATTTCATAGGAATTAATTTTTTTTAACGAATTCATAGGAATTAATTGACGCATAATCAAACAAACAAATGATGTTTTGTATAGATATGACGTACTTGTTCTGGTGTGTGCATATATGTCCGACTTCTAAAAATGATGATAACAATGAGTGTGAACATATGTCTATTTTGTGTTGAATATTTATTAGTGCTCACGTGTAAAGATAGATTAGATTCATATATTTATGCTTTTTAGAAATTTGTATTTTAATTGTCTTTCAATCGATATCGAAGTTTGTGTATAACATTTATGTTCTTGGGTTGTTATAAATTTCATTATATTAAAAAATCCATATGCACCTAACTATTTCTGGAAACATACATTGTAGCACTAAATCTAGAAATATGCTATCTTAAAAAAACATTTATGCACTAAACATGCTAGCTTAAAAACATACATGCACTGAAGATGGAAAATACTATCTTAAAAAAAAAAAAAAAAAAAAAAAAAAAAAAAAAAAAAAAAACGAATTTAGTATTAAAAAAAAGGTCTTTACTATTATACCCTTTTGGATTAAAAAAGTTATAGATATTTTCAAAAATGCCATTTTGCATTGATATGTTGCACACTATGCATTATTAGAAGTACATAAGTGGTTCTCGCAGACAAGTTGGTTCTCGCAAGAAAGGGACCTAATCCGTAAAAATTGGGACTAATCGGTCAAATTGTACCAAATCGGTCAAAAATAGGCTTGAAATCATTTTAGACTTTAGTCCTTCAGTCTGGTTGAAGTAGTATGTTTATGTTTAAACCTTTAAGTACCTGAAATGTCAGGTTTTATTGTTTATGATTGAATTTTGAGCAATGTTTTAATTGAAGTATTTGAGCTATGTCATACAAATAATTTCGAGATATTTATATATATAATATAATATTCCGATCCGATTAATCCCGCCTAGGGGGTCAGTCGCCCAACCGAAGACTAATTTTTCTTTTTTATACAAGTGAAAAATTGGAAAGTGGTGTTTCAAAATTCTTATGGCGCCCTACGCCCGTTGGTTAATTGTTTTACCATAAATTTTACACAACTTGATGGGTCTATAATTGCCACCTCTACTTTCAACAAAGCCATTACCCATTCTGACCCGTTACAAACCGGCCCCGCATGCCCTTAATATTATCAGTATTTTGAAAATCAAATCAACCTGAGTTGCTATCCCTCCGTGATCCATCCCAGGCACCCAAAATGTATTGTATCCTGACATTCTCTTCCAACGAATAATTGTGTCCTGCATAAATGAAACCTGGACAGAAGCAGTAAGAGCATGTCCAACATGCAGGGATCCAGTTACATTAGGAGGGGGGAAAGCCTGCATTTACAGTTTCACTCATAAATAATCAATGGACTTTGAAAGCAAATTTCGTATACGGTATTAATTAATTGTAAATATAATGTGAAAATGCAATGGACTGACGATTGTGAAGGTGGGTTTTTTGCTGTTGGGATCAGCCTTAAAGAAACCTGACTTTTCCCAGTATGCGTGCCATCTACCAACAAACAAATAAATTAAAAAAAAAAAAAAAAAAAAAAAAAAAAAAAAAAAAAAAAAATGGAGTATTGATTAATAGAGAGTGAAAATAAGACCATACGATTTCTCGACTTCATCTGAAAGGAACTCCTTAGCCATTTTAAGGGAAAGTAGCTTCTTATGACCCACAGGTGTTTGAGGGTTGATATAGTCTTCCGGGTTGTCTTGTGCCCCCCCCCCCCCCCCATTTGCAAGCTTGTCGCGTTTCTTCTTACTAGCTTTGGAAGAAGAAGTAGACCCTTGTTGAGCCTTGAGGAAAAGGCAATCATAGTTACTTAGAATTCAGCAAAACATAAGCAAATTCAATAAACCAAGAAGATATTATCACCTTAAGTTTAGCTTCTTGAGCTTTTTGTGCAGCCTTGAGTTTTTTCAACTCTTTCTCTTTAGCCTGCAATTAAACCGAACAGCAAATGTAAAAACGTACAAGACATTGGTGGGGGGGGGGGGATTCAATAAGTACAACGGCATTACCTTGTCTTCTTTCTTCCTCTTCCTCTCAAGTTCCTCTTCCATAAGTTTCGAAACTGGATTTGCTTTGCTCCTATTTTTGACAACATTAGAATCTCATTAGCCTAAAACCTTGTCCAATATGCATATTTTTCATAAATTAAAAAATCTCATAAGCAGTTTATTATTTATTTATTTTTGCAAAAATAAGTGTTGGAATCGATCTTCAACAAGAACCCAAAAAGAACCGAAACCCACAGAGTATAACCGAACGATTATATTGTATTACCACAAAACCTCAATCGGATCCTCATCTCTATTTATAGAGATGAGGGGCTATACAAACCGACCTAAGACTCAAGTTGGGCCTCAGCCGACTCAAACAAACATCCTAACAAAAGCTACACGTTTACTTGCAAACTTACAAAGAAAGCTACCCTACCATAACTAGACTTGTTACTAAAGACTTCCATAAACAGCTTCAACAAAGTTGAAGAAAATTGATACAGAATTGACCAAGATCCTTATGTCAATTAGACTATACGTTAATTGAAAAAAGGGTCTAAGACAAAACTGGAAATAAGAAAACTACGCGTACTTGTGAATCAAGCATCAAAACAAAATGCAATGTTAAAAAAACCCCACGGTTAGCTCTCCCAAGAGTGATATTGACAGGGCGGCTGTTTGAAGAAGAGCGCAAATGAGCCATTAGGTCAAGCAAGTTGTATGTCAGCTTATTATTATTGTTTTGGGCTTACAAAACCGTAACACACCTAAAAGACGGCAGCCCAAAATATACCCCGGAGCCCATTGTCAAACGAAAGTTAAAAGCCTCATTTTTTAACGGCTTTTAGTATATATAATAATAACGAGGTGGGCAGCGGGCCGCCGCGTTGCGACGGGGCATTGTTTGACGTTGCTGATTTGGCTTTAAGATATACATGGTTCGGGTTTTGCTTATAAAATTATGCACAAAGTATCTGTAATTAAAACTAAGACCACTGGTCTTAGTTCAATTATTGGCTTTTTTAGCCACAGCTAATTGTAACTAAACCCCAAATTGGCTTTTAGCCACAACTTGATGCACTGGTCTAAGGTCTATGAATCACCTACTAGACAACTAATAATCGATCTTCATTTTATAAAAATCGGTCTTAAGACTAGAAACACCAAATTGCTACTAAGACCACTGGTCTTAGTTCAATTATTGGCTTTTTTAGCCACAACTAATTATAACTAAACCCCATATCGTCTGTTTTTAAACGTTTTCGACCGTTTTTACACGTTTTCGTCCGTTTTCATCAAATTTTTTTTTTGCGTTTTGGTCTGTTTTTTACGTTTTCGTCCGTTTTTACACGTTTTAGTCCGTTTTCATCAATTTTTTTCCATTTTCGTCCATTTTTTTAAGTTTTCGTCTGTTTTTACACGTCCGTAAAAACAGATGAAAACGCAAAAAAATTGATGAAAACGGACTAAAACGTGTAAAAACGGGCGAAAACGTAAAAACAGACGAAAACGTAAAAGAAGGCCGAAAACACAAAAAAATGGACTAAAACGTGTAAAAACGGACGAAAACGTGTAAAAACAGACGAAAACGTAAAAACAGACGAAAACGTAAAAAAACAAACGAAAACGAAAAAAATTGATGAAAATGGACTAAAACGTGTAAAAACGGACGAAAACGTAAAAAACGCGGACGAAAACGTAAAAACAGACGAAAATGTAAGAAGGCGGACGAAAACGTGTAAAAACGGACTAAAACATGTAAAAACAGACGAAAACATGTAAAAACAGATGAAAACGTAAAAAAAACGGACAAAAACGCAAAAATTTTTGATGAAAACGTGTAAAACGGACGAAAAAGTAAAAACACGGATGAAAACGTCTGAAAATGAAACGTAAGAAAATGGAATTGTAAGTTATTTACTAACGGCCGTTAGTATAAAGGACTAACGATGTGACGTTTAGTAGACGTGATACATACAATAACAAAAAGTATCAAGTTCGATGCCCACAATGACCCAATTCAATACTTTAGTCATACATTTACCAAAAAAAAAGGTGGTACCATACAATCGCAAAAAATGTCAACTTCGATGTATTTTTTTAGCATTTGCCCATTGTTTTAAATCACTTGTGATTTGGGGCAATTAAAAGTGAGTTGTGCAAAATCATGCAGTTAATTGCCACCCGGGGGAAATTACCCGCAAGGTTCGGTGAGGAGAGTGATACGGGTATGTGGACAAGTAATTTAAAGATTTTTTGATGTTTGTTTTTATTATTTTTTAAGATTTTGCACAACTCACTAGTGATTTGTCCCAAATCACTAGTGATTTGGGTTAGTGTTGTTCATAAGTTCACCAACAAGGCTGATGAACAAAGTGATTTAGATTCACACACACACACACACACACACACATATATATATATATATATATATATATATATATATATATATATATATATATATATATATATATATATATATATATACATCTGATGATGTTTAGAGTGAAATACAAAATTCATATCACTAAGATAATATTCATGAGCATCACTTATTAATTTATCATGGTCATTTGCTGGAAGCTTTACAAAGACTTCGATAAGCTTTTCCTCGGCTTTTTGAATAACAAGCCATTGTGCATCATCAAATCTTATCAACGGTTTGTCTTTCAACCACTTGATACCCGCAAACTCATGATTTGCATCTATGGACACCCTACCATCAGCAGTGGGCCTCGTTGACACCACCGCATGATCCATGAAGAAGCTACGAACGTGCCTCCTGACACATGGCTCACAACTAATCTCCACTGCTGCCATGTGTCTAGCGCCACTGAGGACAGCCTTGGGGTTCTTAAACATTGCACATGTAAATCTGGATGCTACTTCTTCTGCTGTTTCCTTTGCATCCTCCAATTCCTCGGTTCTCATTTTTTCAAGAGAAATCAGCAATCCGAATTCCTCAGAGTTATAGCCAAACTTGCTAGCAACCTCCCATAGTCCAGATTTGCTATAAAAATAGTTTCTGATTTAAATGAAGACGTGTTTCATCGTATATGCTTCGTTCCTCTTCAAATCACTTATTATAGTACAACTACAGAGCACTTTTCTGTTTATAACGTGTTTTATCAATATTATGATTAACCTAACATCTTTAATTATTTATTACAGATATGTATGGTGAAACAATTTTGTGGGAGCAAAAGGCCACAATTACCCTCGATGAGCTCTAAAGAGAACCAACTACTCCACGCTTAGCATTCTAACTTATAAATTAACTCTATCATTTCTCGTTCTCCGCAAATTTAAAATCCCAAATAATGAGATCCGCGGATGCTTAGCCGAATAACTTTTGGTTATTATTAGTTAAGGGAACAAGCTAGGGCTCAACACGCCCGGTCAAGTCAAAAATTTATTCCTACCCTCACCAGCGGGAAAGTCAACATTGTGTCGAAACACTTATAATATTTTTCAAAATTTTTCAATTTTTCTCATTTTTTTTTCTTGTCTTTTTCATTAAATTTATGGTGGAAAAACGGAGTTGCGTAAGTAACGGCAAAGTGCAAGGCAAAAATCGAATCGAAAGATTCACCCCCCAGACTAAAGATAAACATTGTCCTCAATGTTTCAAAGGTAAGGGTAATCCTAACTAATATCTAGGCCGTTTATTAATTATGCCAAAGATAACGTTAGTCGATAAGATTAAGGATATCGGATTTCCCATGAGCAGCGAAGAATGAGACTCGAGTGGAGTAAAGACAAAACCACGAGCACGAGAGTCATCATAATTCGGGGACAATCCTGGACATACACAAAAAACCACGAAACACGAGATAATGGAAGAGGTCGCCCTCCTCACGTCACTTATTAGTAAAAAGAAAGAAAAAGATAGATGGATAAGCATGGGGTGCCTCCCACGAAGCGCTTTGTTTTTGGTCACCGAGTCACGTAGCTTGACTCGATCCCCGAATTCATTCGTCCTTGGGGAAAGTCTGGAGATCCGGGACAACCATGGGTGGTATGTCCCCTCCGAAGTAATGCTTGAGTCTATGACCGTTCACCACCATGGGTGGTATGTCCCCTCCGAAGTAATGCTTGAGTCTATGACCGTTCACCTTAAAGTTGGGACCATCGGGTTGAGATAACTCGATGGTGCCTAAGGGAAAACTTGAGTAACGGTGAACGGTCCAGACCAACGGGCCGGTTTTGAGCTTGCCCGAGAAAATCTTCAATCGAGAATTTTAAAGAGAAGGACACGATCACCAACATTAAAGATTCGATCTTTGATTTTTGAGTCATGAATTCTCTTGGTTTTCTCTTTGTAGATCAAAGAATTCTCATAGGCCTGATCCCGAAGTTCATTTAATTCATTCAATTGAACTTTTCGGTGATCACCCGCGGTCTTAAGATCAAAATTAGCATGTTTTAAGGCCCAGTAGGCCTTGTACTCTAACTCGATGGGGAGATGACACGCCTTTCCATACACCAACTTATAAGGAGTACACCCGATGGGTGTTTTGAAAGCGGTGCGGAAGGCCCAAAGTGCATCATCTAATTTGTCAGCCCATGAGGCACGATTTTCACCTACGGTTCTAAGATACACTTAAGGCCACGATTGGACACCTCAACTTTACCGCTCGTTTGCGGATGATACGCGGTAGAGAGACGATGAGTAACACCATATTTAAGCATAACTTTGTCAAATTGGTCATTACAGAAATGCGTACCACGATCACTTATGATAGCACGAGGTGCACCAAATCGGGCAAATAGACTCTTTAAGAATTTGCAAACAACTCGGGCGTCATTAGTGGGGAGCGCTTTCGCTTCAACCCATTTGGACAAGTAATCGACTGCCACGAGGATATACTTATTCCCTCTTGAAGACGGGAACGGCCCCATAAAGTCTATGCACCAGATGTCGAAGATTTCACACACTTGGATAGCATTTTGTGGCATCTCATCCTTTTGTGAAATCTTCCCTTGACGTTGGCATGAATCACATGATTTTACCAAGTCGTGGGCATCGCGATAGATTGTTGGCCAATAAAATCCAGAATCAAAAACCTTTTTAGCGGTGTAATTGGCACCATGATGGCCCCCCGTGGGTCCACTGTGGCATGCCAATAGAATGTCACTGGCTTCTTTGCCATGAACGCACCGCCGGATAACTTGATCCGCACATATCTTAAACAAATAGGGGTCGTCCCAGAAATAGTTTTTAATATCTTAAAAGAATTTCTTTTTCTGTTGGGACGACATCCCTTCCCTTACAAAATTCCCCGCATGGTAATTCGCAAAGTCGGCGAACCATGGAGTACTAGTATCACCGTGTGATAGCATCCCAAGTGTCTTGAGAGGAAATGTCTCGGTGATTTCCTTATTCTCGAGCACACTTTGATGGGGATTCTCTAAACGTGAAAGATGATCGGCGGCTAGGTTCTCCGCTCCTTTTTTATCTCGAATTTCAACATCGAATTCTTGAAGGAGGAGAACCCACCGAAGTAATATTGGCTTAGCATCTTGCTTTGCCATAAGATACTTAAGAGCCGAGTGGTCCGTATAAACGATGGTCTTAGATAAGACAAGATAAGGTCGGAACTTCTCAAAAGCATATACCACGGCTAAAAGCTCTTTTTCCGTAGTGGCGTAATGCGATTGAGCATCGTTCATTGTTTTGCTTGCATAGTGTATCGGTTGGAAGTACTTATTCTTTCGTTGCCTCAGGACTGCACCAATAGCATAATCGCTTGCATCACACATAAGCTCAAAGGGAAAGTCCCAATCGGGGGCAACTAAGATCGGAGCTTCCGTTAACTTCTTTTTGAGAATATTAAATGCATCGATGCATTCATTAGAGAAGATAAACGGAGCATCTTTTTCAAGCAAGTGGGTCAGAGGCCGGGAGATTTTAGAGAAATCTTGAATGAAACATTGATAGAAACCGGCATGACCAAGGAAACTACGAATTCCTTTAATGGTTGTGGGATGAGGTAGCTTAGCGATCACATCAACTTTAGCTCGATCAACCTCAATCCCGGACTTGGAGATTTTATGGCCTAGGACAATGCCTTCTTTGACCATGAAATGACACTTTTCCCAATTGAGAACGAGATTGGTGTCTTCACACCGTTTTAGCATTTTCTCTAAATGGGAAAGGCACGATGAAAACGAATCTCCATAGACCGAGAAATCATCCATGAATACCTTCATAGTCTTCTCGATCATATCGTGGAAAATAGCCATCATGCACCTTTGGAACGTGCCCGGAGCATTACATAAGCCAAAGGGCATACGTCGATAAGCAAACGTTCCATAAGGGCAAGTGAAGGTCATTTTTTCTTGATCTGGAGGATCATTTCATGTAACTTGCCAAAGTTCTATAAATCAGTACCTTTTGAATTAGGGAAAATGATTGGGATGCTTACTTCACATGACTAATTATATGACTACTCCATTCATTGTTTGACACATGGATTCCACTATTTCTTTCTTCTTACATATGCCATTGATTTTGCCACATGTAATAAGATCCTTTTTAGGCACAAAATTAGGCATACCAATTAGGTATTTCAATCACTACTCTTTGAATTAGTTTTTGTGTTGATACCTTTGAATTTGGTTTTGTATTTGGTTTGATAATTTGAATAAACTTTTCGCTGCGTTTGTTTGGATTTGTTTGTTTGTTTCATCCTTTGATTACCAACAACTTATCACTAGATTTAAGAAATTTTTTATTTATCACAGTTTTTCACTAAAACCATGTCGATATCGATCTCAACTTAAAGAGAAATTTATTTTGGGATCAATAGTATAATTTTAAACGTGAAATGATATAGATTTAGAGATATATATCGGGGTTTTAATCTATGAAATGCATGTGACGAGTAAAAAACAGAGTATACATAGTACATTTAAAATGCATTTTTGGAAGAAAAAATTAATTCTCAAAACTCCATGAGTGCATGTTTGGAACATCGTATTTAATGCCTATTCAAGTTTTAAATTTATATTTTGCCAACTTATCCTATAACACACACACTTAACGAGCAGTGTACCTGGTCAGTATGAATATAGTGGTAAGCAGAGTGTCGATCACTAAGAGTGGAACGTATTATCTAGTTAACCTAATCAGTATTTTAATATCCTAAGTTAGTTTTACAGTCTAATCTAACGCTCCTTAATGTTGAAACATCAGTGTAGCAGTATCATTTGTTCCTATGAGATCTTATGATGTATCTCGCGGCTCTAGACTCAATAAGTGCAATTTTTTGGTAGTCGGAGACTGGAGCAGTGTCTCCTGTTTCAATATCAACATGACTCGTAATGAGCGGTCAATAGATTATGCAGGGTTCTCCGTGAGAATGAAACAAGTCCTTCTAAGAAGCTTTAGTGCGGTGCGTCACTGGGCCCATGACGTCTTGTCTTCAAATTTTTATTATATATGTAATTTTTTTCTGAACGAAGTTAGATAATTGAATATATCCCTAACTTAAGAAAAATAAGGGGGAATTGAATATATCCCCAACTTAAGAGGAATAATTGCATATTTCCTCAAAGTACTAGTTTTAAATGCATAAATACAATACTCATAAAGCATGGTTTGAAAAAATATGCAATTATCCTTTTTAAATTAAGTACAGTATATGTTTAAATGCAATTATCATGAGAGTTGTCTAGAGAAAAGTGTCAAGACTACTTTACTCATTATTATTATTATTTATTTTTTTTAACCTAACCCGAGCCGACCCATCCCAATCCGATAATAACCCAAACACTTGTCGAACGCCGGCGGATTCTGACGGACATCGTTGCGTCATAATTAACTGTGTGAATCGACTCCGAAAATAATAGTTAGTTTCCTTTGTTCTTTTAGTTTTGTGTTCTTTCTGAAATTTCACTTTTTAGAATATATATATATATATATATATATATATATATATATTTGTATAAAAATTCTTAGTAAAACTTTTTATTTCATGAATTAATTTTGTTAATTATAAAAATCAAGTTTTTTTTTTTTTCTTTTCTGTTAATTAGTATTTATCGCCTTTATCACCATCGAATTCCGGTACCATTTCATTGTTTCCGTTTATAACATTGTCTTGTGAATTTAAGGTGTACCCAATCCGATAGTCTTGTGTTTGCATTTAAGGTGTTTGTGAAAATGTCTATGTGATTGGGATAGTCTTGTGTTTGCATTTAAAGTCATTTTAGTGTCGTAGTTGTATGATGCTACTACTTTCGAAAGTCTCAAACATGTGGTATAAGGAGATCATGAGTTAAAGTTTCAATTTCTATTGTTTTTGCATTTTACAGTGAACGGAAACAGGAGATCATGAGTGATATTGAGAATGAACTTACAGAAATGATGTTAAAGCTTGATAAAAAGAATCAGGAGATCATAAATGATATTCTGAATCAACAGAAAGAAATGATTAGAGATCTTGAGACCGAAAGGCCAAAAGGTAAGATGGCGGGGACCCACGGGTTTGGTAAGGAATTTGTGAGAAGTCTTTGGGCTGATGAGATTTTAAAGAGTAAGCATATGAAGAAAAAAAATCGATGGCTTGGCAAGAATGCAGCATTCGATGAAACTTGAGTTTGATAATATGGGATTGTCAAAATATCCGGTAATTACTCTTGCTTTGTTTCTTAAAGCCTCAATATATGTAACCTTATTCATCATAAACCATATAACCTACTTATATCCCATAACCTACTTATCAAATATAAGCTTAAGCCAGTTATGGTGTGTTTACAATTGCCTTTTTTAAGTGCGTATTTTACTATAAAATAGCAAGATTTTGACAATACTCTTAAGCCTCAAATATACTTAAACTAGCTTCAAGGCCCGCCCGATGGGCGGCTAGCTTTTAGAATTCGTTTATAAGCTAAAAGAAATAGTAAGAGTTGTTGCAAGTCATGCCTTTTAAGTGTGATAAATTGCCTATGAAATATTTGGGGTATGAAATATTTGGGGTCACTTTGTTGGCAAAAAGGCTTGGGGTTAGTGATTGTACCAAAATTAAATTAGCATACTGCAATAAGGAATCCCAAACACCTTACAGATTTTTTCATATAAACACCAAAATGCTTATTCACTATAAAATATACGCAGATAACAATAATTAATAGTTAGGTAAAATATTATGTAGGTACCAACCTATAAGCCCAACACCCAATTGCATAAAATGGGTCAAAAACTTTGTAATAGTTACTTATCTGAAATAAGTATAACAATGATAGCAATAGGGATGAACATACGTCGTCACTTGTGCGATACAAAGCAACAATGCATGTCATAACCCCGGGAAAAAAATGTAAAATCACTCGACTACCATTTTCTTATTGGTACAAAAATTTGTCAATGTATGTTTTATCAAGTTGATAACGGAATAATATTCCTTTATATACTAAAGAGCGGCAGCAACCATAGTCATGGTTGTTGTTGCTCTTTTATTCCCTCTACGGCCATTGTCGCCAGCTCCCACAATGCTTGGAGAGTAACCAAAATTGTACAAAAATTGGTTTACAATCTTTGAACCGGGTACCGCAACAGACTCTTCCCATAATTTTTCGGCTTCTTGCCCTTGTTTTTGAAAAACTGGAGTAGCGTCCAACCGATGAATTTCCCACCTTTTAACATTTCGTAATTGACGAATTTTTTCAAGTTGTCTACACGCGAGTTTACATGTATTAATCTTTGTTTGATTGATTGCTTCTTCTAATAATTTCTTGCGATATTTCGTGTCACTTGAAGATGAATATTCTTCGCGAAAATAAGCATCGAATTCCGGGACTCCAATAGCTCGTCGAATTCCTTTCGAGTAATCGGAATTAGGGTTATACATTTCTCTAACTTCTTCAACAATACCTGCGGATACCATTCGATCGACTCGATCCGATACAAATCGATGAAGCACTGGCATTGCAACATCAACCCATAAGAAACAAACGTCGTATCGTGAACGAAACTCGTAATTTTGATCATCAATTAATGCTTCAATGAATGAATTCGATCCACCCGCTATAATTGGAAGTTTGTCTCTTCCCACTATCGATTTCATCGTAAGAGAAGCCGTGCTAACGAAATTTTGAGCAGTAAAATCAGCTTCGGGGTCCACTATCCCCAGAAGGTGATGGGGGACCCCCTCACACTCATCATAAGTCATTTTATTTGCTGCTATCACTAAACCTTCGTAAACTTGTATTTTATCTGAATTTATTATTTCGGCAGGGTAGCGTGTGGCAAGGTCGATCGAGAGACGAGACTTACCCGTACCCGTTGCACCCATAACAACTACTACTTTATCTTTTTGTGGTCGATGTCGAAGCACAGATAAGTCCATACCACCGGTTGGCATTTGTAGTAAAGATGGTTGAGCTTGTTGGCATCCCATCATAGTCATTTTCACAATGAAATGAATATATTCTTATGTGGCAACTTGAAAATGTGTGTGGTGATGGTTGTTCAGTTTCGAATCATATGAAATTACTTTTATGAGTTGAGAGAAAATGCAAGGCAAATGTGGTATTTATAGTGAAGAAAAGGTTCAATTTAAATTGACAATTCGTTCATGAAATATAAAATGGTCCCAATATAATATTCTTTTAATTAATTAATTTATGAAATATGATACAATTCAATCGATTAAATAGTATATATTTTTGGTTGTGCTCGATCTAAGGCTGATCGTAATAGTGACCTTCAATTCTACCATGACCATATGAAACCACTACAGCAACATTTTCGAATCTCTTTAATCAAAGGTCGCTGTTACTATTGTTCTAAACATTCGAAAAATGAGTCGTAAGAAATTTGTTCTATATCTATGGTTGAGAGAAAATGCAAGGCAAATGTGGTATTTATAGTGAAGAAAAGGTTCAATTTAAATTGACAATTCGTTCATGAAATATAAAATGGTCCCAATGAAATGAATATATTCTTATGTGGCAACTTGAAAATGTGTGTGGTGATGGTTGTTCAGTTTCGAATCATATGAAATTACTTTTGTGAGTTGAGAGAAAATGCAAGGAAAATGTGGTATTTATAGTGAAGAAAAGGTTCAATTTAAATTGACAATTCGTTCATGAAATATAAAATGGTCCCAATATAATATTCTTTTAATTAATTAATTTATGAAATATGATACAATTCAATCGATTAAATAGTATATATTTTTGGTTGTGCTCGATCTAAGGCTGATCGTAATAGTGACCTTCAATTCTACCATGACCATATGAAACCACTACAGCAACATTTTCAAATCTCTTTAATCAAAGGTCGCTGTTACTATTGTTCTAAACATTCGAAAAATGAGTCGTAAGAAATTTGTTCTATATCTATGGTTGCTGCCGCTCTTTAGTATATAAAGGAATATTGTTCCGTTATCAACTTGATAAAACATACATTGACAAAATTTTGTACGAATAAGAAAATGGTAGTCGAGTGATTTTACATTTTTGTCCCGGGGTTGTGACATGCATTGTTGCTTTGTATCGCACAAGTGACGACGTATTTTTTATAATTTTCGGGTAAAATCTTCTTTTACCTTGTTATTTATGTAATTTCTACTTTACATAAAATAATAACATTACTTTATATGGGTTAGACTTTGATTCTAGTTGTGTGATTGATATTAGTTATTACTCATTTGAAAAGCAACAAGTAGATTTATCTTATTGATGAAGCGAAAAGTGTACCGCTTTTAGGGGGTCATTTAAGCCCTAAATCGTATTTATTTGATCAAATATTGCCCTAAATCGTTCCTTTTGTCATTTTAGGTACTTTGGAGAAGAAATCTGGAAAAGGAAGCATTTTGGACGTTTTTGGAGCATAAAAGTGAAGAAAACGACAAAGTCTCAAAATTATGCTGGAAAGTACCTTTGACGGCGTCAGGAATTGGTCCAGACGGCGTCATGGCTTGGCAAAAGAAGTGGATATGAAAATTACTCATGATAAGCCAGAGAATTTTGCATGAAAAATCTGACGGCGTCACCCTTTAATGTGATCAAGGCCATCACGGTTTAAACTAAAGAGGGACGGCGTCAAGCTCAATTCTGACGGTGTCACCCCTTGATAGGCCAGAACGGATTTTGGAGCACTAAAGAGGGACGGCGTCAGGAAGGCCATCCGGGAACCCTAAAAGCGGCGAGGTGACGGCGTCAGAATCTACAACGTGACGCCGTCAGCCCTTAAACTCTATATATAGTTTTGCAATTTTTTGTCATTAGGGTGGAACTTATTGTGTGTAATTTTGGAGGAGAAACCCTAGACGAATTTCTGCCATTTTTAAGGGTTTTCATACCCTTGGATCTCCCATGTTTAATTGAAGATAAGTTATTATTTAATCATTCAATATGTCTATGTGTTGTTTGATTACATCTTGTTCTTGTCTTTTAATTAACATGCTAGGCTAGATTTATCTTGTGTTTGCTTAGATCTAATGAAACCTAGCTATTGATTGTTGGTTATTAGTGTGTTATTAATTGTATTGGATGATTGTTCATCGATGTTAGGCTTAAGAAAACTGGCTAACTTCCTATACGGTAACTTGCTTGAACGTCTTAAGAAACTTGAACCAATGCGTACTAAGGTTTTTATGGTTGTATTTAATGCATGAGCGAATTCTAGTGATCCCATGTTAGGAGCTTCTTAGCCGGCTCGACATAGGAGTGAAGTAGGAGCTCATAGAGTTGGGGAAGTACGTACGCCACCCCACGATTGGTATTAAGGAATACACCCGTCATCCACGCAATTAATACACACTAATCAACCGGTAAAAGATAGTTAGGGAGTAAGGAAATCTAAGTAAACACATTTCTCTCCATATAAGTTTCATCAACCTTTTCATTTTCTGTTATTTTATTTTAATTGCATTCGTAGTTATTTGGGTTAGTTGATTAGCAACTAATTCCGCCCACTCTTTCAAACCCGAGATTTTACTTGCTTTCATAAAATTATAAAAATACAAAAAGAATCTTCCTTCACCCTTAGACCTAATTAGAGTAGTTTTTCATACCTAACGAACACTATTCCCTGTGGAGAACGATCAATCCCCCGTACTTACCACTACACTATACTACATCGGTCAGGTACACTGCCTGGTGGGGTTGTAAGCCTCTTGAGATCCCTTGAGAGGTAAAACCTGTTGTAAGGTTGCAAAACCACGCATCAAGTTTTTGGCGCCGCTGCCGGGGAATAGTTATTGTTTAGGTTGAATTTTTTATTTTATAGGTCTACTCACTAGATTCCTTTCTAGTGAGATTTTTATTTTATTTTTCTAGGTTTTCTTTAGTCTATCTTTTTTCTTCTTTTCTTTGTTCGTAACCATTACATCCGACATCATGGAAGGTGGTAATATCCTCGATCCCAACAACCCACCACAACAACCACCACCACCTCCTAGAGCCCGTACCTTAGGAGAGTACTCCCGTCCTAGCCACCATGGCTATCGAAACACCATTGAGCTCACTCAAGGAGCCAATGTCACTCCCTTGCGATCCGACACCATCCGGTTGGTGCAAAGCGGATGCGCATTCCATGGACTTCGTTCCGAAGATCCTAACCAACATCTCAAGGACTTTCTCAAAATCGTTGATTCTATAGACCTGGATGTTGCCACTCGAGAGACGACCCGACTGCGTCTTTTTCAATTCTCTTTGCGGGACCAAGCTAGTCAATGGCTAGAGCGTCAACCCGCAGGATCCATCACCTCTTGGGATGATCTCACCACTCGTTTCCTTGCTCAGTTTTTCCCACCGGGAAGAACTACCAAGCTAAGGAATGATATCTTGATGTTCCAACAACGTCAAGGCGAAACCCTCTACGAGGCATGGACTCGATTCAAGGACTTACTCCAAAAAGTCCCTCACCATGGCATAGAACTTTGGCTCCAAGTCCAAATCTTCTATGACCATATCAATCTCTCCACAAGGCAAATCATTGACCAATCGGCCGGTGGTAAGCTACGTGATCTAAGTGCGGAACAATCATGGGCTCTCCTAGAGGATCTTGCTCTTTATGACAACGAAAGTTGGAGTGATCCCCGTGATTTGAATAAAACGGTCAAGGCAATATCTTTGCCTTCGAACAATTCAAGCACTTCCGACCGTAGGATCATAGAACTTGAAGACCAAGTCAAGTTCCTTATGAAATCCTACGAGGCTCCTAAACCTTCAAGCCAAGTGAACAAAATCACTTCTTCATGTGAATTATGTAGTGGTCCCCACGACACTCGTGATTGCATGGAACTCCCCGAACAAGCTTTTGCGGACTACGCATCCTCGCGTACCGACGGAGCGGGAGACAAGTGGTACACTTTCAAACCCGAGCCAAACCCCTACGGTGATTCATACAACCCCTCGTGGAAAAATCACCCAAACCTTAGGTGGAAACAAAAGCAAAACGCACAACAAACCAATTCTTCCAACCCACCTAATCGTTTCCAATCAAGCGGTTCCAACTCGAACCGTACTTTCAACAACAATCCTTCCGGCAATGGTAGTACCAATAACTTTGAAGGATTGATGTCTCAATTTATGGCATCTCAAGAAGCTCGTTTAGCCAAGTTTGAAGCCGATTTCAAACAAAAACAAAGCGAGATGACCGATAAGATTGACACCTTGTTGAAAGCCCTCAATGACCGAGAAATGGGAGCACTCCCTAGCAACACGGTCAAGAACCCGAAACTAAACGTCAACGCTATTTCATCGGTTTCGTCCCTTAGTTCTTGTCCACAATATTATTCGGTCAATTCCATGAGCACGTGTTTCAAACAAACCCAAGTCATAGTTGAAACACCTCCCACTCAAAACCTTGACGAAGAATTCAAGGAGCTCCACCTTGAAAGTCCGGTTGTTGATGTGTTGGATGAGAAGAAGCTCAAGTTAGGCGAAAAAGGGACCGCCTTTGTTCAAAACAAACTACCTAAGAAGTTAGATGATCCGGGCTTATTTGTTCTACCTTGCAAGGTCGGTAATTCGGAGGCTTATGACACATTAGCCGATCTTGGATCAAGCCTTAACCTACTTCCGTTACCTCTCTACACCTATCTAAAACTTGGAAAACTTGAAGAAACCGAGGTGATAATAGGCTTAGCGGATGGGAGTGTTGCTTACCCGGTTGGAGTAGTCAAGGACGTGTTAGTACACATAGGAAAACTAACCATTTTAGCCGATTTCCACATCCTTGATATGGTTAGCGACCCTACATGCCCCTTGTTGATAGGTAGAGGATTTTTAGCGACCGCTAGTGCTATGATTGATTGTAAGGAATCTAAGATAGCGGTAGGAGAAGGAGATACTTGGTCAGTCTATGATGTGAAGAAACATGCCTATGATACTAGTGATGAACCAACACCCCATTGGTTAGAAGTAAATAGGAGACCATCTAGATATGGACCTTGGATCGATAGAGGCTTCATAGGACCCCAACGCCCATTTTACCTAGAAGAGGACTTTGTTAACCGAACACATACGGTAGAGCAACTCTTGGCTAGGGACACCGAATTGGATCCGTTTGAAGACCCTCTAGTTTTTAGGAGGATGATTGATTTCCTAGGAGTTTTGCCAATTAACCTAGGGATGAATAAGTGGAATTGTGAGGACGATGATCATAAGTGGGATTGGGACAAACCACCCAAAGATGGAGATGGGTCATGGCATATTAAGATGACATTGTATGACCCAGATGGAGAGAAGTTTGAAAAGATATATCGTACTAAGCGGACCAATAGGAAACTTCAATCCAAGCTTAACCCTAAAGACGTCCTCGATGACGAGCTCACTTATATAGGGTAGAAGGACTTTGAGTCTAGCTACAAGACTCGTTAATAAAGAAAAGCGCTTCTTGGGAGGCAACCCAAGCTTTATTTGCTTTGTGTGTTTATTTATTTGTTTGATTTTATTTGTTTCCGTATGTATGTTTAAATTTTATTATTATTGATTCATGTTCAAAAACTAATTTGTGAAAATGCTTTATCTTGTTTTTAACTTCGTCTTAACTACATATAAAGGTATTTTGCAAAAGTTAAGTGTAAGGGAAATCCAAACCGGTTTATTAGAACACAAATGGACATGAATCGTAATAATAATAAATTAACATGCATATTAGTATTTGTTTGAGTCAAATGCTTGTATCGAGTCATAATGATGTTTTGCAGGATTTCCAGGAAGTAAGGTATAGTTTTGTCCAAAATTTTTCCGGAAACTTAACATGAGAATTCTGTCAGATCATTTCTGACGGCGTCAGGCTTTACAACCTGACGGCGTCAGGTTTAATTTTCTGAAAATTTTTGAAAGTTTTGTTTTCATAAAAAGTTTTTATTAAATCTATAACTTATAATCTCCAGGAATCTGCAAAATTATCATTCCACAAGCATTATATCCTTATATATAGAGTTTATCCCGCCGATGTTATGCAGGTTTTCGTGTTTGTTTTCTCAGGTTTAACAGGTTATTTTGGACAAGGAAATGTTTGTTGGATCAAGTTTTTGGCGATGCATTAGTCATGGAGCTTCAACATTACTTTGGAAGAAGATCTAACCGTGTTACCACATTATCCACCGAGCGAATCAGGGGAGTATTTGATTTCATTCTTTTACTTTATACTTTTACATCTTGTTATTTGAACATTGGGGACAATGTTCATCTTAAGTGTAAGGGGGGGGGGGGTAAAAGTACGATTAGAGAATGCTATTACGCTTGATTTTTGTTTGTTTAATAGTAGATGTGTAATAAAACTGAGATAAATACCTGTTAGGGTAATTTTAGTGCCAAATTTAAATTTTTTTACAACATATAGGAGTGAAACTTTGGTCTTAATGAGCGTCTCACGGATAGGAGTTATATGATTAGCACAAAAAACCGTACCACTAAAAAAAATTTCCACCCCCAAATATGTGAGGTTCGCCCCTAGAATTGGTAGGAAAAGCATTTATGCTATGATGTGTGTACCGGTAGCACTTAGATTCTAGAACTTGCGTTAGGACCATTCCGAGGCCACAAGTGAGACTAAATTCGTGTAGTTAGGATTGACTACATGATAAGAGGCATTATGATTAACCCATTGTTTTACACCTGTGATTTTGTTATAATTACGTTGGCTACATTGGTCAAGTAATTCTCCCACACCCTTTGCGTTGTACTCATTTTTAGTACACGATACCCCTAGTACACCCCTCAGAGCCTATCTTTTCGTTTCTAACTTTAAGCATTTTACTTAAAGGAAGAATTTGTTTACACCCCACTTAAATGTACACCCAAATCGCCTTAGCCTACCTTGTATGCACTCATTTTTAGTGCATTATTGTGACAACATTTGTTTAAAACCCAAGTTAATTATCTAATTGATTACATGGTTGCTAAGTCGAGTCATATCCTTGTACATACTGTTTTGGGACGATTGGGACTCATGGGTAAAGTACTAGTGTAATGGAGTAATGGGGAAGAACAACATTATTACCCCCATATGTGCTAAATATTTTTAAAAGTACTCCAAGTTTTTCAATTATCTTAATTCGAGTCATTAGAATAGTTATTTGTAAAGTTATGTAAAAGTTCAAGTGTAAGGGGAATGCAACGCCCCTATGATGTATTATTTTGGATGGTAGGGCAAGAGTGTATGAAAAAAAAAAATCGAAAAAATCAAGAAAAATACAAAAAAATGAAGAAAAAAAAAAGAAGAAAAGTAGAAAAAACATACGGACTACCATCCCGTTTCATTTTATGTTTATTTTATGTTTTTGTTATTTTGTTTTTAGCTTAAGATTGAGTCGAGTCTTGACTTAGCAACATTGTATAGTACATGTAATTAATCAAGATCTTTAACTCGCCACCAGTAAAATATCCTTTATCCAGCAAAACCGTGTTTATCATATCCCTACACCTAACGTTATAACCCGTTTAAAAGCCCTCTTTGATAGTTTATCTTTGGTGCTTACGCCTAGTGGAGGAGGTTTTCGATCATTTCCCAAGCATATGGTAATCTATTTGCTATGACAGGTAGTGAGAGATATTATCCGTTTTCATTTATGAGATTTATTTTGATGACACTTGAGAGATGTGAGTATCTAAACACTACTTGTGAGGTGCTAGTCTATAATCTCCGTGCTTATTATGATTAAAGTGGAACGACTGTTTGTTGTAATTACTTTTATATTAGTGTTAAATGACCCCTAACTTGTATTTTGATTAGAATAAAAGCGCATTTGCTTGAGGACAAGCAAATCTCAAGTGTAAGGGTATTTGATGAAGCGAAAAGTGTACCGCTTTTAGGGGGTCATTTAAGCCCTAAATCGTATTTATTTGATCAAATATTGCCCTAAATCGTTCCTTTTGTCATTTTAGGTACTTTGGAGAAGAAATCTGGAAAAGGAAGCATTTTGGACGTTTTTGGAGCATAAAAGTGAAGAAAACGACAAAGTCTCAAAATTATGCTGGAAAGTACCTTTGACGGCGTCAGGGATTGGTCCAGACGGCGTCATGGCTTGGCAAAAGAGGTGGATATGAAAATTACTCATGATAAGCCAGAGAATTTTGCATGAAAAATCTGACGGCGTCACCCTTTGAAGTGATCAAGGCCATCACGGTTTAAACTAAAGAGGGACGGCGTCAAGCTCAATTCTGACGGCGTCACCCCTTGATAGGCCAGAGCGGATTTTGGAGCACTAAAGAGGGACGGCGTCAGGAAGGCCATCCGGGAACCCTAAAAGCGGCGAGGTGACGGCGTCAGCCCTTAAACTCTATATATAGTTTTGCAATTTTTTGTCATTAGTGTGGAACTTATTGTGTGTAACTTTGGAGGAGAAACCCTAGACGAATTTCTGCCATTTTTAAGGGTTTTCATACCCTTGGATCTCCCATGTTTAATTGAAGATAAGTGATTATTTAATCATTCAATATGTAGGGTATTCACTAAGCAAGAATCACTGTGTGAGGCTTGTATGGATCGAATTGAAGAGGTTTTAGGAGAGAGAAATGGGAGCCTTTAGTGAGAGAAAGTAACTTGTGAAATATTAGATTGAAAGGTCCAACCCTTCCCTTGTGTGGGAAGGGGTATATATACTACTACATATTATGTCCCTAGTGGACTGTGGAGCGAGCTGACAGAGGGTAAAGACCCGACCCACTCCACAATAGTAATTAATAACTAAGCTACTAATAATATTACTGATAATCTTATGAGCTATGATGATCTAATAAGTACTCGGGGTGACCGAGTCTTCTGCTGAATATTCATATTCCTAACAATCTCCCCCTAAGGGAGGTCACCCCAGAAGTAATGTTCTGAAATTCAGCACTTCTTCCTTGGATCTTGACATCATAGCTCGTACTCATTGAATCTTCAATGTCATAGATTGCTGTGCAAACATCAGTGATCTGAAGATGACTTCTCTTTTGTCTTGGATGAATTTTGAATAATCTCTGAACGTATCATCCCACTTGAGTCTCCAAGTCATCTTTCTGTAGTAATACTCCATGTGATGAAATATACTTAGAGCCGACATGCTCACACGATATGGGGTCATGATCTTCAGCATCAGAGTTAGCAGAAGCTGTGTTTAAGGTCTTTTAGGGTGATCATGACTTCTTTGATGATGATGTGGTGTGAACATGTGGTGATGGATTGGCATCTTTTCTGCAACCAGCTACAACAGCAATCAGCTACAGCTTTCCACAGCTACAATCGCCAGAAGTTCCTGCATATGACAGTTAGCAATAATTCGACCGGTACTTACAAGTTTGGACTTCGAGACAGTCAACAGCATATTGTGAAAACTCTCTCTAATCCTTACCAAGACCGTTCCTAATCGAAAACCCACAGAGGGCCTTTTAAGATTTTACCGTAGTAAATCAACGATTAGGTGAGTCGCTGGAGATCACTCCACGACTGTAGACCGGTTGAAACCGCCGCGACCACTAAGCGTAATCCACGAGGAATTACCGAAGTGACCTGCTTTCAGGGCTGCTTGATGTTGACCCTGGCAGGAATTTCCATTCAATCATTGAGAATTACATAAGTAAATTCTCTCATAAATGTTCTGGCAAATTGCTAAGATCTGCGTAGGACTCTTAAGATTACAACTGGTGTCCTTAATGTTGAACACCCAGTGTAGAAATAATTTGTGTCCCTATGAGATCTTATTATGCATCTCGTGGCTCTAGACTCTATTGTGCGTTTTGATTTGGTGATCGGAGGCTGGAGAGGACTGCCACCTTTTCAATATCATCTAACTCGGAGTGAGAGAGACGATAGTAATGTATTGAACTCCGTGACAATTGAAACAAGAATCCTTTGAGGGACCTTGAGTGGCTAGGGGGGTTGTGCAGCGTATCACTGGGTCCATGATACTTTGTCTTCAATGCCAGCAATCAACTAAGTGATTCTGACAGCATATGTATTGACCCGGTTTCTGCCTAAGTTGTAAGGAGGGCTATTTCTTTTCACCCTTTCTCTTTACAATTCTTTTTCATTCTTCAACCCCTTCAGTGCTTACCGAGACTTCAAAACTAACACCTTGTTGGGTTTGTTCCAGTGTTAGCTCCATCTCAGTCGGCACTATTCCCTTATGCACATTTCTCCTTTTTAATCATACCTAAGGACTTCTACACTAACTAGTGGATTGTCCCTGGGTAGATCCCTCCGGCTCTGGCGGGATCGTGGGAACTTGAGCCTAACCTAACCATCCTTATAACTCCATGCATTAATTAAAATGGTCGGTCTTTGGTATTCATCCACAATTGCCAAACCAAATCTTTGAAAAATCTCTCAAAGTGTTCATGATTCTGAAACACATTTTTGCAAACACTTGAGAGTTTTATATTTTTCAAATGCTCCCCCTCAACATGTGCTTGGTTGATTGTTTTATAAATTTGCACATGTTAGGTAGAGCTCGCACTTTTTGAATTGATCCACTTTCAGTGAACATGACCGATTCGAGACACGCTTACATCACTGGTTAGACCAGCTTGAAATTATTACCCGTCCTGGTCAAGTCCATAGAAAGTTTCTCGAAACGGTACACTCTACTCAGATACATCTTTTTCGAGACACGCTTACATCACTGGTTAGACCAGCTTGAAATTATTACCCGGCCAAGGCGTATCCTTTCGATTGATGACAATTCAAGTTTCGTCAATTCTTAGGTGAAGTCTGAGCCTTGTTCACACAAGATGCCATAATCCATTGTTTTGTAAAACCATTTGCTCCCCCTCAATATATGCATTGATATAAGAAAGATTTTCGTACATATGGAGGAGCTTGCTTTTATGACCAAAACATTTTGCTCCCCCTCAATATGTGCCTTGATATGCAAAATGGTTTAGCACATACGGGAGAGCTTACATTAATTACCAAATCATCACATTTTATCAGAATTTCCTATTTAAATCACATTCTCTCCCCCGATCAAAAATTTCAAACCATTTGAGATTTGTGATCCCAATTGATTTAAATACGTTTAGAAAAATTCGGGAGAAAATGTGGTCAGGTTTAAATGTATTCTGATTTAGGAGCATACGATGCTCCCCCTGAAACAACGAGAGAGTGTCACTGCTGATGTTGCACAAATTTGGTAAGGTGTCAGAAATTTGAAAATTTAAGTCAATTGACCACCTTCTGTAACATCAAGACTCTCTTGAAGAATCAAACAAGATAAAGAGTCTGATGTAAAGAAGACTTCTCTTCTAATACACGAAATGACGCACTGAAACGTACATCAAGTCGGGAGAACATGGATATAAAGTAATCCATGCCCAGGTGAACATCACCCGGTTGGAGAAACAGCTGTCTTTTTGGCGACATGCTTTCCCCATTGTACAGTGCGGGTTGCAGTATGAAGTAACTGCAAGCCATTAAGACATGTTTTAACTGATTAGTATAACTTCTGCTCGAGCTTCATTTAAGAATCCGTGCCATTGTTGAATGACATTTCTAGATACGTAAATGTTATCGATAAACAGAAGACATGCCTAGGTAGAACTATTTTTGGTATTTTCTGATTTTTCGATTTTTATGGTTTTTATAGGTTTTATATTTTTGTATTTTTCTTTTTGATTTAAGATATATACAACTATGTACAAGGATATAAGAAGACAATCCTTTACTCCTCCTTTTCTTCCTGAAGACACTTGAGGGTTTCAGGAGTCATGCTTTTCATGCCAAGGCGTGGGAGAATAAACTGAAACCTTTCTCTTGGGAGGGCCTTGGTGAAGATGTCAGCTAACTGAAACTCTGTCCTCACGAAGTATAGCTCCACAATTCCTTTTTCCACCTGTTCCCTGATGAAGTGATGCCTGATGTCGATGTGTTTTGACCTGGAGTGCTGAACATTGTTACAACAAAGAGCAATGGCGCTTTTGTTGTCACAATATAGGGGAATTTTGTTGTATGAGAATCCATAGTCCGAAAGCTGTGATCGCATCCAAAGGATTTGTGCACAGCAAGCAGACATAGCAATGTACTCAGCTTCAGTAGATGATATGGAAGTACTCATCTGCTTCTTAGAAGACCAACTAACCAACTTTTCCCCTAAAAATTGAGCTCCTCCTGAAGTACTTCGACGAGTGTCTTGACATCCCGCATGATCAGCATCTGCGTATGCCGTTAACTCCATTGCAGTGTCCTTAGGATACCAGAGACCCATATGAACCGTGCCTTGAAGATATCGGAAGATCCTTTTCACTGCTTCAACATGCTTCTTGGTTGGTCTGGATTGATACCGAGCACACATACACACAACAAACAGAAGATCTGGTCTGCTAGCCGTGATGTACATCAAAGATCCAATCATGCTTCGATACTGTGTGATATCAACTGGAATCCCTGAAGGATCTTCATCCAGCTTCGTTCTATCAACCATGGGAGTGTCAACAGGTTCACTTGAATGGAATCCAAACTTTTTCAGGATCTCGTTGGCGTATTTGGATTGATTGATGAATATGCCTCCGGGACTTTGAGAAACTTGTAGTCCTAAGAAAAATGACATTTGTCCCATCATGGACATTTGGAATTTGGAATTCATCTCCTTTGAGAAACTATCACATTCACCAGGATCTGTTGAAGCAAAGATGATATCATCTACATATATCTGAACTAGCAGTAGATGGTTTCTTGATTTCCTGGTGAATAGTGTAGGATCAACAACACCCTTGGAGAATCTGTTTGCTAGGAGGAACTTGGACAATGTATCGTACCATGCCCTTGGCGCCTGTTTTAGCCCATAAAGAGCCTTCTTCAAGCGGTAAACATGAGTAGGGTGTTCAGCATCCACGAATCCTTCAGGTTGACTCACGTAAACTTCTTCCTTTAAGTCACCATTCAAGAATGCCGTTTTGACATCCATCTGGTAGACTATCATATTACGACTAGCCGCATTAGCTAGGAAGATTCTTATAGCTTCAATTCTAGCAACCGGAGCAAACGATTCTTCAAAATCAATGCCCTCTTCTTGTCTAAACCCTTTAGCAACTAGCCGTGCCTTGTTCTTTAAGACATCACCATACTCGTCAAGCTTCACTTTGAAGATCCACTTTAAAGCAATGATCATTGCACGCTCAGGAGGAGGCACTAATTCCCATACTTCAAGTCGATCAAATTCATGGATTTCATCCTGCATAGCCTGGAACCAGCAATCTTTAGTCATTGCTTCTTTGGCATCTTTTGGTTCAACTTTAGACAGTACGGAATTAAAGAAGCACCATAGTGCATCAGTGGCTAGTTGATTACGAGTGGATACTGGACGTGAGGGATTGCCTATGATGTTGTCGATTGGATGATCACTGGTCCATTTCCTGAGATGGTCGTGAGGTTGATGATTGTGAACAGACGAAGCAGTGCTGTGATCTTCAAGTAAGGATGTGTCTGATGAATGTTCAGGAGCAAAGATGTTTTCAAAAGGAGCCTCTTCAACATGAGCAAAAGGATTAACTTCCAAAGAGTTATTATCTGAAGATTCTTGCATTACTGGAGAAGTTTGAGTGTTTGATGACGAAGGCGATTGACTGGCAGCAGGAGCATTGTGACTGACTGATACTGAAGCTGCAGGTCCTTCTGAATCTTGTGGGGCTTGAACCTCATCCATAGGAATTACAGCTGATTCACTCGGGATGGTTCCATTTGTTGGCTCAAAGTATTCATCAAACATGGGATCGAATAACTTCTTCAACTCCTCACATGTAGGTGGCACATAAGAATCCGCAGGCGTGGAATTCTGTACAAGTCCTGAACTAATGGGTCCAGGAGACAAAAGGTGAAGATCGGGTCCAGAACTGATTTGTCCTGAAACAGGTAGCTCACTCAGCTCATCGAACGTAACATGAATGGTTTCCATGATTTTACGGGTCCTTTTATTGTAGATTCGATACCCTTTACTGTCTGGTGCGTATCCAACGACAATACCTATATCTGCTTTAGCTCTTAATTTTCCCAGGTCTTGACTATCGTTAGTTGGATAGCAAAGAGCACCAAAACACACGCAGAAAGGAAAGATCTGGTTTCTTGTTATGAATTAACTCGAAGGGAGTCTTCTCATGAACCGGATGAATTAGGGATCGGTTTTGAGTGTAACATGCTGTTGCTATAGCTTCTGCCCAGAGAAACATCGGTGTCTTTGAAAATATAAGCATGGTTCTTGCAGCCTCCACCAGAGTACGGTTCCTTCGTTCAACCACCCCGTTCTATTGAGGCGTGCGAGGGATACTTTTCTGATGCGTGATGCCAATACTTTCATAGAAATTACGGAGTTGTTGGTTAACAAACTCAGTACCATTATCTGTGCGGATGATTCTGACAGTTTTATCTAGCCTTACTTGCAGCTGTTTTATCAGTTTAATGATAACCTCTGGAGTTTCGTCCTTGGTTCTCAAAAACTTTACCCATGTGAACCGAGAATAATCATCTACTATCACCAGAACATACTTCTTTCCATTTATGGTTTGTATTCTCATTGGACCGCACAAGTCCATGTGGAGGGTGTGAAGAACTTCCAAGTTGGTGTTGACGGTTTTAGGCTTGTGGGTTTGTTTCTTGCTTTTACCCAGTTGACATGCAGAGCAGAGATGATCTTTCTCATATTTCAGTCTGGGCATCCCTCTAACAAGATCTTTACGGGAAAGATTATTTATGGTACCGAAGTTCAAGTGGTTCAAACGACGATGCCACAGCCATGATTTTGTTTTAGAGGCTTTAGAAAGCAAGCATATTGGAGAGGACTTCAACATTTCTTCAATTGAGATGGTGTATAGATTGGTGCCCCGACTGCCCTTGAGGAGATCTAAACCATCCAATTCTCTGACGAAACATGTATGCTTTCTGAAGGCCACTTCCAGATCTGAATCACAAAATTGACCCACAGAAAACAGATTGTGTCCTAGTCCTTCCACATAATATACCCTTGAGATTACACTATTACCAAACACATAATCTCCATAACCCATAATAGCACCAAAGTGGTCGTTCCCAAATCTAACTGTCCCGATAAACTTTTTCACGAAGTTCTTGAGCCGAGAGCGATCTCCAGTCATATGTTTTGAGCAGCCTGAGTCCAAATACCACAGGACGATTTGTACGACCTGCATTTGAAACCAGACAACAATGGATAACTGAAAAATGTGGATCCCCAAGTGCAATTGGGGTCCATTTGGTCAGCACACACATATTCAGGAACTACAGATTTCACAGATGCTACTATCTTTTCTGTGGAGACAGAACTTGAGACAGGACAAGACCTAGATGGAGGGCATTGTGATTCTAAAGGCAAGATTCTACCAGTTGGTCTCCATTCCTTATTCTTCACAATTTTATGCATATTCATTTTAGGCAATGGTCTCTGTTTTCCTAAATTGAATTTCCTTCCAGTGGGTCTCCATTCCTTAACTTTTACAATTTTATGCTTATTCATTTTAGGTAACGTGCACGGTTTTCCTAAATTGAATTTCCTTACAGTGGGTCTCCATTGATAGCCTACGCTAGCAAATGTTTTTCCTGTTGCTTTCCAAACCTTTTTGCATGCTTCAGTTATCCTACCATTCTTAACATGGGATGATGCAGAAGACATCAGAAAAGACACAACACATTCATCATGATTAGCAGAAATTAAACAATTGTCGCAAGTTTTACAGATAGCATTAGAATTCGAATTAATTACAGTACTTTTGATACTAGAATCAACACGATTCATCCTACTCATTGTAAACTTATTGTTCCTAGGTTGGGCTTCTACATTCTTCAAGTGATCATTCTTAGCTGGCGCAGTCATATCCTTTCTTTCATTTCCTCTAGACCTTGACCCGCTAGCTTGGGTGTCACTTTTTACTCCTGTAGAAGCATCGAAGGCAACATTAGTTTGTTTTTCTGTCACATGCCTTCCTGATAATGATGTGTTGGGTTCTGATGTTTTGGGTGGTAGATCAAAGGCTACATGCTTGTTCACAACATTGGATGATGATGCAACAAATCTATCTCTATGGCCTCTAAACTTAGGAATTGAGCCTATGGCATATTCTAAGTTTTCCTGAATCCTTTTCGTGAGTTTGCATGCATAGACTACTGCTTGATCAAGTGGCTTTTCATTCCTATCCTTTTCAACTACCTCACGAAGTGTGTCAAGGCCTTCTCTAAGATGATCTAGATATGTTTGATGGGCAAGGCTGTTATTTCTAAGCTTAAACGGAATGCGCCCAACATCAACATCATACTTTTTACTATCAATAGCCTTTTGTGAATCACAATTACAAGTGGTGTATGGCATTTTACCTTTCACCCGAGCCTTAAGATTCTCAATTTCATTTGTTAAAGAGGTTATATGATCATTATGATTGCTTCTTGTAACTTTAATAGAATCATATAACTCTTTGAAATGTTGTTTAACCTTTGAATTTTCTTCTCGATAACACTCATTTTCATAATGTAACTTATTTATGGTGTTTTGATATTGAAAATTCTGAGAATCTGAAGATGAAGGTTTATTGGTGCCATATACTTCACACTTGTTGGATTTCAATTGGGCAATTTGGGCCCTCAGCAGTCGAATCGTGTTCGTGTGAGCTTGAATTGTCTCATCTCGTTTGCTTAATTCAAAATAAGTATCAAATTCAGGAGCATCCAAGGATGTCTTGTCATTCGATATCTTATGTTTTTCATTTAAATGTTGATATTTCAATTGTAAATTAAGGTATTCAACTTCCAATTTTGAAAAACGTTTAACCATGTTATCATGGTCATCATTTTGAATTTTTTCAAGCAATTTTAAATTCTCCCCCTCAAGCTCAACAACACGATTCTGGGTGACATTCAACGCAATAGCATACTCATTAAATTGACAAGCAGACAATGCAGAATCAGTAACAGTGTAAAATACATCTTGTGCAATACATCTAGCAATCAAATTGTCGTTAGTAATGAGTATGTTTTTTCTTTCAATCTCTCGACTCTTAAGCTCTATTGCATATTCATTCACCTCTTTTTCCATGTCTTTAAATACTACTTCCATTTCTTTTATTTCGACTTTAAGAGCAGTTTGCAACCCTTCAAAATGTTCTTTAAGTAGTTTAAAGAATGGCATGACCTCAGTTAAGTAACACCTTTTTGCATGTTCAAAACACCTTTCCCCCTCAGTAATGCCGGTTGGTGTGATTCTCTTCTTACATGTTTTATCAAAATCAGCAAATAGTTGCCAAAGCACATATAAGCTAATAAAGGTTTTGCATTCAGTGGGAAGAGACAAAGGCACCAGATTCCTAGGTGTATTGGGAGGATACACCGTTATGGACGCAACTTTTCGAATGAGGGGGGTGTTGGCCTTAAGTTTATCTTCCTTAAGTTTTTCATTATCTTGTTTCCAAAATATCTGTTCAGGTGTTAACTTCTTTTGAGGAGCAAACACAGTCAAACGATTTTCCTCATAATAATCATGGGGTTTGATTATTATTCGTCTGGCTATGCATTCGGGATCCCTCATTTTCTCATTCATTTTTTCCCTCGTTTTATCACTTAACTCATCCTCTTCATCAGTGTAGATATGCTCAGGTTGGTCATGAATAGGCTTAATCATCACATTACCATCATATAGGGCTGGTTGAAGTACTTGCATACCCTTAAGGATTGTTGACTTTGGTTCACCTATCATGATTTTACTATGCTTATCACTCAACTTTCTGTGCTTATGAATCATTTGAGCAGTTTGTATGGTTTGATTTTGTGTGTACAACTTATCTTCAAGCTTATTTTTTAGCGTCTTGAGTTTAGAGAAATCATTTAAAAGAGTTGTTTCTTTTTGTTTGAATTCTTGCTTAAGTGTTGTTACACACTTTTGTGCTTCCTGTTTCTGTTTGACAGACTGTTCTAGCTGACTTTTCAAAGAACTTAACTCTATTTTTAATGTTTCTTCTCGCACTCTAGACTTTTTAATAAGTGTACTCATTTGACCCTCTAATTTCTGCTCACGATCATTAAGTTCAAACTTAGCACGCTGTTCATACATAGCAACTTGTTCTTTATAGATGTTAAGTCTAGTGATCAAGTTATTATCAGGGACAGGCAATTGGTTCTCATGGTACACACAAGCATTATCTACATTACTCGCATTATCTAAGGCACATACATTACTCATAGCACACACATCATTATTGACAAAGGATTCACCATTTGGTACATCAGGCGAGTTGTTGCTATTCAAATACTGTTCATATGAGACAATATTGCTATTTTCCATATCAACATCACTTGAGTCAGAAACAACTGCTTGATGTACTTCTTCGGGAATCTGATGTCCCTCGACAATATTATATGTGTCATAAATTTTTAGTACCTCAGATATCACGGATGCATTAGAAGGATCAGCTTGACGAGATGAGGCCAGGGAAGACAAGTTAGCCATGAAGATTGTTTGAGCAGTAGGTTCATCATCCACATCAGAGTCAAAAGCATCACAGTCATCTGCCTTGAAGATGTTAGGATCATTAAGTGCTAGATCCTGAACAGGTTTCTCATCCACATCTTCATCAAAAGTATTTCCTCCATCTCCTGCCAAGAACAATAACTCTTCCTCATCCAATACAACACCATTTTCTTGAGCTTGCATTAACAGCATCTTGTCTTTGAAGTAATCTGAGTTCTGAGGACGTTTAGGTTGATTGCAGTTTCTAGCAATGTGTCCAAGCCCCCCACAATTATAACACTTGATCTGTTTCCCTTGCCCCTGATTGGCATTCCCTGCTCTGTTCTGCACATAACCTCGACCCATGTTTCTACCAGCTCTCCCTTGCACATTCTGGACCACAATTTTCCCGTCCTCCACCATTGCTAGATTGCGTGGGTTGGAAGAATTCCTTAACTGATTGTTGGTCTGAGGGAGTGATGCTTGAAACTGTTGAACCAATAGAGATACTTGATTGGTGAGGTTGTCAATCATTTTGTCGGTCTGAGAGTAGCCTGAGTCAAGTTGTGAACTCATAGCAGGTACTTGTGAGTGAAGTTGGTGATAGCTTGGATTGGATGATGATTGGTTTGTTGGTTGTATGTTTGTCATGAATGCCAGTGGGTCATTTGCAGTTGAAGGATTCAACTTTTCTCTCAGCACCCTATCATAGGCAGCATGCTTCTCATGTTGTTGCAGGTAAGCATACAGCTGTTCATAGTTAGCCTCCCTTAAACCTTTGTTGAGTTTGACGGCAGTAACAAATCTGTCCCATTCCGGAGTCATGTTGTTCACAAACTTTGAGTTAAGTTGGATATTGGGCATAGTCATTCTGATCATCCTCATATCATTCACCAACTTATGAAATCTCACATAGTAATCTGTGATATTTTCTCCTGGGTTCATTTTGAAATGCTCGAACTCATCATACAGCTGTGACTCACGATCTTCCTTTGTGAGTTCTGACCCTGCTAGCAGCATCTTAACGTTGTCCCACACAGCTTTGGCTTCAGTGTTGAAATTGATGAGCATGTACACATCCTTTGGAAGACCTTGAATAACTATGTTGGAGGCTCTAATATCGGCATCATACCTCTTCTTTTCTTCTTCATTAAGATCATTGTAGTTCCTAGGTCTGTCGATGCCCCAAGTTACTGTTCCATCTTCACCAGTTGTAACCACGTCTCTGGTGGTACCCATCTGATAAGGTCCTTCGTCAATTGACTTAAGAATGTTAACACCATTATCTTTGCCCAAGCAGTAAAGTCTAATTCGTTGTGCCCAAGACTCATAATCCGTCCTATCTAGCATAGGTGGACGAGTGTCAGATCCTGCTGCTTGAATATCATCTGATGATGTACTTGATGTGGTAGCCATAGTAACTACGGGATTTTACTGATCTTGTGATTTAACCGAGAAATCGAATCTTTCGCGGGAATTTCTAAAATCACCAAGACACAAACCGCATACAAGTCTGAGAGACAAACCGAGTAGATACAAACCGAGTAGATTCCACAGAGACAAACCGAGTCTATACAAACCGAGTCTACACAAACCGAGTACACAGCTGGGACAAACCGAGTAGGTACAAACCGAGTAAAATCCTTAGAGACAAACCGAGTCTACGTAGCTGGGACAAACCGAGTAGACACACAAACCGAGTAAATTTACACAAACCGAGTAAATTCTTAGAGACAAACCGAGTCTACACAAACCGAGTATGCACAGCAGGGACAAACCGAGTACGCGCAGCAGGGACAAACCGAGTCGACACAAACTCCCAGGCACGTCACTTTCACTGCCTTTTGTCCTTTAGCCTAAACGAGTAAAAGGACAAACCGTGTCCAAGAATTGACACAAACCGAGTCCAATAATCGACCAAAATAGACAAACCGCTGCCAAGAACAACTCAACTACTACCCACGAATTTTCTCAAAATCACCACACCGTTCTTAGATCTGTGAATCCAAACACTAAATACCACTCTAATACTATTCTTAAGCTAGAAAGTACAAAGAAAACCAACTTCTAATCACTAAACAAAGTACAAAGATGAAATTTATGCAACTTCAACAAACCGAACTAAAAACTTAAAAACTACAAATCTAACCAAGAAAAAGCCTAAAGAACTACACAAATACAAGATAAAACAACCTCTAATCACTAAACCAAGCACAAACTGAAACGTATGCTACTAATCAAACCGAACCAAAGAAAATTTGAAAACTACAAGTCGACCCAAGTATAATGTAACACCCCAACCCAGCAAGGGTAGAAGTATCACACTAATGGCTCCATATCAGATCAAACAAAGCATACAATCAATAGTAATACAATGGTTCTCAAAGGTTACAAATGAAATCTTGCAATACAAAGGGTTACAAAGGAAAATACAAACTGCCTATCAAATCCATAAGTACATCTCTTCTAATGGCTTCTATTCAGAGTCCTCTAAGTCCAAAGTCTCTTCACTCATACCCAGCTTCCAACTAAAACCTGCCGCACACGAAAAGAAAACGTGCGGCTGAGCTTAAAAAGCCCAGTGAACAGATATAACGTAACAAGCAGTAGCATAATGAATAATACATGAGTAAATGAGAGTGGAAGCATGAATACATGGTAAGAATACATGGCAAGAATACATGGTATCATAAGGGAAAGGACAAAGGTGCATGGTAAAGAAAGGTCAGTAATCCACTACGAGCCCATAACATAACATGAATCATAATCATAATCATAATCATAATCGTAAACATGCAGAGGGGAGACCTCTTAGTATCCTGTGAATATGAGGGGTGTCCTCAATCATGGGTATCCTGTAAATATGAGGGGTGTCCTCAATCATGGGTTGGAGTAGCTAGCTTCCGGAGTGTGAAAGACGTGTATCGCACACACCATCAGTCACCATGAATAACATAACATAACATGAACATGAACAAATCTAGGATGCATCCATACGCCCCAGGTGGCCATAATCTGCCTCTACGTAAACATGAATCATAAACATAACATGCAGGGACGGGACAGGTCATCACTCTCCTGCCCTAGAGTCATGCCATCGGTGCATCGACTGACATGGACATGAAACCCTCATGCCTAGTGAGTGGCTCGTAGTATCAAACTGAGGGTAAAGGTCAAGTATCATGAATCATGTTTTTAGTTTACTTGCATAGGTCAATATCATGTTTCATAAGTTCATAATCATGGTTCATAATCATGGTTCATAAGCAAGGTTCATAGGCAAAGGTTCATAAGCAAAGGTTCATAATCATAAAAGGTTCAATATCATGATGGTTCAAAAGACCGGAGTGCATGAAATAAGGAAACATGGCAATGGTATAGGGAAACCCTAATATGAATCATAATAAGAGAATGAAGGCCTCTTAATAAAGAAGCAGAATATCTGTACCTTAAACCGCCAACGAAACCATAACATAAGAATAGGAAGTCACTCCCTCTTCAGCGAATCTACACGAATTAAAGATCTGCTAATTATTAATAACTCATTTTAAAATCAGACTAACTCGTTTTAGTCGGCTTTCCATTTTTAGTGACTTCCCATTTATAGCCGCTTTCCAAAAATAGTAACTTTCCAATTTAGTAAGTTTAGGGTACAACTCATAATTAATCACATTAGGATTTCTAAAGACAAGGTATATAATGGTTCAAAGCTCGTTAATGATTAAAATTAAATGTTCAATTAATGTGCTTAGGGTTTAAAGTGTCAATATTCAACAGTTGAGGGTTTAATGTGTCAAGATGGATTTTAGGAATTATATTAGCAAGAAACAAATGATAGGAATCACAGGTGACATGGTTTGGTGTTTATATTTGTATGCCTCTTCATTCACGCAACATAAACAATCATAATTTACGAATCTTTTTAACGTCGCATGGATTATTACAATGAATCAATACAAATAGGGTGCCATGCATACGAGTTGTGTTTAATTTCTTCATGTTGCCTGTGGTATCTTTTACGCGTATTTTTTTATTAATCAGAACGGAAACAAACGTATTGGTGATCAATTTTATGCGTGTCATTATCATACTATATGTGTCATGGTTTTAGTTTATATACGCATAACTCTTTTATAAACGAAAACGAAAACGACTTAAAGTGGCAGTGTGTATATATATTATATAAGTCGCAAGGCACACTTGTAAAAATCATTTGAATATTGCATATGGTTTTAACGTGGCATGCATGGATTCTTTCATGTGATATGTTATATTAACATACAATAACAATCAGTTTTTCATATAAGTAGCTTGTGTATTCTCTACGTATAATATTTTCTCGAAACGAAACAATTAGATGATTAAAATATGTGAGTTGTGTGACATGTAAATGTGACATGTTTCTTGTGTTTCGACTCTTAAACTCGACCTTTATACTCATACATTCGATATCTCTTTCTAGTCTATACGACAACACAACTACACCACATCCATTCGTACCACATGAAATGACAAGACTACACAGAACACCCCATTTGAACCTATTACAGTGGACGCCTATGACCCAGTTTCTTTTGTTTAAACCCTTTTTATTCAACACTATAACCATTCACACGACCCACCATACAGTCACATAAAATCACAATCCCAAAACAGGCATGCACTACTAACCCTTTACACGTACAGACCCAACACTTTAACTAGTCGCAACCCGGTTCGACTCAAAGGCACACACACATGCGTAACGAATAAGATATTGCGAGACCAGGTTTGAACTACGAACTCTCGCAAGACCAAAACAAGCTTAACGAGACACGGCATGCGAGAGGGTACCATTTTAACGCTGCAACAGTTACACCACACCTTAAACCCTTCGTTCCCACCATATTTGAAACAATACACACTCCGCGAGGCATGACAAGAACGACACACAATACGTAAATCGCCACATCACATATCTAACAAGACACAAGACTACACATAAAACTCACACACACGTAAACACAAGCATATACACCAGGTGATACAATACACATACAATAACAAAACCCCTCTTTAAACCCTAACCCTTATCTCGTTAGCATACATATGTTGTTCGTATCCCATATTTATGATGCAAACTGATGTTACATTAGTATGATTGTTAGAGTTTGTATAGCATGAATTTACTGCATATTATATATTGTATGTATGTCTCGCTAGGGCAGAAAAAAAAAGAGATGGGGATACCTTCAAAGCTGGGTGTCGAGACCAAAGAAACACCAACAAGGAAACCATGAAGCAACACCCTTTCGGACAAAACTACGCACGATCAACCCCTTCAAACCTCCATCGCACCTCCTTGTTCTTGGGAGAAAAATAAAAGCTGCCGTCACCCCACCTTTAGGGTTTTGTGTCGAATAGAACAGGGAGGGAGGAAAACAGTTTGATAGAAAAATAAATAAATAAAATAATAAGGGAGGAGCGTGTATATCTGTGGAAGAAAATGAGATATTGTAATTTATTGTGTAATGCAGATTAGAGGCTTTTTAGGTAGTCAAAGTATAAGGAGGAGCATGGGTGAAATTTTTTGGTAAGGTTTTAATGTAGAAATAAATTGTGTTTAATGGGGTGGTTATGAGATAAATGTTGCACCGTTTTCTTTTATGGGATTTCAATTCAAAATTTCGGATGATTCAATTTGCAATTCACACGTTTGATAGTGTAATACCAACTAGGAAGATTAAAATCCCTATTTTTTTTATATGTAACATTTGTCTTATTTAGGTTACTAATTATTAATAGAATTATAATACATATCATATAGTTTAGGGTCCGATTTAATTTATTACCAACCTTAGGGAAAAATTCAAAAGTTAAACGTAAATTTAGGCATTCGATTTTTAGGGTTTTACAACTCTTCCCCTCTTAAAAAGAAATTTTCGTCCTCGAAAATTGAAGTGAAACGAAATGGAAAACATAACGGACCATGAACAGAATGTGAAATGACTAGTTTCTCATGAACTGAACTTGTCGGTCAAAATAGCTTTGGTTCCTCTGAACAAACATAACATACGGAATTTAGATCAAAAGAATAATATACCAACGTAAGAGATGATAATGGTATTCTCTCGGAAGAGATACAGGGAATAAGTAGAATTTGACGGATAAATCGTCCGTGGAATCTGATTAAACAACCAGATGAGAACGTACCGAATTGCAGAAATATGAGAGTGATAAATATGCTTAACTCTTCAGATTTTCAAATAGTCTCGTCTTCAATATAACCTTTCAAAGGTATTCTCATAAGCAGAAGGGTATTGTTTTCTCAGAACCCAGAACCTGATATCTTACTTCATAACAGATCATCATGGACCGATTTATCGAATGAGAGACGTATATATAGCAAAACATAGGTGTACTCCTTCATAGGAACAGATCGAATCCATATAGACAGAAAGCATATTGTTCGATAACATCAAACGGCAGAAAGCTCTACCGCCGAACCTAAAATTCTTATCGAAAGTACAGAGGTCAACAAACGCGTGTCGAGCATCCAAACGTATCAAATCGTATAACGCTGAAAGCAGGTTGAATGCATCGGTAGAATGAAACTAAAGTCTCACTAACACAGATAATCCAACGGAGATTCAAATTCTAAACTTCTTAGGTACTTCCCAAGATATCCTATGCCCACAATGAGTGCACGTTATATGGTGTAAGTATTATCACGTTGATCAGGCGTCATAATACTAGCATCATATAAATATGCCCTCATGATGGTCATACTTTATCTCAAGTCGTGAACACCACAGCTTATCTAAATCCACCTAGTCCACCTACAGTCTCAGGGTCACCAAAGTCAAACATCATGACTAAGAATACGAAATTTACTCGAAGAGTAACGGAAATCCGAAAATGTCCATCAGAACTCAGGTACGTCGTTAATAGATCCAATACTTCAAAACTCATCGAAATCCATGCAGCCAAAAATAAGTGGTTACTTCATCATCCTTTTATTCGTAAATCTCAAAATTCCTTCCATAGCTCCTCAAAATTCTCATGCAAATCGTTATTCAACAAACGCAGAATGAACACAGAATGGAATTACTCGCAGAGAACCAAATCATTCGAAGGACCTCAGCATCAGGCAATGGAATTTAAGTAGGTTGAGGGGAAACGAATACGTCGTTGATAGCTTCATCCTCCACAGAATCATCTCGTCTAAACACAAATGTCCCCTTCAAAATTCGTCCATTCACATGCAAAATTTTAAAATTTCTTCCAAGTTGGAGTAGTTTGCCGCTTGTCCATCTTCTCTCATGGTGAAAAGGAAATACAAACTTGGGTCTGGTTCCTCAAGCCTTCGGCAGCTCTTCTTGATATTGTGGCGTCGTAACGGTAGTCTCTGACACGTTCACTGTGCATCCCTCCATCCGCAAGCCTGTTTCAGCTATCAATTCATCTTAGTACCACTAAAATGACTAGGGAAACAAGATTGCGTTTTTTTTTCGACGGGTCTTCTAACGCAGCTCCAGGTTTTAAGGTAACACCGCCGTCGTCGACTCCGGATTATATGCTGAATGGTTCGTCTCCTACGGTCTGGTTGTCTTGATGCCCGAACTGTAATCTTCACGGTTTGCATAATATATGGTTCAGTTCCTCTCTTCTTCCTATATGCTTCATCCCTGGTAATGCTCGTTGCTACCGTCTTCTACTACTCTTCCACCAAGTTTCTCACTCTGATAACTGTCTTCGATCTCGGTTCTTCCTGTGGAAAAACTCTGTCTTCACAATATACTGGGTAGTGTCGTCTACAATGTTTCTGAAAGTCAATCAAATTCCTCTTCCAGAACAAGTGGTCGTCTCATCAATAATTTCTATATTCTTCTTTCGTTCTCTGAACATAACACAATGTCATACTATGACAATTTGTCCAAAACACACGAAGACATGATCATTTTTGCCAATACTATTGGCATCACTCAAACTCATAAGGTTATAACGAGCGCGAGGACCGCTCTGGAATCGTTTAGGGGAAAAACTTTCACATACCCCTCATGTCGCCTTCCTTCTTCTTCAAAGTAAGACTGAACTACTTCACAAAGGTTACTCTCGGTTAGTTAACACCCTTCTTAGAAGTTCTTGTGGTTGCTGCTTCAGCCCTTCAAATTTAACACGATGCAACGAGATACGAAGTTTCAAAGAAAGACCAAATCAATCATTGATGTGCGAAAACGGATAACGATTACTGATAGTGGTACGGTTAGGTGCACAATAGTCGATACGTCGTCACATACTTCTTCTTCATAGACCAACAAGAGTACTTCAAGAGAATCACTGAGGTGAGCAAAATTCATATTACACCGGAAATACCGGAAAATCTTCGTACAACGGAATATTTCTAATGGCGGAACTTTCCAAGGGTGAATAGTAATGGTTGTCAGGAAAATTGATAATCATATGAGTTCAGGGTTGATGCTTCCATAGTGGCAAAACTTTAGTAGATTCAGGTGTAGAGATTCATCATAACGAAATAGGGTAAGATAGATTGTTAAGATCACATTTCAGATACGGTAGTCTATGGTAGCTTTACAAATAGTCATCCAGTCCATACATAAGAGACCACACAATAAGACATGTCAAGATCAAAAGATTCATAGAACGAATACAGTCATCGAATCAGACGGATAGTTCATATATCGAAATCCAGCACATGTTTCAATAAAAGTGTTGAGATGGATAAACGAATGATTCAAGTGTGGGGATTTGTTCAGCTTCTTAGCATAAGCAGTAAGTAGGATGTGTATTATCATCCAATACGAACATCGTATATTTGTCAAAAGTGAGATGTACAGAATATCCGTTATTAGCATCATCATGCTTAGTTAACAAATCCATACAGAGGTAACATAGCATCATATCCTTCCAAAGGAAATGGTTGGCAGAACAAGATTCATCATTCAAAGGAAAGGAACATAACTTCCTACATCCATGGTTAATAATTACCAGAATTCTCATAGGAGTAGTAACGGATTTATGCAAAGTTAAGTAGTATCGGACGATACATTCACATTCAGCATAAGCAATGAATTCACAAAATGTGTCGAACACATTATGGTTGAATGGCTTACGACATGGTCGGAAAGGTGTTAAACAGCTTATCAAACAAATCGGAGGTGGATGTCAAAATCTGAACATGAAACTTAAATGGTGTAAGGTATCCAGGTGGGTTTTCTGAGGTATTCCAAACTTACTTGGTTACTAAGCTTAAGTTGCAAAACTTCTAACTCCTGAAAAGTTCTGATGAGGCTTAACTAAAAGCAAAGGCACGAATCAGAGTGATGCGGAAGCAAATGATACTCACATATATGTCTTAGTCTACCCATTCCTCACTGGTCAAATTTAGGTTCCTATAGGGAGATCCTAAAGCAAATCTTATAGGTTATCTTATGAGCGCTTACAGGGAAACTTAGTGGTCCTAACTTACACAGGCCAAGGGTAAATGTATTACGAATTGCAGCCTGTGCTCTGATACCATAATTGTAACACCCCAACCCAGCAAGGGTAGAAGTATCACACTAATGGCTCCATATCAGATCAAACAAAGCATACAATCAATAGTAATACAATGGTTCTCAAAGGTTACAAATGAAATCTTGCAATACAAAGGGTTACAAAGGAAAATAAAAGCTGCCTATCAAATCCATAAGTACATCTCTTCTAATGGCTTCTACTCAAAGTCTTCTAAGTCCAAAGTCTCTTCACTCATACCCAGCTTCCAACTAAAACCTGCCGCACACGAAAAGAAAACGTGCGGCTGAGCTTAAAAAGCCCAGTGAACAGATATAACGTAACAAGCAGTAGCATAATGAATAATACATGAGTAAATGAGAGTGGAAGCATGAATACATGGTAAGAATACATGGTAAGAATACATGGTATCATAAGGGAAAGGACAAAGGTGCATGGTAAAGAAAGGTCAGTAATCCACTACGAGCCCATAACATAACATGAATCATAATCATAATCATAATCATAATCGTAAACATGCAGAGGGGAGACCTCTTAGTATCCTGTGAATATGAGGGGTGTCCTCAATCATGGGTATCCTGTAAATATGAGGGGTGTCCTCAATCATGGGTTGGAGTAGCTAGCTCCCGGAGTGTGAAAGACGTGTATCGCACACACCATCAGTCACCATGAATAACATAACATAACATGAACATGAACAAATCTAGGATGCATCCATACGCCCCAGGTGGCCATAATCTGCCTCTACGTAAACATGAATCATAAACATAACATGCAGGGACGGGACAGGTCATCACTCTCCTGCCCTAGAGTCATGCCATCGGTGCATCGACTGACATGGACATGAAACCCTCATGCCTAGTGAGTGGCTCGTAGTATCAAACTGAGGGTAAAGGTCAAGTATCATGAATCATGTTTTTAGTTTACTTGCATAGGTCAATATCATGTTTCATAAGTTCATAATCATGGTTCATAATCATGGTTCATAAGCAAGGTTCATAGGCAAAGGTTCATAAGCAAAGGTTCATAATCATAAAAGGTTCAATATCATGATGGTTCAAAAGACCGGAGTGCATGAAATAAGGAAACATGGCAATGGTATAGGGAAACCCTAATATGAATCATAATAAGAGAATGAAGGCCTCTTAATAAAGAAGCAGAATATCTGTACCTTAAACCGCCAACGAAACCATAACATAAGAATAGGAAGTCACTCCCTCTTCAGCGAATCTACACGAATTAAAGATCTGCTAATTATTAATAACTCATTTTAAAATCAGACTAACTCGTTTTAGTCGGCTTTCCATTTTTAGTGACTTCCCATTTATAGCCGCTTTCCAAAAATAGTAACTTTCCAATTTAGTAAGTTTAGGGTACAACTCATAATTAATCACATTAGGATTTCTAATAAGACCAAGGTATATTAAATGGTTCAAAGCTCGTTAATGATTAAAATTAAATGTTCAATTAATGTGCTTAGGGTTTAAAGTGTCAATATTCAACAGTTGAGGGTTTAATGTGTCAAGATGGATTTTAGGAATTATATTAGCAAGAAACAAATGATAGGAATCACAGGTGACATGGTTTGGTTTTATATTTGTATGCCTCTTCATTCAACGCAACATAAACAATCATAATTTACGAATCTTTTTAACGTCGCATGGATTATTTACAATGAATCAATACAAATAGGGTGCCATGCATACGAGTTGTGTTTAATTTCTTCATGTTGCCTGTGGTATCTTTACGCGTATTTTTTTATTAATCAGAACGGAAACAAACGTATTGGTGATCAATTTATATGCGTGTCATTATCATACTATATGTGTCATGGTTTTAGTTTATATACGCATAACTCTTTTATTAACGAAACGAAAACGACTTAAAGTGGCAGTGTGTATATATATATAAGTCGCAAGGCACGACTTGTAAAAATCATTTGAATTTGCATATGGTTTTAACGTGGCATGCATGGATTCTTTCATGTGATATGTTATATTAACATACAATAACAATCAGTTTTTCATATAAGTAGCTTGTGTATTCTCTACGTATAATATTTTCTCGAAACGAAACAATTAGATGATTAAAATATGTGAGTTGTGTGACATGTAAATGTGACATGTTTCTTGTGTTTCGACTCTTAAACTCGACCTTTATACTCATACATTCGATATCTCTTTCTAGTCTATACGACAACACAACTACACCACATCCATTCGTACCACATGAAATGACAAGACTACACAGAACACCCCATTTGAACCTATTACAGTGGACGCCTATGACCCAGTTTCTTTTGTTTAAAACCCTTTTTATTCAACACTATAACCATTCACACGACCCACCATACAGTCACATAAAATCACAATCCCAAAACAGGCATGCACTACTAACCCTTTACACGTACAGACCCAACACTTTAACTAGTCGCAACCCGGTTCGACTCAAAGGCACACACACATGCGGAACGAATAAGATATTGCGAGACCAGGTTTGAACTACGAACTCTCGCAAGACCAAAACAAGCTTAACGAGACACGGCATGCGAGAGGGTACCATTTTAACGCTGCAACAGTTACACCACACCTTAAACCCTTCGTTCCCACCATATTTGAAACAATACACACTCCGCGAGGCATGACAAGAACGACACACAATACGTAAATCGCCACATCACATATCTAACAAGACACAAGACTACACATAAAACTCACACACACGTAAACACAAGCATATACACCAGGTGATACAATACACATACAATAACAAAACCCCTCTTTAAACCCTAACCCTTATCTCGTTAGCATACATATGTTGTTCGTATCCCATATTTATGATGCAAACTGATGTTACATTAGTATGATTGTTAGAGTTTGTATAGCATGAATTTACTGCATATTATATATTGTATGTATGTCTCGCTAGGGCAGAAAAAAAAAGAGATGGGGATACCTTCAAAGCTGGGTGTCGAGACCAAAGAAACACCAACAAGGAAACCATGAAGCAACACCCTTTCGGACAAAACTACGCACGATCAACCCCTTCAAACCTCCATCGCACCTCCTTGTTCTTGGGAGAAAAATAAAAGCTGCCGTCACCCCACCTTTAGGGTTTTGTGTCGAATAGAACAGGGAGGGAGGAAAACAGTTTGATAGAAAAATAAATAAATAAAATAATAAGGGAGGAGCGTGTATATCTGTGGAAGAAAATGAGATATTGTAATTTATTGTGTAATGCAGATTAGAGGCTTTTTAGGTAGTCAAAGTATAAGGAGGAGCATGGGTGAAATTTTTTGGTAAGGTTTTAATGTAGAAATAAATTGTGTTTAATGGGGTGGTTATGAGATAAATGTTGCACCGTTTTCTTTTATGGGATTTCAATTCAAAATTTCGGATGATTCAATTTGCAATTCACACGTTTGATAGTGTAATACCAACTAGGAAGATTAAAATCCCTATTTTTTTTATATGTAACATTTGTCTTATTTAGGTTACTAATTATTAATAGAATTATAATACATATCATATAGTTTAGGGTCCGATTTAATTTATTACCAACCTTAGGGAAAAATTCAAAAGTTAAACGTAAATTTAGGCATTCGATTTTTAGGGTTTTACATATAAACACCTCACAAACTACACAAATTCGTGAATACCAACTCTCATGGATCTAACCATGGCTCTTGATACCAATTGTAGGGTATTCACTAAGCAAGAATCACTTGTGTGAGGCTTGTATGGATCGAATTGAAGAGGTTTTAGAGAGAGAAATGGGAGCCTTTAGTGAGAGAAAGTAACTTGTGAAATATTAGATTGAAAGGTCCAACCCTTCCCTTGTGTGGGAAGGGGTATATATACTACTACATATTATGTCCCTAGTGGACTGTGGAGCGAGCTGACAGAGGGTAAAGACCCGACCCACTCCACAATAGTAATTAATAGCTAAGCTACTAATAATATTACTGATAATCTTATGAGCTATGATGATCTAATAAGTACTCGGGGTGACCGAGTCTTCTGCTGAATATTCATATTCCTAACATAATCATTCAATATGTCTATGTGTTGTTTGATTACATCTTGTTCTTGTCTTTTAATTAACATGCTAGGCTAGATTTATCTTGTGTTTGCTTAGATCTAATGAAACCTAGCTATTGATTGTTGGTTATTAGTGTGTTATTAATTGTATTGGATGATTGTTCATCGATGTTAGGCTTAAGAAAACTGGCTAACTTCCTATACGGTAACTTGCTTGAACGTCTTAAGAAACATGAACCAATGCGTACTAAGGTTTTTATGTTTGTATTTAATGCATGAGCGAATTCTAGTGATCCCATGTTAGGAGCTTCTTAGCCGGCTCGACATAGGAGTGAAGTAGGAGCTCATAGAGTTGGGGAAGTACGTACGCCACCCCACGATTGGTATTAAGGAATACACCCGTCATCCACGCAATTAATACACACTAATCAACCGGTAAAAGATAGTTAGGGAGTAAGGAAATCTAAGTAAACACATTTCTCTCCATATAAGTTTCATCAACCTTTTCATTTTCTGTTATTTTATTTTAATTGCATTCGTAGTTATTTGGGTTAGTTGATTAGCAACTAATTCCGCCCACTCTTTCAAACCCGAGATTTTACTTGCTTTCAAAAAATTATAAAAATACAAAAAGAATCTTCCTTCACCCTTAGACCTAATTAGAGTAGTTTTTCATACCTAACGAACACTATTCCCTGTGGAGAACGATCAATCCCCCGTACTTACCACTACACTATACTACATCGGTCAGGTACACTGCCTGGTGGGGTTGTAAGCCTCTTGAGATCCCTTGAGAGGTAAAACCTGTTGTAAGGTTGCAAAACCACGCATCAAGTTTTTGGCGCCACTGCCGGGGAATAGTTATTGTTTAGGTTGAATTTTTTATTTTATAGGTCTACTCACTAGATTCCTTTCCAGTGAGATTTTTATTTTATTTTTCTAGGTTTTCTTTAGTCTATCTTTTTTCTTCGTTTCTTTGTTCGTAACCATTACCATCCGACATCATGGAAGGTGGTAATATCCTCGATCCCAACAACCCACCACAACAACCACCACCACCTCCTAGAGCCCGTACCTTAGGAGAGTACTCCCGTCCTAGCCACCATGGCTATCGAAACACCATTGAGCTCACTCAAGGAGCCAATGTCACTCCCTTGCGATCCGACACCATCCGGTTGGTGCAAAGCGGATGCGCATTCCATGGACTTCGTTCCAAAGATCCTAACCAACATCTCAAGGACTTTCTCAAAATCGTTGATTCTATAGACCTTGATGTTGCCACTCGAGAGACGACCCGACTGCGTCTCTTCCAATTCACTTTGCGGGACTAAGCTAGTCAATGGCTAGAGCGTCAACCCGCAGGATCCATCACCTCTTGGGATGATCTCACCACTCGTTTCCTTGCACAGTTTTTCCCACCGGGAAGAACTACCAAGCTAAGGAATGATATCTTGATGTTCCAACAACGTCAAGGCGAAACCCTCTACGAGGCATGGACTCGATTCAAGGACTTACTCCAAAAAGTCCCTCACCATGGCATAGAACTTTGGCTCCAAGTCCAAATCTTCTATGACCATATCAATCTCTCCACAAGGCAAATCATTGACCAATCGGCCGGTGGTAAGCTACGTGATCTAAGTGCGGAACAATCATGGGCTCTCCTAGAGGATCTTGCTCTTTATGACAACGAAAGTTGGAGTGATCCCCGTGATTTGAATAGAACAGTCAAGGCAATATCTTTGCCTTCGAACAATTCAAGCACTTCCGACCGTAGGATCATAGAACTTGAAGACCAAGTCAAGTTCCTTATGAAATCCTACGAGGCTTCTAAACCTTCAAGCCAAGTGAACAAAATCACTTCTTCATGTGAATTATGTAGTGGTCCCCACGACACTCGTGATTGCATGGAACTCCCCGAACAAGCTTTTGCGGACTACGCATCCTCGCGTACCGACGGAGCGGGAGACAAGTGGTACACTTTCAAACCCGAGCCAAACCCCTACGGTGATTCATACAACCCCTCGTGGAAAAATCACCCAAACCTTAGGTGGAATCAAAACCAAAACGCACAACAAACCAATTCTTCCAACCCACCTAATCGTTTCCAATCAAGCGGTTCCAACTCGAACCGTACTTTCAACAACAATCCTTCCGGCAATGGTAGTACCAATAACTTTGAAGGATTGATGTCCCAATTTATGGCATCTCAAGAAGCTCGTTTAGCCAAGTTTGAAGCCGATTTCAAACAAAAACAAAGCGAGATGACCAATAAGATTGATACTTTGTTGAAAGCCCTCAATGACCGAGAAATGGGAGCACTCCCTAGCAACACGGTCAAGAACCCGAAACTAAATGTCAACGCCATTTCATCAGTTTCGTCTCCTAGTTCTTGTCCACAATATTATTCGGTCAATTCCATGAGCACGTGTTTCAAACAAACCCAAGTCATAGTTGAAACACCTCCCACTCAAAACCTTGACGAAGAATTCAAGGAGCTCCACCTTGAAAGTCCGGTTATTGAAGTGTTGGATGAGAAGAAGCTCAAGTTAGGCGAAAAAGGGACCGCCTTTGTTCAAAATAAGCTACCTAAGAAGTTAGATGATCCGGGCTTATTTGTTCTACCTTGCAAGATCGGTAATTCGGAGGCTTATGACACATTAGCCGATCTTGGATCAAGCCTTAACCTACTTCCGTTACCTCTCTACACCTCTCTAAAACTTGGAAAACTTGAAGAAACCGAGGTGATAATAGGCTTAGCGGATGGGAGTGTTGCTTACCCGGTTGGAGTAGTCAAGGACGTGTTAGTACACATAGGAAAACTAACCATTTTAGCCGATTTCCACGTCCTTGATATGGTTAGCGACCCTACATGCCCCTTGTTGATAGGTAGAGGATTTTTAGCGACCGCTAGTGCTATGATTGATTGTAAGGAATCTAAGATAGCGGTAGGAGAAGGAGATACTTGGTCAGTCTATGATGTGAAGAAACATGCCTATGATACTAGTGATGAACCAACACCCCATTGGTTAGAAGTAAATAGGAGACCATCTAGATATGGACCTTGGATCGATAGAGGCTTCATAGGACCCCAACGCCCATTTTACCTAGAAGAGGACTTTGTTAACCGAACACATACGGTAGAGCAACTCTTGGCTAGGGACACCGAATTGGATCCGTTTGAAGACCCTCTAGTTTTTAGGAGGATGATTGATTTCCTAGGAGTTTTGCCAATTAACCTAGGGATGAATAAGTGGAATTGTGAGGACGATGATCATAAGTGGGATTGGGACAAACCACCCAAAGATGGAGATGGGTCATGGCATATTAAGATGACATTGTATGACCCGGATGGAGAGAAGTTTGACAAGATATATCGTACTAAGCGGACCAATAGGAAACTTCAATCCAAGCTTAACCCTAAAGACGTCCTCGATGACGAGCTCACTTATATAGGGTAGAAGGACTTTGAGTCTAGCTACAAGACTCGTTAATAAAGAAAAGCGCTTCTTGGGAGGCAACCCAAACTTTATTTGCTTTGTGTGTTTATTTATTTGTTTGATTTTATTTGTTTCCGTATGTATGTTTAAATTTTATTATTATTGATTCATGTTCAAAAACTAATTTGTGAAAATGCTTTATCTTGTTTTTAACTTCGTCTTAACTACATATAAAGGTATTTTGCAAAAGTTAAGTGTAAGGGAAATCCAAACCGGTTTATTAGAACACAAATGAACATGAATCGTAATAATAATAAATTAACATACATATTAGTATTTGTTTGAGTCAAATGCTTGTATCGAGTCATAATGATGTTTTGCAGGATTTCCAGGAAGTAAGGTATAGTTTTGTCCAAAATTTTTCCGGAAACTTAACATGAGAATTCTGTCAGATCATTTCTGACGGCGTTAGGCTTTACAACCTGACGGCGTCAGGTTTAATTTTCTGAAAATTTTTGAAAGTTTTGTTTTCATAAAAAGTTTTTATTAAATCTATAACTTATAATCTCCAGGAATCTACAAAATTATCATTCCACAAGCATTATATCCTTATATATAGAGTTTATCCCGCCGATGTTATGCAGGTTTTCGTGTTTGTTTTCTCAGGTTTAACACGTTATTTTGGACAAGGAAATGTTTGTTGGATCAAGTTTTTGGCGATGCATTAGTCATGGAGCTTCAACATTACTTTGGAAGAAGATCTAACCGTGTTACCACATTATCCACCGAGCTAATCAGTGGAGTATTTGATTTCATTTTTTACTTTATACTTTTACATCTTGTTATTTGAACATTGGGGACAATGTTCATGTTAAGTGTAAGGGGGGGTAAAAGTACGATTAGAGAATGCTATTACGCTTGATTTTTGTTTGTTTAATAGTAGATGTGTAATAAAACTGAGATAAATACCTGTTAGGGAATTTTAGTGCCAAATTTAAATTTTTTTACAACATATAGGAGTGAAACTTTGGTCTTAATGGGCGTCTCACGGATAGGAGTTATATGACTAGCACAAAAAACCGTACCACTAAAAAAAAAATTTCCACCCCCAAATATGTGAGGTTCGCCCCTAGAATTGGTAGGAAAAGCATTTATGCTATGATGTGTGTACCGGTAGCACTTAGATTCTAGAACTTGCGTTAGGACCATTCCGAGGCCACAAGTGAGACTACATTCGTGTAGTTAGGATTGACTACATGATAAGAGGCATTAGGATTAACCCATTGTTTTACACCTGTGATTTTGTTATAATTACGTTGGCTACATTGGTCAAGTAATTCTCCCACACCCTTTGCGTTGTACTCATTTTTAGTACACGATACCCCTAGTACACCCCTCAGAGCCTATCTTTTCGTTTCTAACTTTAAGCATTTTACTTAAAGGAAGAATTTGTTTACACCCCACTTAAATGTACACCCAAATCGTCTTAGCCTACCTTGTATGCACTCATTTTTAGTGCATTATTGTGACAACATTTGTTTAAAACCCAAGTTAATTATCTAATTGATTACATGGTTGCTAAGTCGAGTCATATCCTTGTACATATTGTTTTGGGACGATTGGGACTCATGGGTAAAGTACTAGTGTAATGGAGTAATGGGGAAGAACAACATTATTACCCCCATATGTGCTAAATATTTTTAAAAGTACTCCAAGTTTTTCAATTATCTTAATTCGAGTCATTAGAATAGTTATTTGTAAAGTTATGTAAAAGTTCAAGTGTAAGGGGAATGCAACGCCCCTATGATGTATTATTTTGGATGGTAGGGCAAGAGTGTATGAAAAAAAAAATCGAAAAAATCAAGAAAAATAAAAAAAAATGAAAAAAAAAGAAAAGTAGAAAAAGCATACGGACTACCATCCCGTTTCATTTTATGTTTATTTTATGTTTTTGTTATTTTGTTTTTAGCTTAAGATTGAGTCGAGTCTTGACTTAGCAACATTGTATAGTACATGTAATTAATCAAGATCTTTAACTCGCCACCAGTAAAATATCCTTTATCCAGCAAAACCGTGTTTATCATATCCCTACACCTAACGTTATAACCCGTTTAAAAGCCATCTTTGATAGTTTATCTTTGGTGCTTACGCCTAGTGGAGGAGGTTTTCGATCATTTCCCAAGCATATGGTAATCTATTTGCTATGACAGGTAGTGAGAGATATTATCCGTTTTTATTTATGAGATTTATTTTGATGACACTTGAGAGATGTTAGTATCTAAACACTACTTGTGAGGTGCTAGTCTATAATCTCCGTGCTTATTATGATTAAAGTGGAATGACTATTTGTTGTAATTACTTTTATATTAGTGTTAAATGACCCCTAACTTGTATTTTGATTAGAATAAAAGCGCATTTGCTTGAGGACAAGCAAATCTCAAGTGTAAGGGTATTTGATGAAGCGAAAAGTGTACCGCTTTTAGGGGGTCATTTAAGCCCTAAATCGTATTTATTTGATCAAATATTGCCCTAAATCGTTCCTTTTGTCATTTTAGGTACTTTGGAGAAGAAATCTGGAAAAGGAAGCATTTTGGACGTTTTTGGAGCATAAAAGTGAAGAAAACGACAAAGTCTCAAAATTATGCTGGAAAGTACCTTTGACGGCGTCAGGAATTGGTCCAGACGGCGTCATGGCTTGGCAAAAGAAGTGGATATGAAAATTACTCATGATAAGCCAGAGAATTTTGCATGAAAAATCTGACGGCGTCACCCTTTAATGTGATCAAGGCCATCACGGTTTAAACTAAAGAGGGACGGCGTCAAGCTCAATTCTGACGGCGTCACCCCTTGATAGGCCAGAACGGATTTTGGAGCACTAAAGAGGGACGGCGTCAGGAAGGCCATCCGGGCACCCTAAAAGCGGCGAGGTGACGGCGTCAGAATCTACTACGTGACGCCGTCAGCCCTTAAACTCTATATATAGTTTTGCAATTTTTTGTCATTATGGTGGAACTTATTGTGTGTAATTTTGGAGGAGAAACCCTAGACGAATTTCTGCCATTTTTAAGGGTTTTCATACCCTTGGATCTCCCATGTTTAATTGAAGATAAGTTATTATTTAATCATTCAATATGTCTATGTGTTGTTTGATTACATCTTGTTCTTGTCTTTTAATTAACATGCTAGGCTAGATTTATCTTGTGTTTTGATGCGTGGTTTTGTAACCTTACAACAGGTTTTACCTCTCGAGGGATCTCAAGAGGCTTACAACCCCACCAGGCAGTGTACCTGACCGATGTAGTATAGTGTAGTGGTAAGTACGGGGGATTGATCGTTCTCCACAGGGAATAGTGTTCGTTAGGTATGAAAGGCTACTCTAATTAGGTCTAAGGGTTGAGGAAGATTCTTTTTTATGTTTTTATATTTTTATGAAAGCAAGTAAAATCTCGGGTTTAAAGGAGTGGGCGGAATTAGTTGCTAGTTAACTAATCCAAATTTACTACGAATGCAAATAAAATAAAATAACAAAAATGAAAAGTGGTGAGAAACTTATGTGTAGAGAAATGTGTTTACTTAGATTTCCTTACTCCCTAACTATCTTTTACCGGTTAATTAGTGTGTATTAGTCGCGTGGATGACGGGTGTATTCCTTAATACCATTCGTGGGGTGGCGTACTTACTTCCCCAACTCTACAAGCTCCTACTTCACTCCTATGTCGAGCCGGCTAGGAAGCTCCTAACATGGGATCACTAGAATTCGCTTGTGCATTAAATACAACCATAAAAACCTTTAGTACGCGTTTGGTTCATGTTTCTTAAGACGTTCAAGCAAGTTACCGAATAGGAAGTTAGCCAGTTTTCTTAAGCCTAACATAGATAAACAATCATCCAATACAACTAATAACACACTAACCACCAATAATCAATAGCTAGGTTTCATTAGATCTAAGCAAACACAAGATAAATTTAGCCTAACATGTTAAACAAAAGACAAGAATAAGATAGAATCAAACAACACATAGACATATTGAATGATTAATTGATAACTTATCTTTCAATGAAACATGGAAGATCTCAAGGCAAAAAGCCCTGAAAAAGTAGCTAAAATCGTCTTAGGGTTTTATCCCAAAATTCCACACACTAAGCTCTCCCTTAATGACAAAAAATTAGAAAACTATATATAGATTTTTGGATCTGACGGCGTCACCTTATGGAGTGTGACGCCGTCACCTCGCCGCTTTTAGGGTTCCCGGATGACCTTCTTGACGCCGTCCCTCTTTAGCTCTTCAAAAATCCATTCTGGCCTATCAAGGCTTGACGCCGTCGAACCATGAACGTGACGCCGTCCCCTTATGATTTAAGCCGTGACGCCCTTGATTTAGTTAAAGCGTGACGCCGTCAGAATTCACATGCTATCTCACTGGCCCGTCATGAGTAAATTTCACATCCCACTTTTCTTGCCAAGGCATGACGCCGTCCCATGTTAATTGTGACGCCGTCAAGAGTAACTTTTAGCCGATTCTTGAGACTGTGCCGTTTTCTTCACTTTTATGCTCCAAAAACGTCCAAAATGCCTCCTTTTCCAGATTTCTCCTCAAAAGTACCTAAAATAACAAAAGGAACGATTTAGGGCGATATTTGATCAAATAAATACGATTTCGGGCTTAAATGATCCCTTAAAAGCGGTACACTTTTCGCCTCATCAAATACCCTTACACTTGAGATTTGCTTGTCCTCAAGCAAATGCGCTTTTATTCTAATCAAAATACAAGTTAGGGGTCATTTAATGCAAACATAAAAGTAATTACAACAAATAATCGTTCCACTTCAATCATAATAAGCACGGAGATTACAAACTAGCACCTCACAAGTAGTGTTTAGATACTCACATCTCTCAAGTGTCATCAAAATAAATCTCATAAATGAAAACGGAAAATATCTCTCACTACCTGTCATAGCAAATAGATTACCATAGGCTTGGGAAATGATCGAAAACCTCCTCCACTAGGCGTAAGCACCTAAGATAAACTATCAAAGAGGGCTTTTAAATGGGTTATAACGTTAGGTGTAGGGAAAAGGAAAACACGGTTTTGTTGGATACGGGATATTTTACTGGTGGCTAGTTAAAGATCTTGGTCAATTACATGTACTATACAATGTTGCTAAGCCAAGACTAGACTCGATCTTAAGTTAGAAACGAAATAACAAAATAACAAAAATATAAAACAAACATAAAATGAAACGGGATGGTAGTCCGTATGTCTTTTCTATTTTTCATTTTCTCATTTTTTTGTGTTTTTCTTGATTTTTTTTTTTTTTTTTTTTTTTTTTTTTTTTTTTTAACATACACTTTTACCCTACCATCCAAAATAATACATCATAGGGGCGTTGCATTCCCCTTACACTTGAATTTTTACATAACTTTACAAATACTAATCTAATGACTCGAATTAAGATAATTGAAAAACTTGGAGTACTTTTAAAACATTTAGCACATATGGGGGTAATAAATGATGTTCTTCCCCATTACTCCATTACACTAGTACTTTACCCATGAGTCCCAATCGTCCCAAAACAATATGTACAAGGATATGACTCGACTTAGCAACCATGTAATCAACTAGATAATTAACTTGGGTTTAAACAAATGTTGTAACAATAATGCACTAAAGATGAGTGCATACAAGGTAGGCTAAGGCGATTTGGGTGTACATTTTAGTGGGGTGTAACAAATTCTTCCTTTAAGTAAGATGCTTAAAGGTCGAAACGAAAAGATAGGCTCTGAGGGGTGTACTAGGGGTATCGTGTACTAAAAATGAGTACAACGCAAAGGGTGTGGGAGAATTACTTGACCAATGTAGCCAATGTAATTATAACAAAAACACAGGTGTAAAACAATGGGTTAATCCTAATGCCTCTTATCATGTAGTAAATCTAACTACACGAATGTAGTCTCACTTGTGACCTTGGAATGGTCCTAACGCAAGTTCTAGAATCTAAGTGCTACCGGTACACACATCATAGCATAAATGCTTTTCCTACCAATTCTAGGGGCGAACCTCACATATTTGGGGGTGGAAAATTTTTTAGTGGTACGGTTTTTTGTGCTAGTCATATAACTCCTATCCGTGAGACGCTCATTAAGATCAAAGTTTCACTCCTATATGTTGTAAAAAATTTTAAATTTGGCACTAAAATTACCTTAACAAGTATTTATCTCAGTTTTATTACACATCTACCATCAAACAAACAAAAATCAAGCGCAATTGTATTCTCTAAAATCGTACTTTTACCCTCCCCTTACACTTAAGATGAACATTGTCCCCAATGTTCAAATAACAAATGTAAAAGCAAAAAGTAAAAGAATGAAATCAAATACTCCCCTGATTCGCTCGGTGGATAATGAAATTACACGGTTAGATCTTCCTCCAAAGTAATGTAGAAGCTCCATGACTAATGCATCGCCATAAGCTTGATTCCATAAACATCTCCTTGTCCAAAATAACCTGTTAAACCTGAGAAAACAAACACGAAAACCTGCATAACATCGGCGGGATAAAATCTATATATAAGGATATAATGCTTGTGGAATGATAATTTTTGCAGATTCCTGGAGATTATAAGTTGGAGATTTTAATAAAAACTTTTTATGAAAACAAAACTTTCAAAAATTTCTGGAAATTAAATCTGACGCCGTCAGGTTGTAAAGCCTGACGCCGTCAGAAATGATCTGACAGAATTCTCATGTTAAGTTTCCGGAAAAATTTTGGAAAAACCTCTAACTTACTTCCTGGAAATCCTGCAAAACATCATTATGACTCGATACAAGCATTTGACTCAAACAAATACTAATATGCATGCTTATATCTCATTGTTATCGTTCATGTTCAATCTTGTTCTTAAAAACAAATTTGGATTTCCCTTACACTTATCTTTTGCAAAATACCTTTATATGTAGTTAAGACGAAGTTAAAAACAAAATAAAGCATTTTCACAATTTATATTTGAGACATGAACAGTAAACAAAAAGAATAAGAAATGCATACGGAAACAAATAAAATTAAATAAACAAACAATCAAACAAATAAAGAAAATAAAGCTTGGGTTGCCTCCCAATAAGCGCTTGTTTTTGTTCGAGTCACGAGCCTGACTCTACCCTTATTTAACAAAAATAGGGGAGGTTTTCCCTACACTTAGGATTAAGTGCGGGTGAAAGTAGCGATACACACCCTTAGGGTGTGAATATGCCACGTGAGGAAAGAGTGGTGGATGAATTATATGCTCAAAGGGGTGTGCTCCTTTCATCATAACCTTACCTAGTTCACTTTGGTCAATGGGTGAATTAAAGTGTTCTCCTAAAAAGGGATCATTTTCTAACAACTTCGAGAGACTCCTAATTGGGAACCCATCTTGACCCAATAGACCCGGTTTAAACCCATAATGTTTCTTGTGATCAATCATGAATGGGTGATGTAGACATGTAAGGTCATTTTTCACTCCTATATTGTCTTCCTCACTACAAGGCTTAATGTCCACTACCTTAAACTTAAGACTACCCAGACTATATGTTTTGATGGGTGGATCGGGACCTAATTCAATTCCTAAATTTTCATCCAAGGATGGAAGATTAGGTAACGGTTTTGGTTGAGGCTCCGGCTCATCAAAACTAGGAACTTCCATAGGACTAAAAGAAAGGTTGTGATCATTAAAAGCATTCAAACCTATTTCTTCTAGTTGTGTTTGGTCCAAGGGCTCTACCTCTATTGGGGTTCCTATAGTCTCCTCAACTTCTTCAGGGTAAGTCATGGGCGGTGTGTGTGCCTCAAATGATGGTAGGACTTGTGGGGTACTTGGTGGGCTTATGTTACTAACCTCATCATTCCTTGTGTCAAGATCACCTATATCCTCATCATGTGTTTTAGTAGAATCTAACCCTAACATTTTCCCTAGTATCTCAAGTGCTTCTCTAGGCATCTCAACTTCAATGTCCGAATCATAAGGATCATCCTCAATATTCTGACTGCTATATTCAAATTGCCCAAAAGATTCATCATGTGTTTCTTGAGATTCATCGTCATCGATCATAAAACCTAGGTCTTTTTGATCAATGTGATCATGTTCGGCTAAATCCTCCATCACGTCAAGATCACCTAAGTGTTTGTTTTGTACTATGGCATTACATGACAACCACTTAGGTATCTCAACACTAATGTATTCATCCCCAAACAAACTTGTTTCATGATCCAGGAAATTTATATTCAATTGACTTGTACTAACGTTTGTTGGGTTGTCTACCCTATAATAATATTGGGCACAATCTTCTATGGCATCCCATGCTTCTTCAGCACTTAATTCCCTAAAGTCCCCATTGACAAAATCCTCAATGCGCATTTGGTCATATTGGCCAACACGATAGTAAAAGGTTCGGGTTAGGGATGCTAAAGCGAAACTATGATGAGGGAATTTTCGGAGTAAATTTCTAAAACGAGTCCATGCATCATATATGGGTTCATCTCGATATTGTTTGAAATTCGAGATGTCAATAGGGTAGAATGGCCTTTGTGGTTGGTGGTATGGTGGATTCGCGTACTCCATAATGGTGAACGGAAGAGTTAATAGAAATTACGAACAAACACACAAAGAAAATGATAGACTAAAGAAAACCTAGAAAAATAAAATAAAAATCTCACTAGAAAGGAATCTAGTGAGTAGACCTATAAAGTAAAAATTCAAACCTAAACAATAACTATTCCCCGGCAGCGGCGCCAAAAACTTGATGCGTGGTTTTGTAACCTTACAACAGGTTTTACCTCTCGAGGGATCTCAAGAGGCTTACAACCCCACCAGGCAGTGTACCTGACCGATGTAGTATAGTGTAGTGGTAAGTACGGGGGATTGATCGTTCTCCACAGGGAATAGTGTTCGTTAGGTATGAAAGGCTACTCTAATTAGGTCTAAGGGTTGAGGAAGATTCTTTTTTATGTTTTTATATTTTTATGAAAGCAAGTAAAATCTCGGGTTTAAAGGAGTGGGCGGAATTAGTTGCTAGTTAACTAATCCAAATTTACTACGAATGCAAATAAAATAAAATAACAAAAATGAAAAGTGGTGAGAAACTTATGTGTAGAGAAATGTGTTTACTTAGATTTCCTTACTCCCTAACTATCTTTTACCGGTTAATTAGTGTGTATTAGTCGCGTGGATGACGGGTGTATTCCTTAATACCATTCGTGGGGTGGCGTACTTACTTCCCCAACTCTACAAGCTCCTACTTCACTCCTATGTCGAGCCGGCTAGGAAGCTCCTAACATGGGATCACTAGAATTCGCTTGTGCATTAAATACAACCATAAAAACCTTTAGTACGCGTTTGGTTCATGTTTCTTAAGACGTTCAAGCAAGTTACCGAATAGGAAGTTAGCCAGTTTTCTTAAGCCTAACATAGATAAACAATCATCCAATACAACTAATAACACACTAACCACCAATAATCAATAGCTAGGTTTCATTAGATCTAAGCAAACACAAGATAAATTTAGCCTAACATGTTAAACAAAAGACAAGAATAAGATAGAATCAAACAACACATAGACATATTGAATGATTAATTGATAACTTATCTTTCAATGAAACATGGAAGATCTCAAGGCAAAAAGCCCTGAAAAAGTAGCTAAAATCGTCTTAGGGTTTTATCCCAAAATTCCACACACTAAGCTCTCCCTTAATGACAAAAAATTAGAAAACTATATATAGATTTTTGGATCTGACGGCGTCACCTTATGGAGTGTGACGCCGTCACCTCGCCGCTTTTAGGGTTCCCGGATGACCTTCTTGACGCCGTCCCTCTTTAGCTCTTCAAAAATCCATTCTGGCCTATCAAGGCTTGACGCCGTCGAACCATGAACGTGACGCCGTCCCCTTATGATTTAAGCCGTGACGCCCTTGATTTAGTTAAAGCGTGACGCCGTCAGAATTCACATGCTATCTCACTGGCCCGTCATGAGTAAATTTCACATCCCACTTTTCTTGCCAAGGCATGACGCCGTCCCATGTTAATTGTGACGCCGTCAAGAGTAACTTTTAGCCGATTCTTGAGACTGTGCCGTTTTCTTCACTTTTATGCTCCAAAAACGTCCAAAATGCCTCCTTTTCCAGATTTCTCCTCAAAAGTACCTAAAATAACAAAAGGAACGATTTAGGGCAATATTTGATCAAATAAATACGATTTCGGGCTTAAATGACCCCTTAAAAGCGGTACACTTTTCGCCTCATCATGTTTGCTTAGATCTAATGAAACCTAGCTATTGATTGTTGGTTATTAGTGTGTTATTAATTGTATTGGATGATTGTTCATCGATGTTAGGCTTAAGAAAACTGGCTAACTTCCTATACGGTAACTTGCTTGAACGTCTTAAGAAACATGAACCAATGCGTACTAAGGTTTTTATGGTTGTATTTAATGCATGAGCGAATTCTAGTGATCCCATGTTAGGAGCTTCTTAGCCGGCTCGACATAGGAGTGAAGTAGGAGCTCATAGAGTTGGGGAAGTACGTACGCCACCCCACGATTGGTATTAAGGAATACACCCGTCATCCACGCAATTAATACACACTAATCAACCGGTAAAAGATAGTTAGGGAGTAAGGAAATCTAAGTAAACACATTTCTCTCCATATAAGTTTCATCAACCTTTTCATTTTCTGTTATTTTATTTTAATTGCATTCGTAGTTATTTGGGTGAGTTGATTAGCAACTAATTCCGCCCACTCTTTCAAACCCGAGATTTTACTTGCTTTCATAAAATTATAAAAATGCAAAAAGAATCTTCCTTCACCCTTAGACCTAATTAGAGTAGTTTTTCATACCTAACGAACACTATTCCCTGTGGAGAACGATCAATCCCCCGTACTTACCACTACACTATACTACATCGGTCAGGTACACTGCCTGGTGGGGTTGTAAGCCTCTTGAGATCCCTTGAGAGGTAAAACCTGTTGTAAGGTTGCAAAACCACGCATCACTTATTTTTCGAAATACTTCTTTTTTCAACGCTTCATGAAGTAACATTTATGTATTGTTTTAAGCATTATGATTATAGCTACAACTATGTAATCAAAAGTTTTGTTTACACAAGTGATTTAAAAAAGGCAATTGTAAACACACCATAACTGGCTTAAACAAGGATTCTACTTGATCGTATTCAACACTATGGAACACACGGTGGAAGTGTGGGATACAATGAAGAATGATGTAAAAATATATAGGGATGCAATGAAACATCTGGTAACGAACAATATCCTTTGATCGTATTCGACACTAAAGAAAACAATTTGGTACTTATCGTACCTTGATTTGTAGTGTCACTTCCTGGATAATGACATCGGAGATGGAATGTTCAAATTCAATGAGTATACCGGCCCGATTGTGATTGACGTGCTAAAACAGCCTAATTCTTATGATTGCGGAGTCTTTGTCTGCCGCTTTATGGAATTTCCCGACGAAGTGATGAAACTCAATAAGGATAAGGTAAAAATGCAAACATAAAATTCCATAATTTTGTTCCACGAATTTATTATATGAAATTGTAACACTCTGAAAATTGGTATTGCAGTGGATCACTGAAGAGGAAAGATGCAATATGGCTCTCAGAATATTAAAAGCAAGTGAAAGGTTGAACAAATTATGGTTGATGCAACTAACAAGGTATCAAGGAGTTACGGGCCTGTCGGCCAAGGCTATATACTCGTTGAATACATCAGTGTAGCGCGCGTGCGGCCCATAACATCTAAGGGCATCACAGACCTGTTATTGCCTCAAACTTCCGTGGCCTAAAAGGCCATAGTCCCTCTAAGAAGCTGGCCGTGGAGGGATACCTCCACATAGCTAGTTAGCAGGCTGAGGTCTCGTTCGTTAACGGGATTAACCAGACAAATCGCTCCACCAACTAAGAACGGCCATGCACCACCACCCATAGAATCAAGAAAGAGCTCTCAGTCTGTCAATCCTTACTAGTCATTACAAATTAGTGTCGTACACCAGTGGTATTTATAAAAGATAGCCATTACATGCCGTGGACGTGCGTCATTTCACAGTGAAAGTTGTCCCAAATCACAGGTTCGACAAATAGTGTCGTAGTCATTACCTACTAAATGGTGTTGAAGGTGGATGATGGCTGCGTTTTTTTGGTTTGGTAAAGTTTTGGTAAAGTTTGAAAGAGAAGAAGGTAACAAAGAGGGTTTTGTCCCTTTATCTTATAAATTAAAAATAATTAATATTAAATAAATTAAAAATAATTTAAATTTGTTATAACTTATTTAAATAAATTAAAAATGATTTAAATTAATTATAAATGAATACATTAAAAATGATTTAAATTAGTTCATAATAGTCGAGACCAAAGTAATCTATGGTCTAAATCTCATCCACCCTTGAATTGTTATGGCATAGTACACATTCATAAGAAGGTGAGGGCCTCATACTTATCTCAATGTTGAAAGCAACCCCAGAACCAATCACATGGACTTTGAATGTTATTTGTCGACTTTTTAATTTTTTCGGTATTTACTTTTCAACTTTAACCTTAAGTATATATTAAATAAAATTACTTAAATTAAATATATCTTTTTTTATTTTATAAAAGTATTTAATTTTAATTATATATTAGAAAAGTTTTAATATTTAATTTTAAGTTTAATTAAATTAACGACATCAACCTCACTCTATAGAAGTAACTTGCATTTAAAGATAATATCTACCCGCTGCTCCTATATAATCTTTCCCTTTGCTAACCTTCATTATACTGGATCTATACAATGCTAACGACATCAACAACGCACATCAGATGCAATTCCTAACCATGGGCCAAGTGTTAACCACAATGTCTCACCAGGCATAAAGCAGTTTATTAACTCGCTTGTTTCGTTTGAGTCTGTATGAAACGAGCCAAGATGTTTAACGAATGAGCCGAGATGTTTAACGAATGAGCCGAGATGATATGGTTATACACGAGATGTTTAACGAATAAGCCGAGATGACTATAGAGCTCTATACAATGCTAACGACATCAACAACGCACATCAGATGCAATTCCTAACTATGGGCCAAGTGTTAACCACAATGTCTCACCAGGCGTAAAGCAGTTTATTAACTCGCTTGTTTCGTTTGAGTCTGTATGAAATGAGCCGAGATGTTTAACGAATGAGCCGAGATTAAATGGTTATACACGAGATGTTACACGAATAAGCCGATATGACTATAGAGCTCAATACAATGCTAACGACATCAACAACGCACATCACATGCAATTCCTAACTATGGGCCAAGTGTTAACCACAATGTCTCACCAGGCGCAAAGCAGTTTATTAACTCGCTTGTTTCGTTTGAGTCTGTATGAAATGAGCCGAGATGTTTAACGAATGAGCCGAGATGATATGGTTATACACGAGATGTTTAACAAATAAGCCGAGATGGCTATAGAGCTCTATACAATGCTAACGACATCAACAACACACATCAGATGCATTCCTATTTAGCCTTGAAATTGTCGGGAGGGAAGCGAATGGGGGCCGGCGATGCCTCCCGGTCGGATGTGGAAGCGAATGGGGGCCGGCGATGCGTCCCGATCGTTGTCAACCGGGCTTGATTGGTTCACAAGCTCGTGATGGGTACCGTCACTTGTGGGTTCCGTTGCTGCCTGGTCTTGCTTATATATATGTGTGTGTCCGGACTTGTTTCTCATACCTCGTTAGCGATTTGAATCCATCGCTTTGCGTAGATCTGACGATGATGTTGCTGTGCGTGCGTTGATTAAGCACGAGCTTTCGATCAATGGCCCAGCTACGGAGTCGTTTGATCTTTGTTGAATGGGCTCGTTTCTTTAGGTTACTTGATCTGATGATGATGTTGTTGTGCGTTGATTAAGCCCGAGCTTTCGATCAATGGCCCAGCTACGGAGTCGTTTATATATATGATCAAGTCACCTAAAGAAACAAGCCCATTCAACAAAGATCAAACGAATCCGTAGCTGGGCCATTGATCGAAAGCTCGGGCTTAATCAACGCACGCACAGCAACATCATCGTCAGATCTACGCAAAGCGATGGATTCAAATCGCTAACGAGGCATGAGAAACAAGTCCGGACACACACATATATATAAGCAAGACCAGGCAGCAACGGAACCCACAAGCGACGGTACCCATCACAAGCTTGTGAACCAATCAAGCCCGGTTGACAACGATCGGGACGCATCGCCGGCCCCCATTCGCTTCCACATCCGACCGGGACGCATCGCCGGCCCCCATTCGCTTCCCTCCCGACAATTTCAAGGCTAAATAGGAATGCATCTGATGTGCGTTGTTGATGTCGTTAGCATTGTATAGAGCTCTATAGTCATCTCGGCTTATTCGTTAAACATCTCGTGTATAACCATATCATCTCGGCTCATTCGTTAAACATCTCGGCTCATTTCATACAGACTCAAACGAAACAAGCGAGTTAATAAACTGCTTTGCGCCTGGTGAGACATTGTGGTTAACACTTGGCCCATAGTTATGAATTGCATGTGATGTGCGTTGTTGATGTCGTTAGCATTGTATTGAGCTCTATAGTCATATCGGCTT